>JAYKQN010000011.1:16227500-16237500 GCA_036785175.1 Eupleurogrammus muticus | reverse complement strand
ACCGCACCACCGTGTCGCCCAGAACAATAGTCACACTCCTAAAAGCAAGTTAGATTCTTAAAAATTGCAATTAAGCTGATTTGAAACCATGACGAGGGTTGCTGTAAACAGCCTATATGGACTATTTTGTGGCTATGGTCAAATAAATCATTTCCAACTGCTTAATACTACTTTCCCCATTACAAATAGGCTGTTACTTAAAGCTATGACAACCTGTTAAAAATACAGGCTGAATACCACCAGGGCTAGTGTGGCTAGGTAATTACATACAATGAAACGTGCAGTAAAATGTCATCGATTTCCTTGGTGTGGCGACAAAACAGCAAACATGCAGTTGATCAACTTAAAGCTGAAACGTTCACGTGAAGAAAGCTGTCCGATTGTTACAATGCTGGAGTTGACATGTATAAAAGGCCTGTTTGTGTCAGCTCTGTCGGCTTACGGCCATACCACCCTGAACACGCCCGATCTCGTCTGATCTCGGAAGCTAAGCAGGGTCGGGCCTGGTTAGTACTTGGATGGGAGACCGCCTGGGAATACCAGGTGCTGTAAGCTTTTTCACTTCTCTCTCTAACCGGTAGGGGGCACTGTTCACTCAGGGACGACTGCAGCATGTTGGAGCATGGCTTTCTGACAGCACCACACTTTTAAAGCAGCACTTCAGCAACCCACACCTGCCTGATGGGAAAGACTGCTGCTCACACAATCAACTCTTGCACGTCATTTGCATATATGCATTTTAGTACGTTGTTTGCATGTTGTTTGCATGCATGCATGCATGCACGCAGCAGTCTCCTCCATAAAATAAAGAAAAGAAAAGCAGATCATTTTCTCATACCGGCAACACATCGTTCACAAAAGTATTGGCACACGCCAACACCAACATAGCACTACGGCTGTATTCGTACAGTTTAGACTGTATACACCAGAACAATAGTCCATCCATCCATCCATTGTCTATCCCGCTTATTCCCTTTCGGGGTCGCAGGGGTCTGCTGGAGCCTATCCCAGCGCGTTAAGGCGAGAGGCAGGGATACACCCCAGATGGTCGCCAGCCAATCGTGGGGCACACACACCATTCACACACCATTCACTCTCACACTCACACCTATGGGCAATTTAGAGTTTACCAATTAACCTGAGCATGTTTTTTGTATTGTGGGAGGAAACCGGAGTACCCGGTGAAAACCCACGCAGACACGGGGAGAACATGCAAACTCCACACAGAAAGGCCCCAGACCCAGGCCCAAGGCGGTCTTGAACCTGCGACCTTCTTGCTGTGAGGCAACAGTGCTACCCACCGCACCACCGTGTCGCCCAGAACAATAGGCACACTCCTAAAAGCAAGTTAGATTCTTAAAAATTGCAATTAAGCTGATTTGAAACCATGACGAGGGTTGCTGTAAACAGCCTATATGGACTATTTTGTGGCTATGGTCAAATAAATCATTTCCAACTGCTTAATACTACTTTCCCCATTACAAATAGGCTGTTACTTAAAGCTATGACAACCTGTTAAAAATACAGGCTGAATACCACCAGGGCTAGTGTGGCTAGGTAATTACATACAATGAAACGTGCAGTAAAATGTCATCGATTTCCTTGGTGTGGCGACAAAACAGCAAACATGCAGTTGATCAACTTAAGGCTGAAACGTTCACGTGAAGAAAGCTTTCCGATTGTTACAATGCTGGAGTTGACATGTATAAAAGGCCTGTTTGTGTCAGCTCTGTCGGCTTACGGCCATACCACCCTGAACACGCCCGATCTCGTCTGATCTCGGAAGCTAAGCAGGGTCGGGCCTGGTTAGTACTTGGATGGGAGACCGCCTGGGAATACCAGGTGCTGTAAGCTTTTTCACTTCTCTCTCTAACCGGTAGGGGGCACTGTTCACTCAGGGACGACTGCAGCATGTTGGAGCATGGCTTTCTGACAGCACCACACTTTTAAAGCAGCACTTCAGCAACCCACACCTGCCTGATGGGAAAGACTGCTGCTCACACAATCAACTCTTGCACGTCATTTGCATATATGCATTTAAGTACGTTGTTTGCATATTCTTTGAATGCATGCATGCATGCATGCACGCAGCAGTCTCCTCCATAAAATAAAGAAAAGAAAAGCAGATCATTTTCTGATAACAGCAACACATCGTTCACAAAAGCATTGGCACACGCCAACACCAACATAGCACTACGGCTGTATTCGTACAGTTTAGACTGTATACACCAGAACAATAGTCACACTCCTAAAAGCAAGTTAGATTCTTAAAAATTGCAATTAAGCTGATTTGAAACCATGACGAGGGTTGCTGTAAACAGCCTATATGGACTATTTTGTGGCTATGGTCAAATAAATCATTTCCAACTGCTTAATACTACTTTCCCCATTACAAATAGGCTGTTACTTAAAGCTATGACAACCTGTTAAAAATACAGGCTGAATACCACCAGGGCTAGTGTGGCTAGGTAATTACATACAATGAAACGTGCAGTAAAATGTCATCGATTTCCTTGGTGTGGCGACAAAACAGCAAACATGCAGTTGATCAACTTAAAGCTGAAACGTTCACGTGAAGAAAGCTGTCCGATTGTTACAATGCTGGAGTTGACATGTATAAAAGGCCTGTTTGTGTCAGCTCTGTCGGCTTACGGCCATACCACCCTGAACACGCCCGATCTCGTCTGATCTCGGAAGCTAAGCAGGGTCGGGCCTGGTTAGTACTTGGATGGGAGACCGCCTGGGAATACCAGGTGCTGTAAGCTTTTTCACTTCTCTCTCTAACCGGTAGGGGGCACTGTTCACTCAGGGACGACTGCAGCCTGTTGGAGCATGGCTTTCTGACAGCACCACACTTTTAAAGCAGCACTTCAGCAACCCACACCTGCCTGATGGGAAAGACTGCTGCTCACACAATCAACTCTTGCACGTCATTTGCATATATGCATTTTAGTACGTTGTTTGCATGTTGTTTGCACGCATGCATGCATGCACGCAGCAGTCTCCTCCATAAAATAAAGAAAAGAAAAGCAGATCATTTTCTCATACCGGCAACACATCGTTCACAAAAAGCATTGGCACACGCCAACACCAACATAGCACTACGGCTGTATTCGTACAGTTTAGACTGTATACACCAGAACAATAGTCACACTCCTAAAAGCAAGTTAGATTCTTAAAAATTGCAATTAAGCTGATTTGAAACCATGACGAGGGTTGCTGTAAACAGCCTATATGGACTATTTTGTGGCTATGGTCAAATAAATCATTTCCAACTGCTTAATACTACTTTCCCCATTACAAATAGGCTGTTACTTAAAGCTATGACAACCTGTTAAAAATACAGGCTGAATACCACCAGGGCTAGTGTGGCTAGGTAATTACATACAATGAAACGTGCAGTAAAATGTCATCGATTTCCTTGGTGTGGCGACAAAACAGCAAACATGCAGTTGATCAACTTAAAGCTGAAACGTTCACGTGAAGAAAGCTGTCCGATTGTTACAATGCTGGAGTTGACATGTATAAAAGGCCTGTTTGTGTCAGCTCTGTCGGCTTACGGCCATACCACCCTGAACACGCCCGATCTCGTCTGATCTCGGAAGCTAAGCAGGGTCGGGCCTGGTTAGTACTTGGATGGGAGACCGCCTGGGAATACCAGGTGCTGTAAGCTTTTTCACTTCTCTCTCTAACCGGTAGGGGGCACTGTTCACTCAGGGACGACTGCAGCCTGTTGGAGCATGGCTTTCTGACAGCACCACACTTTTAAAGCAGCACTTCAGCAACCCACACCTGCCTGATGGGAAAGACTGCTGCTCACACAATCAACTCTTGCACGTCATTTGCATATATGCATTTTAGTACGTTGTTTGCATGTTGTTTGCACGCATGCATGCATGCACGCAGCAGTCTCCTCCATAAAATAAAGAAAAGAAAAGCAGATCATTTTCTCATACCGGCAACACATCGTTCACAAAAGCATTGGCACACGCCAACACCAACATAGCACTACGGCTGTATTCGTACAGTTTAGACTGTATACACCAGAACAATAGTCACACTCCTAAAAGCAAGTTAGATTCTTAAAAATTGCAATTAAGCTGATTTGAAACCATGACGAGGGTTGCTGTAAACAGCCTATATGGACTATTTTGTGGCTATGGTCAAATAAATCATTTCCAACTGCTTAATACTACTTTCCCAATTACAAATAGGCTGTTACTTAAAGCTATGACAACCTGTTAAAAATACAGGCTGAATACCACCAGGGCTAGTGTGGCTAGGTAATTACATACAATGAAACGTGCAGTAAAATGTCATCGATTTCCTTGGTGTGGCGACAAAACAGCAAACATGCAGTTGATCAACTTAAAGCTGAAACGTTCATGTGAAGAAAGCCGTCCGATTGTTACAATGCTGGAGTTGACATGTATAAAAGGCCTGTTTGTGTCAGCTCTGTCGGCTTACGGCCATACCACCCTGAACACGCCCGATCTCGTCTGATCTCGGAAGCTAACCAGGGTCGGGCCTGGTTAGTACTTGGATGGGAGACCGCCTGGGAACACCAGGTGCTGTAAGCTTTTTCACTTCTCTCTCTAACCGGTAGGGGGCACTGTTCACTCAGGGACGACTGCAGCATGTTGGAGCATGGCTTTCTGACAGCACCACACTTTTAAAGCAGCACTTCAGCAACCCACACCTGCCTGATGGGAAAGACTGCTGCTCACACAATCAACTCTTGCACGTCATTTGCATATATGCATTTTAGTACGTTGTTTGCATGTTGTTTGCACGCATGCATGCATGCACGCAGCAGTCTCCTCCATAAAATAAAGAAAAGAAAAGCAGATCATTTTCTCATACCGGCAACACATCGTTCACAAAAGCATTGGCACACGCCAACACCAACATAGCACTACGGCTGTATTCGTACAGTTTAGACTGTATACACCAGAACAATAGTCACACTCCTAAAAGCAAGTTAGATTCTTAAAAATTGCAATTAAGCTGATTTGAAACCATGACGAGGGTTGCTGTAAACAGCCTATATGGACTATTTTGTGGCTATGGTCAAATAAATCATTTCCAACTGCTTAATACTACTTTCCCCATTACAAATAGGCTGTTACTTAAAGCTATGACAACCTGTTAAAAATACAGGCTGAATACCACCAGGGCTAGTGTGGCTAGGTAATTACATACAATGAAACGTGCAGTAAAATGTCATCGATTTCCTTGGTGTGGCGACAAAACAGCAAACATGCAGTTGATCAACTTAAAGCTGAAACGTTCACGTGAAGAAAGCCGTCCGATTGTTACATTGCTGGAGTTGACATGTATAAAAGGCCTGTTTGTGTCAGCTCTGTCGGCTTACGGCCATACCACCCTGAACACGCCCGATCTCGTCTGATCTCGGAAGCTAAGCAGGGTCGGGCCTGGTTAGTACTTGGATGGGAGACCGCCTGGGAATACCCGGTGCTGTAAGCTTTTTCACTTCTCTCTCTAACCGGTAGGGGGCACTGTTCACTCAGGGACGACTGCAGCCTGTTGGAGCATGGCTTTCTGACAGCACCACACTTTTAAAGCAGCACTTCAGCAACCCACACCTGCCTGATGGGAAAGACTGCTGCTCACACAATCAACTCTTGCACGTCATTTGCATATATGCATTTTAGTACGTTGTTTGCATGTTGTTTGCACGCATGCATGCATGCACGCAGCAGTCTCCTCCATAAAATAAAGAAAAGAAAAGCAGATCATTTTCTCATACCGGCAACACATCGTTCACAAAAGCATTGGCACACGCCAACACCAACATAGCACTACGGCTGTATTCGTACAGTTTAGACTGTATACACCAGAACAATAGTCACACTCCTAAAAGCAAGTTAGATTCTTAAAAATTGCAATTAAGCTGATTTGAAACCATGACGAGGGTTGCTGTAAACAGCCTATATGGACTATTTTGTGGCTATGGTCAAATAAATCATTTCCAACTGCTTAATACTACTTTCCCAATTACAAATAGGCTGTTACTTAAAGCTATGACAACCTGTTAAAAATACAGGCTGAATACCACCAGGGCTAGTGTGGCTAGGTAATTACATACAATGAAACGTGCAGTAAAATGTCATCGATTTCCTTGGTGTGGCGACAAAACAGCAAACATGCAGTTGATCAACTTAAAGCTGAAACGTTCACGTGAAGAAAGCTGTCCGATTGTTACAATGCTGGAGTTGACATGTATAAAAGGCCTGTTTGTGTCAGCTCTGTCGGCTTACGGCCATACCACCCTGAACACGCCCGATCTTGTCTGATCTCGGAAGCTAACCAGGGTCGGGCCTGGTTAGTACTTGGATGGGAGACCGCCTGGGAATACCAGGTGCTGTAAGCTTTTTTACTTCGCTGTCTAACCGGTAGGGGGCACTGTTCACTCAGGGACGACTGCAGCATGTTGGAGCATGGCTTTCTGACAGCACCACACTTTTAAAGCAGCACTTCAGCAACCCACACCTGCCTGATGGGAAAGACTGCTGCTCACACAATCAACTCTTGCACGTCATTTGCATATATGCATTTTAGTACGTTGTTTGCATGTTGTTTGCACGCATGCATGCATGCACGCAGCAGTCTCCTCCATAAAATAAAGAAAAGAAAAGCAGATCATTTTCTCATACCGGCAACACATCGTTCACAAAAGCATTGGCACACGCCAACACCAACATAGCACTACGGCTGTATTCGTACAGTTTAGACTGTATACACCAGAACAATAGTCACACTCCTAAAAGCAAGTTAGATTCTTAAAAATTGCAATTAAGCTGATTTGAAACCATGACGAGGGTTGCTGTAAACAGCCTATATGGACTATTTTGTGGCTATGGTCAAATAAATCATTTCCAACTGCTTAATACTACTTTCCCCATTACAAATAGGCTGTTACTTAAAGCTATGACAACCTGTTAAAAATACAGGCTGAATACCACCAGGGCTAGTGTGGCTAGGTAATTACATACAATGAAACGTGCAGTAAAATGTCATCGATTTCCTTGGTGTGGTGACAAAACAGCAAACATGCAGTTGATCAACTTAAAGCTGAAACGTTCATGTGAAGAAAGCCGTCCGATTGTTACAATGCTGGAGTTGACATGTATAAAAGGCCAGTTTGTGTCAGCTCTGTTGGCTTACGGCCATACCACCCTGAACACGCCCGATCTCGTCTGATCTCGGAAGCTAAGCAGGGTCGGGCCTGGTTAGTACTTGGATGGGAGACCGCCTGGGAATACCAGGTGCTGTAAGCTTTTTCACTTCTCTCTCTAACCGGTAGGGGGCACTGTTCACTCAGGGACGACTGCAGCCTGTTGGAGCATGGCTTTCTGACAGCACCACACTTTTAAAGCAGCACTTCAGCAACCCACACCTGCCTGATGGGAAAGACTGCTGCTCACACTATCAACTCTTGCACGTCATTTGCATATATGCATTTTAGTACGTTGTTTGCATGTTGTTTGCACGCATGCATGCATGCACGCAGCAGTCTCCTCCATAAAATAAAGAAAAGAAAAGCAGATCATTTTCTCATACCGGCAACACATCGTTCACAAAAGCATTGGCACACGCCAACACCAACATAGCACTACGGCTGTATTCGTACAGTTTAGACTGTATACACCAGAACAATAGTCACACTCCTAAAAGCAAGTTAGATTCTTAAAAATTGCAATTAAGCTGATTTGAAACCATGACGAGGGTTGCTGTAAACAGCCTATATGGACTATTTTGTGGCTATGGTCAAATAAATCATTTCCAACTGCTTAATACTACTTTCCCAATTACAAATAGGCTGTTACTTAAAGCTATGACAACCTGTTAAAAATACAGGCTGAATACCACCAGGGCTAGTGTGGCTAGGTAATTACATACAATGAAACGTGCAGTAAAATGTCATCGATTTCCTTGGTGTGGCGACAAAACAGCAAACATGCAGTTGATCAACTTAAAGCTGAAACGTTCACGTGAAGAAAGCTGTCCGATTGTTACAATGCTGGAGTTGACATGTATAAAAGGCCTGTTTGTGTCAGCTCTGTCGGCTTACGGCCATACCACCCTGAACACGCCCGATCTCGTCTGATCTCGGAAGCTAAGCAGGGTCGGGCCTGGTTAGTACTTGGATGGGAGACCGCCTGGGAATACCAGGTGCTGTAAGCTTTTTCACTTCTCTCTCTAACCGGTAGGGGGCACTGTTCACTCAGGGACGACTGCAGCATGTTGGAGCATGGCTTTCTGACAGCACCACACTTTTAAAGCAGCACTTCAGCAACCCACACCTGCCTGATGGGAAAGACTGCTGCTCACACAATCAACTCTTGCACGTCATTTGCATATATGCATTTTAGTACGTTGTTTGCATGTTGTTTGCACGCATGCATGCATGCACGCAGCAGTCTCCTCCATAAAATAAAGAAAAGAAAAGCAGATCATTTTCTCATACCGGCAACACATCGTTCACAAAAGCATTGGCACACGCCAACACCAACATAGCACTACGGCTGTATTCGTACAGTTTAGACTGTATACACCAGAACAATAGTCACACTCCTAAAAGCAAGTTAGATTCTTAAAAATTGCAATTAAGCTGATTTGAAACCATGACGAGGGTTGCTGTAAACAGCCTATATGGACTATTTTGTGGCTATGGTCAAATAAATCATTTCCAACTGCTTAATACTACTTTCCCCATTACAAATAGGCTGTTACTTAAAGCTATGACAACCTGTTAAAAATACAGGCTGAATACCACCAGGGCTAGTGTGGCTAGGTAATTACATACAATGAAACGTGCAGTAAAATGTCATCGATTTCCTTGGTGTGGCGACAAAACAGCAAACATGCAGTTGATCAACTTAAAGCTGAAACGTTCACGTGAAGAAAGCCGTCCGATTGTTACAATGCTGGAGTTGACATGTATAAAAGGCCTGTTTGTGTCAGCTCTGTCGGCTTACGGCCATACCACCCTGAACACGCCCGATCTCGTCTGATCTCGGAAGCTAGGCAGGGTCGGGCCTGGTTAGTACTTGGATGGGAGACCGCCTGGGAATACCAGGTGCTGTAAGCTTTTTCACTTCTCTCTCTAACCGGTAGGGGGCACTGTTCACTCAGGGACGACTGCAGCCTGTTGGAGCATGGCTTTCTGACAGCACCACACTTTTAAAGCAGCACTTCAGCAACCCACACCTGCCTGATGGGAAAGACTGCTGCTCACACAATCAACTCTTGCACGTCATTTGCATATATGCATTTTAGTACGTTGTTTGCATGTTGTTTGCACGCATGCATGCATGCACGCAGCAGTCTCCTCCATAAAATAAAGAAAAGAAAAGCAGATCATTTTCTCATACCGGCAACACATCGTTCACAAAAGCATTGGCACACGCCAACACCAACATAGCACTACGGCTGTATTCGTACAGTTTAGACTGTATACACCAGAACAATAGTCACACTCCTAAAAGCAAGTTAGATTCTTAAAAATTGCAATTAAGCTGATTTGAAACCATGACGAGGGTTGCTGTAAACAGCCTATATGGACTATTTTGTGGCTATGGTCAAATAAATCATTTCCAACTGCTTAATACTACTTTCCCCATTACAAATAGGCTGTTACTTAAAGCTATGACAACCTGTTAAAAATACAGGCTGAATACCACCAGGGCTAGTGTGGCTAGGTAATTACATACAATGAAACGTGCAGTAAAATGTCATCGATTTCCTTGGTGTGGCGACAAAACAGCAAACATGCAGTTGATCAACTTAAAGCTGAAACGTTCATGTGAAGAAAGCCGTCCGATTGTTACAATGCTGGAGTTGACATGTATAAAAGGCCAGTTTGTGTCAGCTCTGTTGGCTTACGGCCATACCACCCTGAACACGCCCGATCTCGTCTGATCTCGGAAGCTAAGCAGGGTCGGGCCTGGTTAGTACTTGGATGGGAGACCGCCTG
>JAYKQN010000011.1:14440000-14905000 GCA_036785175.1 Eupleurogrammus muticus | reverse complement strand
TCCCAGTGCAGTCAGGACGCAGCTTTCGGAGCTTTCAGCTCACAGAGAGAAAAAAAATCTCGCACTTGCAAAATTTGCAAATTATATGGCACTGTCAGAGGACTGTGAATCAAGTCTAATTTAGGAGACATGGCAGCTCAAATGAGGAGACAAGATTTTTTTTGTCAGATATGCGGGCTCTATTGAAAAAAAACAAAAAAAAACCACGTCAATTCCTATTTGCGCCCATCCATAATTCCTAAAGTAATGTAAAACTGAAGATTCCAACAAAAGAATTAGTGTCTGATAGAGACAAGTGGCTGATTTGTTTGCTGTGTCAGATTCTACTGCACACAACTCGAATTAACTCAGTAAAATCTATGGAACACATTTGATGTGAATTGCTTGTAAATCACTCCAAAAGTGCCTTGTAATCTATAAAGATGTAACTAAAGCCAAACTGTAGAGACAAGTGAAACTAAATGGTGGTAATTACAGCTTTTGTTTTTTTTACAAGCACTAATTTAAATTGAAATAAATGGAGTTAAATATTTATTCACCAAAAGATATTTTTGTAGAGCTGGTACTGGTTACTGGTAATTCTCTAACTCACTGTAAACTGCTATTTCAATTAGATTATTCGTGCAAAACCTAAAAAAAAAAGGAAAATAGTTAGTTCTAATGACTACACCAGCAGTTCTCATTCACATTTTGCAACCTGATCAGACAAACGCCTTTTTTATACAGTTGATCATCGGAATAACGAGGAGTTCCTGATGAAAGCCTGCCGAGCACCGACTACAGGGAGCAGTAAACGGACACCGAGCATCCGCCCGTCGTCTTTTCCCCCAGCAGCTCCTCTTCACAACTTCACAAGCTGTGCCTGACAAAAAAAAAATATATATATAAAAATAAAAAACACTCACAACATGTGGACAAACTGGCAAGTGAGGATGAGGGAAAATAAATGAGAGGGAAAGGCTGGTTAATGAGAAATGCTATTTTTACTGCTTTGATGTCCCCATCCACATAAGCACACAGCTTAGACAAAAACAAATTAGAGATGTCGACTGCATCCCAAAGACATTAAAAACATATTAGCACAACCATTTGAGGCCGTGGCCACACATATCCACATGCGGTGCGCACGTGCACGCTCGTGCGTATGTGCGTGCACGCGCGCACGTCCTAAAAGTACTCGCCTTGTATTTCTGAACACTTGTCCTGGCATTATGCATATCACTGTGAGCAGTTGTTCCTTATGGCTAATAGTAGACAACATATCAACATAATGACACCGTAGTTTCTGCAAGGTTAGATGACTCAGAGGCATAGTAGCATGATTAATTTCCCCGCTGAGTTCTGTATGGAATACAGATGATCAACAACACTGAATTGCTGATGAACACATCCAGAAAGATCTAAAGGCACTTTGTCCAACTTTTGAAATTAATACCGATTGTCAATCTTCTATCTGCTCCCCCGGTGCCATCCATCTTCACATGAAGTGAGGATTGATTGGAGGGCGGAGGTCAGGCGGTGGAAACGCAGAGCCATGAGGGAGATTGAAAGGCCGGCCCCGACAAAAAAAAAAAGAGCAATGAATGTAGAAAGCAGAAAGACTCCGAGAGTTGCCCGAGTGCATTATTCTTACACGACTTTCATTACGGTGAAGAATAAATGGCAAAACATCACCTCTGCCACCCACTTCCTTGCCGTTTTGGGGCGTGTCAACACCATTAAACTTCAACGATATTCACTTGTTAGCAAGCGTTACAGTCAACCAGCTGCCGGCACTAACAGAATATATGGTTTGCTCGCCCAGACTCCTCTACCAGGGAGCCAGACAACCAAAAATATATTCCTAAGATAAAGCTGTTTTGTTCAGGAAGATGAGTAGTTTACTGAGTGGAAGCTCATTTGTGGTCCGGCATGTTCTCTTTACTCAGCGGGGTACGTGCACACCAAGCAAAAAAGGCTTTAAGAGTCACCCAAGTACATTATTCCTGCATGATTTTCATTACCGTGAAGAACCAATTACGAAACATCACCTCCGCTGCCCCCTCCAACAATATTCACCAGCAAGTTTCAGGTCATCTGCTGCTGGCACTGGCAGGAACATACGAACACAACAGCTTCCCAGAGCCCGCTTGTAAGCTGCGTAGTTAATAAGTCGTTACATATCGGGTTTCAACAACCTTCGTTACCATGGAGATTGCCTGCGTTTCTTACCAATACCACTATTAGCACTTGCTGTGCGCTTTGTACCACCATCGCTAGCAACTAGTCTTTGCTTCCTCAGCCATGATGGATGAGGTGAAGTGACGCCCTGGGATGCTCGCTGAGCACAAACAGGGCGAGATGAGGGAGATGAGTGTTGGAGATGACGTATATATAATGTTCATCTAGACTTCTCTACCAGTGATCCAGACAACCAAGGCCATATTCAAGCAGGTGATCGTTTTTAGAAGACCCTCATAAGCTCAAAACGTGAATCTGTGACAAGTAGCATGACTTTTTTTTTTTGTTGGGCAAAGATCAATCTAAATATAAAAAAAAAAAATGTCTAAACTCCCTGGCACGTTACTATGTCAGTTTGTTGACAAATCAGTGCAGCACCTCCAGGCAAAGTTTGCCCTTTTTTAATGAAGTAAAAAAAAAAATTGACTCTCAACATTCATTTGTTCTTACATTCGCGAGCAGCGTTTTTCTAAGCAGAGATCTCCCTAAGATCAGCATCAAGCCACCACAGTCAAACTTTAATGGATGGAAATTTATTTTTGTAACATTTATTTAAAAAGACATAGAAACGGTAAGTATGCTTGAAAGATTGTGCAGCCCTGACATTCGTCAATCTTTTCCAGTTCCTAGAGCTACAGTACAGGAACATTCATGCCCCTAAACAGGAACATATGTTCTCTATCTTCTTTATGTTTGTAGATTGGATAAAATCAAATATCAAGATAATTTGACCTAATATGATAATATCTATAAGGCTAACTAACATCCTGTAGGAATCACTATTGGTGCTGGTTCTCAGCATATTGACACAATGAGATTTAAAAATAATGATCAGTAATGTGGACGTAAAGTAATAATAAATGTTGTTATAACTGAATTGTTTCTTATTTTATTATTTTTGCATACTTTCTACCTTGCATGAGTGTTATGCAGCCCTGCCTATCCAAATGTACTAGAATAAAATGTAGAAGCTAAAATTGGGCTGGAAAAGTCTAAAAATTGCAGCAGTTTACTGTAATGCAGCCTTTTACTGAATCCTAGAAAAACAACACTAATGCCCTAAGACAATATTACAATATCCCAAATCTAAGACGATATCTAGTATCATATCACAATATCGATATAGTATCGATATGCTGTCAAGCCCTAGTTGCTGTTGCTATGGTTACTCTTAAAGGCTGCCTTCGACATGGCATAGGAGTTTCATGACAGGAAGCATTCTGAAAAGGTTTTAACGCGCCTAAGCTGAAGTTCTATGGGCATCTCGTCTGATTGCTAATAATTAATGCAACCAGGCCTACCACCTATATATATATATATATATATATATATATATATATATATATATATATATATATATATATATATATATATATATATATATATATATATATATATAAATTTTTTTATTAAACATTTTTCCACTACCCATACAGAACCTCCAGGTCCTGCACACAATGGCAATTTCATTTACACACTACAAATTACACATAACATCATTACACGACTTTGTATGTTTTCTCTTGTTGTGCATACAGACACCGTATGGTGCATACTTACATAATGTGGGAGCACCTTAGATGGCACAATCGCTGTATTTTTTTCGTCCTCAGGGGCACCCAGTGGTTTGATTTTTTTCCCCCCGCCTTTGAGTCTGCCAGTTCCAAAGCTGACTCTCTTGAAACATGTATAGATCAAGAGCTGAGCACTAACAATATTGAGCAGATCTAAAAGCCTGTGTGCACACAAAAAGCAAATAATGCATGCATCGGATACGCGACTTACACGTCTCTTCTAAACGCACGGCATACAAAAGGAAGCCTTTCAGAGCCGTCAGCCTTCACAAACAATAATATGACAGGCAGCCGCACCTTGTACACAGGCTTGTTCACGAACCACACCACATAAACAGGTGAGTGAACAACTAATAATTAAAAACTGATAAATTAAATCAGGCCGGGTCCCTGCAGACTGACTTAATGTAGACAGCTCAGTGTAACACAACAGTTACTCCATCCCAGGCAGGCAAACAACCTGCAGCGCATTAGTTGATTCCTCTGCTTGTTAAAGCGATGCATACACAAAACAGCCCCAGACAGACGTTCAACAATCAGAGAAGAAACGAGGGAACAAAGGGGCAGAGACAGACTCACATCATTTATTCTTCTTTCTGTCATGGGGTTGAATTTGTCTTTAATGTACAAATGTATTTGTTGCCAATTATTTGTTTGTTAAAGGCTGCTGCTGATATTGTTACCAACTTTTCCAACGACATCGTCCCTCCGCAGTTTTGGTCGACTTTTAAACTTATCATTTTTAATGGGAAACCTCACCTTTTTTTGACGTCTGAAATGTTTCTGTATCGTGTTTGACCACATTGGCTGGCAACTAGCTTTATAGGTAACGGCCGCCATAACCAAACAAAAAAAACAAAGATGCTGAATCACACATGTGTGCCTGCAACAATGAAATGTATGTGTGTTCCATTTGGCAACAAAGAAACATCCCTGCATAATGCACACTGTACAGAAAATGCATAAAATATCTTCATATCTTCACAATCATATATTAATATATCTAATTTTAAAGGTAATCTGCATTGTTGGAAACACATCCCACCTTATTTTAAACAGACACCACAGATTATGACCTTGTTCTACTTTGTACCATATTCCCACCAATTTCGCTCAATGTTCATGTTCACTCCATTCTGGTGCATCTCTAGCAAGAACAAAATGGATCAAACCAGCTTAGCACTACTAGAAATGGTGCATGTCCATTTCAAGCAAACCCTTCACAAACTGTAGGGCAAGAGAATGAGAATATAAGTATATAAATATAATCACAGGGGCTGTCACTGTCTGGCAAGCATGGGCGCTTAAAGCCCATTTTTGGGGCTAAAATCCCCAAAACACCCCCTAAAATGAATCCCAACATCCATACAATTTGAGAGATGTTTCTTATTTTTTATATTCTATGTCCATTTTTAATATATGTTAATGTGCTCTACATTTTGTACAATGCATTTCAAAATAAAAGTCCAAGGTCTATTTTTGATCCTCACTATGAGCACTCAACACTGCAGAATTAAGTTGACGCTATAAATAAAGGTGACTTTACTTTATTTGTGGCCCTACTTTTCCTACACGTACCAATCATAAAAAAACGTGTCTGTTTGCTTCAGTATTGCCTGGAATTAGACGTCTGAAGCCGGTTTTTGAGAGAAATATGTTTTGCGTTAAATGTGATTGTTGTAAATGTGTTTTCGTGTAAGAGCTGACATCTCTTTTATTAAAGAGGTCGTTTATCAAAATTAAATGAGTTGTGCTAACTGTGGAAAAGCCGACAAAAAGTTGTTTTGCATTAAACTAAACAAAGTGACAGGACAGTCCAATCAAAAATGTATATAAATATATATGTATATATGCAATTGAATTTGCGCGTGCACAACACGTTGCTATGTGGGAAGAGTTTGCCATTATATGAATGTAGAATAAATAATCCGTCTGAGGCTCCCATGGCAGCCATTATATTGGCTTAAAACGCTTAAGCAGTTTACTTTTCCTGTTTGAAAGTTGCACATCCTCATGTTTAGCATTCCACGAATGCTCAGGGTGCACGTTCAGGAGCAAAGTGGAGCTGATGGCATCGTGCGAGCGACGTTACCGATCTTTCATATTGTATGTTTTAGTTGCGTGTTCTTTTGTTTCTCCGTGTTCCCCCCCCCCCCCCCCCCCCCCCCCTCCCTTTTCGTTTCCCCGTTTGCGGCCTGATTGACAGGCGGGGTTCCAGTCAGGCACCTGTTTCCCCGTCTCCTCCAACACTTCCATAAATACCCGCCGCAGACTTTCCCTTCCTGCAGCAGGTGATTATCCAGTCGTCTGTAAAGTGTGTGTTTCATCTCTAAACTTCTGTGTTTTTGCCTTTTGTGGGATATATCCGCTGTGCTTTGGACAACCTTTATGTACTTTTGCTGGGAGCAGACTCCCAAACATACATGATATATGTGTACCCGTGCTTCTGGGAAACATTTAATGAGGGGAGAACACGTAACTTCAATTCTTTGCTATGCAAAGTCGTACTGTGAATGGAATATTTCCCTTTGTCAGCTTGAGAGTCGCTGCTTTGCTGCCACTTCTCTCGTGTTTGTTCTCTTACCTGCTTCTTCCTGATCTTGCACTCTCTCCTCTCCTTCCCCATTTTTCATCTCTGCCTCTTTTGGACTGACAATCATAAACAAATAGGCCGCATTCAACCAGATGATGAATTACATAAATATGAAAAATACTAATGAATAAAGTCCCCCTCTGCTCCTCTCTCTCCCTCTGTGCTGTCAACCAAAAGGCAAAAGGAGACACAAACTCATACATTGATCCAACTCACAGCATCAATCTAAATAGACAGACCATTGATCTTACACTCCTACCGGAATCTGAATCTTTGTTTTTTTTTGTTTGTTTGGAAAAAAATAATCTTATATCCAAGATGAAGCTGTTTACACACACACACAATCACACACACACACATTAATGAGCATCCAGGCTTGGCTTTAAGATGGACACATGCACCACTAGCTTCTCTCATGACCACCTGTGATGTTCCCTAGCTGGAAAGAACAGCAGATACCTCCAACCCAACAGCATACACACTGACCTAAGCTACACTGATGTTTGCCCTCATTTTCCAAACTGGCTAACACTCAACGTGGATTGAGATGAGGTCGGGGAACCATTCGTTCATTTGTTCATATTGGAGGTGTGGTTTATGAAAGCCCAGAGCCGTGGTGCATGCTTTTATGGGGCACTACAAATGTCTATAAAATGTGGGGTTTTTTACTCGTTTTTCCACACAAAAAAAAAACCTTGCAGCCAATTCAAGTCAAGTCAATGTTTTTAAATCACAAATCACAGATTCACCCCTATGGGCTTTACAGTTTGTAAAACAGCAACACATTTTACAAGGAAAAAATCTGCAGCACGTTCTGAGCATGGGAAAACACAGGAGACACAGGGCTCTGGTTCTAGATTATCGTGTGCCGTCGTGTTGCATCCACAGGTTCCTACAATGTAGCTTCTGTATTCCAGCGCCGTCTTGCTGCGCCCTCCCTGTCCCCTCCTGCGTTTGCTCCCTCACTGAGGGAATAATTGGGTCCTTGGTGTCCAGACTGAATTGCAGAGAGACATGAATTTCCCATCTTTGCCGACCATTTTATCTATATTTTATCCTTCTTCCTCAATATTATTCTATTATGTCCTTATAATTCACGGGGAAGGTTACTGCTTTATTGCGATGGCATGTTTGACAATAAAGTTTATTGTTAAACCGTAAAATCCCCTTTCCTCCGTTATCTATATATCTTTGCCACAAGTGTTTGACATTTGAAGGATCATTGCAAATATCAGCCAATAAATTTTGCATCAGCCTCGAAAAGTCCTGTATCAGTCTGGCTCTACTTTAAAGGTCCCATATCATGTGTTTTCTGGGTTTTACTTCAAGTTTGGATACAACTAACATGATCTTTTTCAATTTTAAAAGACAAAAAAACTCAACTTACTTGAGTTTTACAGTGTTTCCTCCATAAAGCACAGGTCCTTTTTTGGACTGTTGCAGAGAATTACAAATAAGGGATGAAAAAAGCAGAGTTTCTAAATCCAGGCTGTGTGCAAGTCTCTGTTTTTGTCATTTTTTGATGCATAGGACAGTTTTTATATAACCTTTTATACACCCATATCTGAAGTCAAATTAAAGCATGAAAGTATAAATCTGCACAATATTTTGCATTTTAGAAAAAAGGTCCCAGACATTTAAAATGAAAGTGATTTTTTTTTGTAAGAGGATAAAGTTTTATTGTTTGTATGCCTAAATCCAACATAAGCTTTTTGTTTATCGGAGCAAAAAGAGAGACAACAACAAACTGTGGAAGGTTTTAATTGCATCTTCTCCAGTACAGGGAGTGAATGTTTTGTTTCGACATTGTCGCTGCATTACCCTTTACGTATATGTGGCACTTTCAGAAGTAAAAAACACAATCCTTCCTGTTTAAGGTTATCTGCCAGCTGTGCTGAGGTTTTAAGGGTTTTAAGGAGATTTTGATAATATGAAAGTTAAAGCATTCAACACTTAAACTACTATAAAATAACACCCATTTCATGTCTGGTTTACTGTATATGGTCATGGTTTTTGAATCTGTAACATTGATCATTGATCATTGGTATTGATCATTCTGGCTGCATAAGAGCAGACACTGATAGTTCCAACATGTTTCATTTATTAAGCAAACAAAGTGCTCTTTCATAGAGAAGCATAGTTCTACCAGCACTAGACTTAGGTGCCTATGTGTGAAGTAATGTCTGTTCACATGTACAGTGCAGGAATTACCATGATGTTACCAGCCGTGAGAAAACCAGAGAGGCCCCGCGTGCGAACGGCGGCGCGTCGCAGCTGCCGGAGCTGATCGTAACGGACGTGGCCTGCTACGGGCCACGCTTGGCCGGGACGCGCCGAGGACGGATCCCCCGTGGTTCGACTGTAAGTGTTGGCATGTAACAGGCGGGAAAGTGAAGACTCCCGCTGTGTCAGAGAGAGCCCTGGGGTCAACCTAATTGTGTTGAGGTAATGCGCTGTAATGTGGGACACACAAGACAAAATGCATCTGTCTCTATTTCTACTAAACGCTAATCATTAGGACTGTTGTTAGTGCTAGCATTCACATTTTGTTTCTGTCAACTTTTTCTTGTACCAATTTAAAATGTGGGATTTATTTTACTAATGTGGGATATTCATTAGTGAACGATGCATTCAAGTGCATTAACTTTGCCAATTATATTTATTTCTGTAATGGTTTTATTAAGTTGTATTTTTCTAGGTTGCAAGTTATATAATTACTAATTTTAAACATAATATATGATGAAATATCATATCTAATACTAATACATTACTACCAAATGTGGACATGTGTGCAGCTTAGCTCTGCTAAGTTTTTATTCTATGAATTAAGTTGATTTACACTATTCTAACTCCCAGTGATTTTACTCTAAACTGTCCCACTTTAGGAAATGCACAGAATACTTTGACAATTTTGTATTTCTTCTTCAGAGTGTGATATCTACAATCCTTTTTCCCTGATATGAGTAGTCCTTTGGGATTTCAGAACGCTATTGGCTGTGGATGTAATGTATTGGCTTCACATAAAGTGCCAATTGCAGATATTGTCCCAGATTGCTCTAATTCACCCTAAGTGATGGGGCCAAAATCCATAAGCCTCCCCCTGTGCAAACATGTAGTTAAAGTGTATCTGAAGCTATTATGAATCTCCAGAATTGTCCAATTAGTCAAATCAAGTAGGTTTCCTTCAGCGCTTTTACAGTGCCAAAGTCCTTCTTTGTGTTTCTGTTCTTCCACCAGTGAAAGACTGTCCTGACTGCTGAATATGCAGACAAACTTTTAAATGCATTTAATAGCATTGCAATGCCTCTGAGGGCCGACAGATAGAACAAATATTGCTGAGAATCAATTTGCTCCTGTTGTGATGTCACAAAAGGAGTGAGCGTTTTATTAATAGGCTATAAAAGATTAGATAATAAACAAAAGGGGCAGAATAGGCCCCTTTAAAGGACTTGTATCAGGATCTGGGCCAAAAAACTTGATCAGGCCATGAGTTTGCTTTGTCAAAAGAGAGAAAACAATCACAAATGTTGGTATGAGGCAGGTTTATCACGGGTGTTCTTTTTGTCAAAGCCACATACGGCAAAACCTGAAATCTTAACAAGGGAAAATGACTTGTATTTGGTGCAATTGGTCCAAAATTGCATAGAATTATCTTATCCCATTGGCAGATAATTTAGAAGTCTTTTTTTCCCCTGATTTGGGTCAAGTTGGTCTTGTATTAAGAAAACAATTCTAACATTTTCTTCTTTTTTCAACATTAAATTGACCAAAATTGAGAAAGAAAAGCCTAAAATGAGATAAATTAGCTGCCAATGGAATAAGATGATTCTATTCAATATTGAACTAATTCTATCAATTCTATCAAATACAAGACATTTCCACCTGATAAGATTTCTCTCTTTTTGTGCGGCGTGAGCCCAATTCACCTGACCTATTATACTTGTTATGCTCACTCAGTCTAACAGATGCATCAAGGAATATTGCTGAGAAACAATATTAATTGGCTTGTATGAGGACCTGAGGCCCAAAAAACTGGATCGAGCCATGAATCAAAACAGGAAAAACAATGATGAATGTTGGTATGAGGCAGAATAAACGCAGTATCCTCTGTGTCTCATCAGGTGAAAATGTCTTGTATTTGGTTCAATTAGATCATATTGAGTAGGATTCATTTATTCTATTGGCAGATAATTTAATATTAATATTATTATTTTGGTCACTGTGGTTTTGTTTTAAGAAAACAACACAGATATTTTCCTTAGACAGAAACAATAAATTGACTACAATAAAGCAAAATGATCTGCCAATGGAGTACAATGATCCTACTCAATATTGGACAAATTGTACCAAATACAAGACATAACCAGTTTTTCCTTTTTTTTTTTACACTCACACTTCTTACCTGCTACACTTGTTCAATCTGACAGATGAATCAACAAGTCAGAGAATCAATATTAATGGACTCGTATAAGGATCTGGGCCAAAAAGAACCTGATCAGGCCATAATGAACGTCAGGATGGTCACAGCATCTTTTGTTTCAAAGCCACATGCGCTACCCACCCCCCAAAAATTCACCCCAGCCTCGAGAGGTTTTGTCACGCAATATAAGGGTTTTCATCTGAACAAATGACAGAAAACTATCCTGTTTTTTTTTTTAATCCTGGAGAGGACAATTAGATCAGTGCATTTCTAATTTGCATGAGAATCTTTGGGCTTGCAGTTTAACACACAAACGCAGAGAGAGGAGAACACTGGGTGTCGAGGAGGAGAGGAACGGCAAGACAATAAAGGAAGGAGGGTTGAGGGTATTCATGACAATAAAGGGAACGGTGCTGAGTGACACCGAGAACTCACAAAGTATCTCAGGGAAAACGAGCGAGGCGGCCGAGATGAGGGAAGATTGGTTAAAACGAGGGAAATAGAAATGGCTGCAATAACTGACCACTGACTCCAGACCACAGTCAATATATCTAAGTGGATTTCAGCTCTGGCACAGTAGAAGAAATGCTTTAGCACCCCCACAGTGCTCGCTCACACACACACACACACACACGCGAGAAAACAAACAAACTCAGAATTGGTTTAATTCCACCAGCTGGGTTTGAATGTGAGAATAGAAAGTGACATTATACACACACAGTGCTACCGTTTCCCGCCTGCCTGCAGCTTCATTGGATAGGTGGGGGCAGCAAGGTTGCGGGCTGCAATATTAAACCATCAATCACTCCCCAAATTAGGCATTTTACATCACACAAGCACTTACAGCTCTCTCTCTTTCTCCCACAGGTGGGGTCCAAGCCAGGGGAAAAGAGATTACATCACAGAAAGCAATGATGGTGCAGCAGGACCCATGAATACATTACAGCATCACACACACGCGCACGCGGAGCGGCAGCACCAGGTAGCAACACAATAATAAATCATAATGAATATATCAAATTAACCATTATTTCTTTACTCCGAGGTGCATGAAGTATTCATATATACAGTAACTTTCAGCGTACGCGCGCCTCTACTGCGAGGCGGCCCGCGCTTATCGTGGCAAATATGAACGAGTGATTTGTATTAGTTGTTCACACTATCTCATATTTGATTCATTACATGCTACTTTTTTCCTTTTTTTTTTCCTTTTATTCTTTTTTTTTCCTTTCATCGGCAACCAGCTCCGATTCAATTGCCTATGGAGGGAAAAAAAATGTCATGGTCACTCTTCTGTTTGTCATGATTTCATTATATATGCAATATATACGTATATATGTATAAAACATCTGGTGTATTAATGAGCTGGGAAGATATTAACAAGCACGGAGGAGCAACGGAAATCAGAGTGGAGGGGACGGGAGAGCGTGGTGGTGGGGGGCAAGGTCAAAGTAGAAGTGAAAGGGGTCGCGAGGGAAAGGACAGAAAGGGAAAAGAGGATAAATGAAGCGTGGACTTGCATTTATCCCGCTAAGCTGTATATATGCTTGCAGTGGTCTTGGGTGGAAAAACAAAAAAAAGGGAGAGCGAGTCTGCCTGCGTTTAGTGACATGGCTGCTACACACACACACACTCACACACACACACACACACATAAGCTGATACAGGTAGATGAACAGTTTTCATCAACTAAAACACACTTTGTTGTTTTTTTTCCTTCTCTTCCCTCTCGCCTCCCGCCGCGACTCCTATCGCTCCCTCTCTCGCTTTTTTTTTTTTTTTTTTTTTGCCAAACACGCCCAAGTAAAAGTTTGATTTGGCGCCGTCACGTCGCGAGCCCGTCCCCCCCCCCTCCTCCTCGCCCCCCTCCGGTTCCCCGTCCCCGTCACTCCCATGCTGTGCGGAAGTAATTACACAGGCTCCGTGTGTGTTTTCCAATGGCGCGGTGGCGGGCGCTTGGGAGGCTGCTGCGGCTCTCGTGACGCCCACCGCCGACGGGCCTGCACGCCGTCCAAATGGGAAGAGAAGAGAGTACAAATTGTGTGGTATGTGGTTTTTTTTTTTGCACAGATAAAAATAATAGAGTAAATGTGCAGCGAGAGGTGAGAGGAAGCCTATTGGATTTTATTGTGCTGTAGTTTTCGCTCCCTATTCATCCCTGCAAGTGTTTCACCACTTGAATATGTTATGCGTTTTTTTTTTTTAATGGAACGCAGTCGTCGAGATAAGCTGCCCACAGGCCAACTATTCCCAACCCGCCGTTCCAGACGCACGTAACCTCGGCGGCACCGGATCGCGGCCGATACAAGGGAATAAATAGAAGAGCAGACAATGAGGAGCGCGGAGGGAACGCGCCGGTTCCCGAGGAAGAGGGGGGACAAAAGGAATGGAAATGCGGCCGGGGCGGCATATCTCGTAATAAAAAAATAAATACATTTTTTTTTAAATACACCAGAAAGAAGGAGAAAAGGGAACGTGTTCGGCGGAACGAAAAGGCCCCCGGGGGAGGTGAATAAAGGGAAAGAAAAATAACAAACACAAAAGTGCTTGTCAGGTGAATGAATGCGAGGGGGGGGGGGCGACATGTTTCATTCAGCGGCTTCAGGAATTTTAAGAATGCTGAATGTAGAAACAGGGTTTCTGCACTTTACATGACAAAGTGAGTCTGGGTAAAGAATTAGAAAAAAAATAAATAAATAAAGAGGGAGCGGGATATACAGTATCTCAAGGATTGTTCAGACACTTAGCCTGGCGCTACGGTTTTACTACGGTCTGCAAACAAGGAGTTACGTCGTTTCTGTCCCCGCGTTTGTACCGTTAGTCTGAGCAGAGACACCTAGTGGTCCAGAACACACCTCCAGACATGGGACGTCTAGTCGCGCGTCTAGTTCCACGTCTCCCATCTTCGGCTGCACTGATCGAACCAAACCCCACTAATAGCAGCGATTAGAGGCGTGATTTGCACACCGCTCGCTATCGCCTTTTTTTCCGAGAGTGGTGGGTGTGGCTTTTCTGTGAGGGACAAAATAATCAGCGACGTCCGGTTATGGATGAGGTGCCAGCTTTTGTGGCTGATGGACTCGTTGTGTGGCACATAGGAGGAAGGAGGCTCATATTACTGGCCGAGGATGATTAAAAGCCGCCCTTCAGGTAGGCGGCGTAATTAGAAATCAATTAAATCGGGAAAGCGGAGAGAGAGAGAGAGGCCTGATAGCGGCGCCTCTCGAAATTTTCCCAACATTCGCTTTCACTTCATTATTTCTCTCTCTTTCATGGTGTTTTTCTCTCCCCCGCCGCCCGACCGTTTTTTTTCCGGCAGCTTGGAATGAAACGGAGCTTCCGTGTTCTATGTTGGATGTCAGAGCAGAAATTAAAAATACCTGGAACCATCACACGAGCTGCAGGAAACCGCGAGAAGGAATAAATCACACTTCTCTATCCAGCTGCTGAAGGCTTAATAACAATGTTAAAAATGAATGTGACAGGTCGCATTCAGGGTGTCATTATTCTCCTGGAGGGGGGAGTGGGGGGGGTTGACATGACAATTATGATTGGATGGTACCTTTTTGATACACCTGTCTCGCCGTATAGGCCTTACACTAAATCAGCTGACACGCCCCCCCCCCCTACCAGTCGAAGATCCGTTGAATCGAGGAGCTGATCCGCCTCGACCGCTCAACAGGCTCGGCTGATAAAGCCAGACAAGGTGGTATTACACCAGCAAGGCCCAATCAGAGGGGCCGTGGCCGATCTATCACGCCGTTATCTGCGGATAGTTGGGGGGGGGGGGGTATATTACCTGGAGCCTGGCCGGCCCCGGGCATGCGCGGATGTACAGGGCCGATAGCGGCGCCGGCTGTCATCGCTCGGGCTGATTAATGAGCAGCCGGGCCGGTGTTTAATGCGTTTAATATGGGCCGCTGACGAGGCCGTCACACTGACGGAACCCACCCATCTCCCTGACTGATGACGCTACCCGGGGCTCCTGCCTCCCCTCGCTCGCCTCCTCTTCTTCGGTGGATACAGTAAAACAGGAATCACACGTTCTCTCTCGTACGTCTAATCTCTCCGCCCCCTGTTTACCGAGCAGAAATGTTTAGTCGAGGCGAGCCACGTGCCTCGTTGTTTTACCGCGCGCCGAGAGTGGCGTCTTTTCTCTTTTTTGCAAAAACAGAGCGATGTGCTGTGAATGGAACAGAAAATGAACGCCCAATGGAAAGCGCCTTTTTCTTTTTTTTTTTTTTTTTTTTGCAGGGATTTTAGAAGCGCTCTAATGGAAGATAGTGACACCTTTCTGTGTGAAGAGATTCAGGCTCTCTTTCAGCGGCGTAATGAAAGAGCTAATTTTCTCTCCTGCCCGGCAATCAGACACTTGTCCTCCTTTTTCTCTGTAACCCCCCTCCACCACCACCGCCACCACCCCCCATCCCCCGGCTCCGTGAACTGTCTATTACTTCCAGCCTGCCTCGCTCTCTTATTTCAGCCCTCCCGTACTCCCACGTGCTAATTTTTCACTTCTTCCCCTGCCTTATTCTCTCCCTCGCTATCCGCCGCCCGGCCTTCCCACTCCTCTCTCATCCTCCTCATCTCTCTCTCTCTCTCTCTTTTTTCATCTATCACCTCCTCTGCAATGTTCTCATTTAATCATCCCCTCAAGAAATATATTCACCTCCCAACGACTGGGGCCCCCTATTAGATCATACGCCGCTGTTGTTACAGCTGTTATGATGGCCAATTCCGCCACTCGGAGCGGCCCCGGAGCCGCCGGGTGAAGCGGTCCACTTTCAGGAAAACCGCACGAGGAGACGAGCAACAGACGCGCAGCGCGGGAATCAGACTATTTAAAGGGACGCAGAAGCCGTACGGTGGGTTTTTTTTTATTTTCGCTCACAGCGGCACATGTGGAAAGATAACCGGAGACGTGTTAACATCACAATCTTAGCGTCACAATGTTCACAACATTCCAACCCCCCCCCCCCCCCCCACACACACACACATCTTCCTCTGCACCTTTTTCGCAGCTCATGTGCGAATCCGGCGCTAAAACATTAGAAATCTAACCGTTAGCAATTTGGCACGCGATAAACATCTGGCCCTGGATAGGACTATTTATTATCCATTTTTTTTTCTTCATTTTTTTCTTTTTTTTTTTTTTGGCAGGCGGTAACGTTCAATAATAATATAGCATGTTCAGGAGAAGGTGCGGGAACCAAGTGCTAAGTGCTTGTTGTTGAGTCACTACATGTGTGGGTTGGATTGAAAATGTCATTTTCAGGTCCAGGAGTCCGTGCGCGGCGTGGAGACTATTTTCCCACAGGGAGTCTCCACCACTCTTGGAAAGCCAGGTACCGATCAAGCCGGGGGAGGTGAGGCGGGGTGAGGGTGGCGGGCGTTGTGTGTGTGGGGGGGGATCTGGGTTCAGTCCCCACAGACTGGAGTAATGAAATCTCAGCCTCCTCTCTGAAAGGCTGCCTCATGTCTTCAGGGTTCAGTTTAGGTTTAGATTACGGAGAGAATCCTAATGATTCCCCACCCCCCCCCCTACACGCTTTGAGCTTTGCTGTTTTTAATATATATGGATCTGCTTTTTTAATTATCTTCATGTCATGTTACACTTCTTGCGCGCCGCCTGTGAGCGGGAGCGGCGTGCACAGCGTGGCTGCTGCTCCCTCTGCAGCCTCCCCTGCTCCAGCCACCCCAATCCCATCTGTGCATATTATATTATTCACACAAGCAGGATTTGCACTCACACACACACACACACACACACACACGAACGTGTATTGTGGAAATAGAAACAAATGCGGATTCTCAGGCGAGCATACGACCACGCACCATTGTGAATGCGAGGAGCGGAGGAACACATGTAAATCAAATACGTATCCGATGTGGTTCATGCACGGTGGAGAGGCCTGATGAGCGTCAGACAGGCACAAATACAGAAACACGATCCGCACAGAGGTTAGATCACAGGATCACGCGTAGCTGTGCAAACAGGCAAACGCGGGGTTATTAGCAATATATCTGCTGTAAGTGGCTGGTGTGAGGATACGACGCAGATACGCCACGGCGTGTTTGCAGCTCCCAGTTCCCAAGTGATGTATCATAACAATAATCACTGTCAGGCCCAGAATGGAGGTATTTCTTTCCGAGAGCGGGGATGAAGGCAGAACTGTGGTAATTATGCAGCCGTAATGGAGTCGGTGCCTAGTGAGAGCCTAATGAGCTTACTGAAGTCTACCATTGAGAATTGATTCCTGGGAAAAGAAGAAGAAGAAGAAGAAGAAGGGAAAAAAAAGAAGAGGAGAACAGTTGTGCTTGGAGGAGAGGGCCAACGGAGGTGAGCTTGTCTCTATTGTTGTGCGTTTAATTGACGGGGAACCAACACGCGCGAGAAAAAAAAAAAAAAAAAAAACCTTCCCCCGGAGCAATTAATGATAATGTAAGCGGCAGAAATCTTCACAGCGTATCTTAATCTGGAATCTTTCATGGCATCGTCACCTGTCACCGGGAAAGGTGTCTAATCAGGTTCTTAGCGCGTCTGTCTGCTTCGCCTTTCTTCCCTTTTTTTTCTTAAAGTAGCCTGAGAAGTAAGCGTTCACGTTGGGGAAATGGAGACGTCTGGCAGCGCTGTCATGGAGCTGCTGCAGGAGACGATGAAGAGAGAAGCACTTAACCCTGAGAGCAATGGAAATGAATCTGACCTCTGCGCTGCCCAAAAATCTGGAAAACAGATCCACGTATTCTCCTCCTCCCGCTGCATGTGTGTGTGTGTTGCTGTGATACCGTACTTACTACAGACCATCATATCGTCTCATAATCACATTGCAGCCGCAGAAAAAGACAAACCTCTCTATCTTTTGGCAGTACAATATCCTCTTAATGTTTAGCCCGTGAGAGGGCCCTTTTTTTTTTTTACCTTCTCCCGAAAAGAAAAAGAAAAAACACAGACTAGTCTATTAGTATGGCGAACAAGTTCCCTTTCAACACATCTGCCAGCCAAAGCTTTCAGACTCAATTTTCACACATACTTCACTCAATAAGTGCTCTCTCAGCTTTTTACACTTTTCCTTCATTACCAGCCTCTTTCTTTTTTTCCTTTTTCTTTTTTTTTTTGCCTCGTCCCGTCTCGTCGTCTCCCGCCTCTCCGCCGCCGATAATGTTTATCGCGTTCGCTGCGCAATCACGGGCAAGAGAAATATTCCCTTTAATTAAGGGAAGCGAAGTGACGGCAGGACGGGCTGGGTGGCGGTGACCATATGGACGCCGGTGATGGGATTCTGGCAAGTAGGCCGGCAACAGATGCCGCAGACGGGTTTATCTTCCCTCCAAGCAGAGGTTGGGAGTAAACGTATCGGTGCGAGGGATTCGCTTAACATTGTTTTAGCGGGAACACTCGTCTAACTTTGGGAAAGAGAAACAGGTGTTGAGTGGCCAAATGGGAACCTTCACAGTTGTTTACCGAAACACACTAACTTTGTTTGTCTTGAAACGAAATCGGCATTAAGAAAGCGGGAGATATAGCGGGCCTCCTAATGGTTTTTTTTTTTTTTTCGGCTACAAAGGATTCTAAATTAGTCCCAGGTGACGTGTTCCCGGGATGAACGCAAGCTGAGAAAATATTTTAGTGGCTTTATCAGAAGCTTTGCTGCACAATGTCACATCCACTCAGCCAGACCTCCCCCCGCACATGCTCGTCGCCTCCAGCTAAAGTACGAAAATTCAACTATGCACAGCGGCAAAAGTCGTTCTCAAATGTGTGTGTGTGTGTGTGTGTGTGTGTGTGTGTGTGTGTGTGTGTGTGTGTGTGTGTGTGTGTGTGTGTGTGTGTGTGCGTGTGTGTGTGTGTGTGCGTGTGTTTGCGCACAATCCTCCCCTCTGCAGAGACAGAAAAAAAAAAAAAGTGTTTTCCACGTTTTACCAATATCCCACATCCAAGGCGCCGAAGTGAACATGTGGGACTGAATGTGCAGCAGCTAAATATACAAGCTGTTTAATGAGTGAGTTTAAGGAAACTCATTTGACAGCCGGGCTGAAAAAAAAAAAAAAAAAAATCCCGCTGTGGGAGTCTTTTATTGCACATAAGCGTGCTGATGTTTGTCCAGGCAACGGAAAGCGGGTTAGTGAGGGATCTCTGTCACGAGAGACAGAAGTCATGTGGACCTAAATATATATATCCACAGGGGATCGTATATGGGTTTTTTAATCGATACCAATGACTCAGTGGTCATTTTCCTCAGTGGTAGGATCTCCGGCTCTCAAAACCTCACATTCGACTCCTGCCCCGGCTTCTGGGAAAAAAAAAAAAAAAGCAGCTCCTGATATTCTCATTTCCAGCTGCTTAATGACGGAGGACGACGCCGAGGGGCAAACGGAAACATTTGTTCCAGTGTTTTGCGCTCGGCGCCGTGATGTATTACCTTCTCGCAGACCATTTCTGTTGCATCTCCACTTTAATTAGCGACGTTATTCATCTCACTTGTGCATATATGACTCCATTGTTTATTCCGGTTACAGACCACCTTGGATCAATGGAGCCGAGGCGGCCGGGGGGGGGGGGGGGTTGGTTTTGTGAAGAGATGACTTCTATTAACGCTGTTGCGATTCCTACCGGTTGCCAATAGAGGTCGATAGAGGTCATAGATTACCTAACAGACCTTTAAATCAGTCGACTGCCGCCTGAGGGAGGAACATTTATCATAATACTGAAGATTTTCGCTCCTCTTTCCTTTCTTCCCGCGACTGTAAACGTGCAGGTGGAAGCGTGCGCCCCCCCCCAGCGTGAGAAATGGCGGCGTCACAACGGAGTGACAACAGAGCGAGGGGGGGAAGGTGTGGGGAGCAACGCCGCAGGCACGGTGGAGTATGTCCGCGGGTTAAAATGCTTTTCATGAGCCGTTTCACTTCTACTTTTCCTAGAACCACTTTGCCGCCGCGCTACAGTCCCCGCTCTCGCCTCCAATTCCATCCTTCCACTTCCATCAGGCGTTGGGGGTGGGGGGGGGCGGGGACCAAGGGACGGCAAGGAGGGGAGAGAAGGATGAGGTCTGGGGGAGTGCATACCCCTGCTGAGTCAATCAGCCCCGAACATTTCCAGGCATGCATCACTGGACCCTGCGGGACCACTGTGATTAAGGCCTGAATGAGACTAAAGGGTCACGGGTTGCAGTCAATCTCCTACAGGTCTCTGGGTCGCTCATTACTCATTGATTGGTCACCTGGAGCAGCAGCGTCGTTCTGCAAGGCACGCTGTAATAATTACACACACACACACACACACACACAAAAATAATACTTCCAACAAACACCGAGCACAGAGACCCAGAGGCAGCGCGCAGACTCTGGAGATATCCTGAGACAGCACGGGGAAGAAAATAAATGCAATAAAGCGTTTGAGCAAATTCTATCTGAATAGGAACAATGTACCCATTTGTCACGTCGGGCACGAATTCCCCCTCGGAGCCTATTTTTATTTATTTATTCTCTCTTTTGGGCTTACGCGGCGGAGACGCGTCGTCACGACGGCGCTTTTTTTTTTTTTTTTTTGAGGTCGTCACGACGGAGATTAGTGTTGAGAGACTGCGCTTTTGTGTTGCGTTTTTTTTTTTTTTGAAAAACACTAATTATTCTCTCATTAGGAGATAATCAAGGATAAAGCCGGTATTTAGCTTAAATCAGACACTGATGGGTATACATCTTCCACTTTAAACATATTATTACCATAATTAATGCTGTTAACATTAGCCCTTTGAGTCAGGGAGCTCTTTTAATTTAAAATGGAGTGAAGTCACAACAGATCTTAATCACATCATAAGGAGAACTACAACAATAAATAACGCGTCTTGATAACTTATTTTTGAGAGCTCGGTTGGATAATTTCATTTTAATGTGCCTAAACCTCTGGTGGATTTGCTCACTCGGCAGTTCATGGGATTTTTTAGGGGAGGTGACACATATCCATTATTAATGCGTGGCCCATACAGCTACAATACATCACCTGTGCCCCGAACATGGCTAATTACGCATTCATAGGCCATAAGTAAGCAGGACAAATGAACTGTCTGCACTTGCATTGCTTCATACTAATTACCACAATAAGCCAGATGCTAAATTATTTTTTATTACCATCCATATGGTTAGTCTTCATTCATCACAAAACTGGCAAATCTGCGTTTTTGTCATCATGATCTGATCTGATATGATTGGAATATATGTGATCACGCGGGCATATTTCACATCTAAAAAGTCGTCTCCGCGGCGGCTATAGAGGCGCATTAGAGGCTGGGAACCAGAAATTGTGATCCTTTATTATTCAATTACGCCAGGGGGTCGTGACAGAGGCTCTCCGCGGTGGCGCGATAAACGTCAGCGAGCGACAGCCTCCCCAGACAGAGATCTCCAGGAGCACGCGACCTGCAGAGATGGAGGTCAGCCGTGTTAAATGGATCTTTGGAGAGCGGGACAGATCCATACCCCTCAGGAGACCAACAGCTGTGATGGGACCCGAGCAGCACCGCCGTCCTGCTCATCATTAAATAAACTGTGTGAACTAAACACTCTTCCTCTGCATTAGCATTTATTCCTCTTATATCAGTATCGTCAGTCTTTTTTTTTTGTGTCTGTTTTTTGGGGGGTTTTAATAATGAAATGAAAGTTTAGGAAATGTTAGCAGAGGTTTGAAAAGTTAGAGAACTTAGGTATAAAATTTTAAATATTTCTGTAGAAGTTGAAGTGTCAGCTCAAGCTTTTTACTCAAGTTAAAGTGTAAAAGTACAGATTGTAAAAACTTAAAGTGTGTGGGTGGAGGAGGGAACGTGCCATTAAAAGCAAACTCTTATACCACGGGGGGGCTATTTTAAAAGCCATAATGACTATAAAATGATATTAAAACGCTAATGTTGAAACATTTAGGATGCACCTGTTTCCGTTGAAATTGCAGTATGCAATGCAATGCAATGCATACATTAAACAACCGCATATGTGAACTAGGGAGCGTTAAAATGTGTTTGCTGCAGCGGCCGAGACGTATCGTAACGGTGCAGAAGGTCAGGGCGTGAAAAGTGGATCCGTAGCGTGATGGATCTCATACAAACCAGCAACCAAAATCTAATTCATCTTATCTGAGTACGTTTTAGTTTTTTAACAATGATTATTACCAGTAAAGTATCAACATTTCTACATAAGTAAAGTAAGGAAGTTACTTGACAGCTGTGTCTATTATTAAGATAGATGAATAGTTTAGTAGATTTTCAACAGCTATGTGAACAGTACCAGTTCATATCTTTGCATTGTGCAAGCAAATAACACTACGCTATCCCAGAAGTAACAGTAGTAGAAAGAGAACTTTTACCATTTTTTTTTCCAAAACTTTTTGGAACAATCATTACACATCCAAATAAGAATCTCCACTTTGCATTCTTACACAAATTTAAGCAAGGCCAAAGGAAGAACAAACATCAAGGCTATCATCTGGACTATCAGGCTCAGTCTTTTTGCAACGAGACAACGCTTCTCATTGTATTTCAACCACATGAAAGTAAAGCTTAAGGACACATTACCTTGTTATTTGAGACATTGACTTTTTATTCAGCTAAGCATTAAAAATTGTATTTTTTGTATTGATTCATATTTTTCAGCTATGAGTAATGAAGAGGAATGTATATGACATTTTCCCATGATTGTGATAATATTGATTATATCAGATACTTCTTCTTTCATATTAGTAACCTGAGAGTGAAATCAGGTTTGCATCCTTACTCGAGTAGGAAGATAAGGGTAAAACTGTTTAAGAGTCTTAAATCGCACCAGGTCCAACTTTCTGCACTCGTGAATAACTTGTGTGCTCATAAAAATGCGATCGCTGCCAGTAACAGATGAGTCCAGTGTTCATGGTTGTGTGTTGCTCTGTATGGAGCGCACAGCATCCGGGTGCCCACCCCCTCCCCACGCTTACCTGAGCAGGTGGTTTGTCCCAGTTAGGTGAGGAGAAGAGGCCGTGAAGCCATTCAGTGGTCAATAGGGGAGAGAGTAGGTGGCAGCTTGCTTTAGACTCTGTTACTTTCATAGTTCTGTGAATAAACATCACTTTCTGTGCATGCAAACCGGCCTGTCGACGTGCTTTTTTGTTTTTTCAGCCCCCGTGAAGGTTTTCATTGCCTGAATACCATCTCCTGGAGACAACATTACAGTACATTTACAATAGTGTTTCAAAGAAGAAGTTCTGCATTGCGAATTGAGAGTTTGCTAATCTTAAACCATTATCTCAGCTAGACTACATTCACTATCAACTATTTACTAACCATGAAAGTAATAGCCAAATATATGAGTGAATTTGTCATAATGCTTCAGATCATCCGTTTCCATAGTAACAGACACAAACCTTTTGGCAATCTTAGTCCGTGGAATAAAGTTTTCGGTTCCCCTTGCTCAGACCAGCAAAACCTTTTTGACAAGGTATTGTTAGAATTACTTCTGTGTCCCCTCACAACCAGGGCACCGCTCTCTGTGATAAATATCATATGCATACCACACAGAGACGGCAATCATAAACATGATGTAGGGATATTACTGCGAGACTTGGAAAATAATATTTTGCACCCATAAAATTATAGGGGCACCACTCTTCAATTGAGGAGAAATAATTAAATGAAATTAATCAGTCTTATAACTGAATGTTATAAGTCCTCAGATACACGGGTCTCCAGTCTCTTGCTTTTGATGAAACATTCACATAGACAAAAAAAAAAAAAAAAAACGTGGCAATAAATGAAACATTTATTGAACTACCAAGGGATGGGGATGAATAGGGAAGGAATGGATGTATGGGGAAATTAAATTACCAAGTTATTGCCGACGGTATGAATGAATGAAATTCGCGGGTTATCAAAAACGAATCAAAAGCGCAATGAGGGGCAAATTGTTGTAACTAAAGCCAATAAAAAAATAATTTAGAACCCAGCGCTTTGCATTAACTCCCAGACAGAACATATGGAGGAGAGTTCGTTTTCTGCTGTTTCCATAGCGATGGAGGGCTGATGATGAGATGAACTTCCCGCAGTGTGCTTAGCAATGATGAGGGAGACGTAGCTACTTCTGTAGCCTACTACAAACTACGACAGTACTGCATAACGCCCAGTAAATTAGTACGTCATTATCAGCAGCCTGTTCACACTGAAGACTACAGCCATGCAACCCACTGGTTCCTCTAGTCAAACAGATGCAATGCGTCTTTACAAAGACATGTGAACACACATATTCATAAGCTCTAACACTTGAGCTCTAACCATAAAAAAGGTGCTTAAAGACGGCCTGCTACATATGGAAAATAGATATGAAGCAACAAGGCTGGAGCACCTACAGTGTGAAACAAAAAATCTGGACGAAGCCTCAGAAATTTGGACCAATCAGCGTATCGCACCATCTCCCAATAGACAGAAGAGTCATCCAATCACATGCCAAGTCCTTTTTTTTTTTTTTTTGGAAGCGCCTATGCCCTTTTCTAAACAGTTTCCAAGGACGACTCCTCAGAATGTTCCGTGTAACAGACCATCTGCCGTGTCGGGTTAGTCTTTCTTAGTTGGGAGTTGTTGTTTTTTTTGTATCTGTTTGTGTCTGAGAGAAGGAAAAAAGTCATTCATTGGAAACTTTTCATTTCCTTTCGCGGCCGGGCTTCTTAGATTTAGTCACACTCTTTTTGACGTCTTTAATGCCTTGAGGTCAGATGTTAGTGCGTGCGTGTGTGTGTGTGTGTGTGTGTGTGTGTGTGTGTGTGTGTGTGTGTGTGTGTTACTCACACCGGGGGATCAGATCAGAGCACCTAGAGGAATCCGACTTCTTACTCTGAGTTCATGAGTTCATCCGCTCTGACGGCTCGATGCCTCACTCTGAAACCCAGCAGACCACAGACGCTCTATTGCGACGATGTACAAATCCATAACATACGAGTCTATTCTTCATAGTGGATTTATTGTGATTAGATGCAACAGAATGATTCATTCTAATGATCGTTTTCTGTATTTACATAAATAATTTGCTCCTCACTGAGCACAATCAGCTACTATTTGTTAAACAAACTTCTGAGGTCACTGGGATTAGCGAGCTGGCATCCACTATGAAAAATGAAAACGACGAGAAGGACTGCACAGCACGCATGGCAATAAACAACACATCTGTCAGCGTGAGAGTATGTGGATTATTTATTCTATAATTCAGCATGTGTAGCTGCGTCGAAGGAAAAACACCAACTGTTGGACATCTGAGAGAAACATTTCTATATCACTATCAAGATCAGAGTAATAGGAAGACAGCAGCAAACATTAATTCTGCTACTTGTATGCACAGGTATATATGAAGATTATCTGAAGTAGTGCAGAGCCCGTATGAAGTATGTATTCCTATATTCCTACCTCCCCATAGCATGGTGAGCAGCCTATATTAACATTGGCTGCCCAGACGATGCTTCCTATACAAATACAAACGTGAAGTGCTGACACTTGAAAGCAGATGAGATCATCTACATATCAGTGTGTGTGGATCGGCCAAGTAAAACCAAACCTATGTTACATTTTTCACTGTGCAGAAAGAAGCAGGACAACAGAGCTTTGAATCGTCACAAAAGTCCATGGGATTTCGCTTTTTTTAATGGTAATGATGTTTTATCTATGAAAATTATTCCACAGAAAAGGATGCACAGCGTTGTGCCATGGATAAGCTATGACCAAAAGCTGAGGTTGATCTGACAAACAATCAGAGAGATACGTGAGGCACAGACACTCCTTGTTTTATAGGTAGATAAATAGTTGTTGTATTGCAATTGATTTGAAAAATTCTTGACTTATTTATTATTCTGGATGATCCTTATAAATAGCATGGCAATTAGTTAGCTCACTTTAACAATAAGGTACCATAGCGTTTCCTTTAAAGTGATATGTTAAAATATATATTGATTGATTAAACAATTAGTTTGCAACTATCACATTAATCACCAACTATTTATTTTTAGGAGGAAATGTCCATATTCTCTGGTTCCAGCTTCTCGTCTCTGATTATTTCTGGTTTCTTCAGTTTTCTATAATAGTAAACTGATACACTTTGGGTTGTGGACTGTGGATTTTATGTCATATTATGTATCAAGAAATTCGTTAGTTGCAGTCTCTTATGGAAAAATAATGTGTATTTGTATATGCATTTTTTTTACAAATGCCAGAATCTTTTAATACCCAAATTTATTCATGGCGAGCAGACCAGTGCAGCAGCTTCTGGTGGCTTCTGGTTATGGTGTAAAAAGTGTTCTTGACGTGGGTAAGTGTGCAGAAAACATGACCAATGGGGCTGGCGTCACTGGCCTCAACAGCCCAGAAACAAGAGGAGGTGGCGTGTGGAAACAGAAGAGGGGGGAACCCAGATAAAAGTTAAAACCTGAAAGATAATGTAGAAAATAGATCTGAGACGACTGGAACTAAGCATTTGTCAGACTCAACTTTTCCAGTCAACAGGTTCTATTCTTTCTGCAGATGGAATCAGCTGTCTGCAAAACCAGGAAAAGTAGATTCTTCATTAGGTCTTTCTTTTCTGATGAAATGCTACCTGACTGAACCTGTTTGTTTTTTTTCTATTAGACAGTACAGTACAGAAATACACAGCTGCTTATTCCCCTCCTGAAATGTCTTATAACATCAGAAAAACATGATACAGACATGTTAACAAAATTAAAAAGATGAATGACAATAAAGTCAAAAGCCTACCAATAAAAATGTGTTTATACCAACCAGTATCTCTATAATGGGCGTTTTATGCTTAATGACCTACTTTTCTTATGTAACTGTAGAAGCAGGCAGGTAACTTATATTCATGTAAAATATTTCATCTCAGTGGTTAACAATGATTATTGATTGAGCAAGAATGACAGAATCGCTTTGGAAAAGGGCAGAGGAAAAAAAAGAAGCAGAATCCATTTGTGGCACTTGGTGTTCATTCTGTGAAGCTGCGCCACAGAATGGTCAACGTGAGGGAAACACTGCACTTTCTTCTAAACTTGATTCAGCGTTTGTCTGTTCAATTACAGGCTGTTTGATTCAACAATCGCTCCATTATCAAGAGATATAAGATGTTTATGAGCCAAGGATTGGTTTGTTTTTTCATGTTAACCTTGAGTGAAGCTATATCGATATTGTATTGAACTATTTTGTTCTCATATGCAGTAAATGACGGGCTATTGACGATATATATTGATATTGTTTTATTGCCCAGATCTGGTTGTTAACTTGATTTTCAGTTGTTGTCTTTATTAATAGCCTGCACTATTCATCCTAGTGTGATCTTTAACCTGCTGCTATTAGTTGAAGGTTACAAAGAATGTTACGTCACCGTGCATTCTAAGTTTTTAAAATGACTATGTAAACCAAAAAACTTAGGGTTATGTAATACATCTATAGCGTTTAAAGTTGCACCATGAGAAGCTGATATTATCGTCAGGGATGAAAAAAATAGAAAGGGGTGGGGGGGAGGGGAACCGGATGAGGAGTGTTGAGCCGCGCTGGACCTGAGGGCTAAGCATAGCTCCAGGTGAACTGGGCCAAATTAAGGAGTAGATGTTGGAATAAGGGGCAGCTATGAGGGCTGCTGAGTCCTGCAGCCCCCCCCCCCCCCCCCCCCCCCCCTCCCCCCGGGCCCTCTGGCCTGCTCCTCCCTGACCGAGCCTCCGAACATCAGCATTCTAATTAAAGGTTATGCAGATCTCTCTCCATATTCCACACTGGGCACAGGGCAAGGCAGCAGGGATACATAAGTAAAGAGCCACGATAATTACTGTATTTCAGTCTGCCGTCAGGAGGACTGCATGTGGAAGACCTCTGCAAGCATGCATAATGTTGGGAGGAGGGAAAGCAATGTAAGGAGGGTTTTTTATACATTTATCTCAGTTAAATTAACTTGAATCCGGCCTTTTTAAAAAATTGTTTTCATCCGCGATCCGTTTCTCCCCGACATGCGTGATGGCCCATAAGGAATCAGTTACCCCGTAAGTTTCAGTTATCATCAATACTAATGTGTAACATTCAAAGTCCTGCTGTTTCACTCTGGCTGTGTAGCCTTTTTTTTTCCTTCGAGGCCACAGAAGTGTTAAAGTAGCTGCATTTCCAGGGTTTAGGGTGCCTGTTAATCCCCTGCCTGTGTGGTTACGGAGGTAAAAACACATTTTCGTGCTCATGCTCCGCAGCACCCACCCTGCACTGGCTTCTGGCTTAAGCTCCGAGCAACAGGGAAGGAAAGAGTCAGCCATTTTTTTTTTTTTTTTTTTTCCTTGGGAGAGATTTTTTTTTTTTCTCCTAGTGTCGTGCTGTTGGACGCGTGTATTTTGGGGATTAGTGGCTTAATCGACCTTGTAATGGGGAGATCAGAGTGGCATGCAGGCATGGAGAGAAGTGCACACACACACATGCGCACGCGCGTGCGCGCTCGCATGCTGTTACACACACATACGCCGTATTCTCCCACATATTTAGGCAAACACACTAAGCGCGCAAATCTGCGCATCCTCGCTTTATTAAAAACACACAAACACACACACACCCTTCGCCAGGCGCTCTTTATTTCATTCGGCTGAAACCGATCATCCTTTTTTTTCTCGTACGGCGAAATGCACACCACATATTCACACTCACACTAATAACCTCATAATTCTCAGGAATCCCCCCCCCGAAAGAAAAAAAAGTGTGCATGCCACAGAGTGTATTGGACACGTTATCGCTGCTTCCACCCACCGCTCCCTGTGTAATAAGCTGCGGCTGTGTGGGTACATTGCACTGCAGACCAAGGGCTCTCCGGAGGGTCAGTGTATTGTCAGTGAACAATGAGCACTCTGGCTAATGCTTCTGTGGACTCAAGAGGTCAGCCCTGTGAGTCACCCTCTATGAATTTCCTACAGTACATGTCCATCTTCCCCCCCACCCCTCTCTCTCTCTCTCTCTCTCTCTCTTTTCCTTTCCCCAGGGTTTGTTTGCCTACTCTGCCCTGGTCACTTCACTTTTCCGACTGGTGGGATGGAGTAGTTTGAGCCGTGTGTGTTTGTGTGTGTGTGTGTGTGTGTGGGGGGGGGAACCGGAGGGCGGTGTGCACGGGAGTAATCCGTGTGTTATCTCATATCAGCGGCAGTTGTGGAATCGGTGCAGCGTGGCTGATAAGATGAACAAACAGTTGGGATCATTAGAGCGAAGACATTGTGTAATCACTGCTCTAATCTCCCCCTAATCCCAACATCTCCAACCTGCCAGGGGCTCCAAAGCATGCAGGCCTCTGTATACACACACACACACACACACACGACACACACAAACACGTACACACGTATGCACGCACATGCGCGATAAGTGAACAAACGCACTCCGAAATGAGACAACACACGACGCCACTGGGGCAATATAAACTCTCACACAGAACAAAACACATGCAAAAGTGTAGGTAGACAAGCTACAAACACACACACATGCACACGCTCGTGTGTGTGTGTGTGTGTGTGTGTGTGTTGCAGCAACTCTCTCCACATTCTACTTTTTTGTTTCTAAACTAATAACAGGCATGTGTGCACATGGCCAACCCAGAGGAAAAAATCAATACTCTCTCAGACAAAATCAAGATTTCTTTTATCCTTCTATTTTTTTTTTCTCTTTTGCTTTTCCTTCACTGCTCTGTTTACTCTCTCTTTCTCTCCCTCCGTGTCTCTCCTTTACCTCGATCGACGTCGGCAGCTTCTTGATCTGGGTGGAAGTCCTTGGAGCACCCAGGCACTAGTCACTCCACTCACAGATCTTAGGTGCTTCTCGCCCTCTGAAAGAGGATCGATTAAAATAATAAGATATTTTCCCAGGGTGCTCGTCCTGTCTCCGCGACCCGCGTCTCCACCCCTGGACCGCTCTATTCCAGTTCATATGTGTGTGTGTAAAGCCTGACCCTTGCTACGGAAGGTCAAGCCTCCTTATTCCAGCTCCTACATGTGTTTGAAAGGAGCATCGTGGATCAGTTTAGGGCAAAGAATCCAGCCACACATGATGAGCTGGGCCTAAAGCACGAAGAAGGTGGTAAAGGACCCCCCAAACACACAGACACACACACACTGACAAACAGATTGAGAGAAAAGGAGAAGAGGCCAGCTGGGGAAGCGGGTGGAGAGAGATGTAGACGCCATAGACTCCAGTCATCCACACTGGCATCTCTTCAGGGCTCTTACAGATGGACAATGAGAAGAGAGGAAAAAGGAAAAGAAAAAAAAAAACAGAGGATGAGCTGAGGAAGACGAGGCGAGGAGGAAGGAGATAGTTGGTCTTTCATGTTGGCGGCGGTGGCTGCACCCTGGCAGGGAGCAGGGATGCGCTCGAGCCGGGAGGAAGGCGCGATACAGCTCGTGCTTTTTTTCCTCTCCTTTTTGTCTTTTCATTTTTTTTGTTTTTTTCAGGAAAAGCTTTGGGCACAATCAAAAATGCAATAAAGTCGTGCCAATAAAGCCCTGTTTGAAATTAATTGAATTGACAGAGGCAGCCAGTGAAACAAAGACGTGGGGAGAAGGCAGGAGAGGAAAGGTGTCAGCACAGGGAAAGGAAAGGAAAGCTCATTACAAACCACACACATATATATATATATATATATGATATATATATATCATATATATTATAGTATATATATATATATATATATATATATATATATATATATATATATATATATATTATATATATATATATGTATATATATATATATATATATATATATATATATATATAATAGGGTAGATGCCTCATTTTGTTTCCACAGTTTGTTTTATTTATTTGAAGTTAGTGGCTTAATGAGATCCCAGTGGTTCCACAATAACTGTGGAAAGAGTAAAAGAGAGATAGAGACAGGCAAGAGAGTTGGATCTCAGAAAAAAAAAAAAACACAGAGGGAGGGAAGGAACAGGAGAGAAGACTGATGGCTGTGGATCAGAATAAAGAGGGGGGGGGGGGGGGGGGGGGGAGGGGGGGGGGGGGGGGGGGGGGGAGTTTAAATATGGGACAAACGGGACGGGACAAAAACGGTACCGTGACGCTCCGCGTCCCCTGTCAGACTCAACAGTTGATTTCGCCCCTTTTATGTTCCTTGTCCCGTTTTCCGACAGATACGCGTCCAAACCTCCTGTAAAAAAAAAAAAGGCCCGTTCAGGCTGGAGCTCGGATGAGATAAGTCGCGTTGCAGATTGTGTACCTCAAACACTGACGGACAGAGAGAGAGAGTGAGAGATTCGCCGTGGCGCCTGACCAGCTCTTTGTGCCGCGCTGAAGAAAAGGAAACAGATGCCACATGAAATGCGTTGGCACGGCAGGCCGTATATTGATTCATTTGCTGTATTTTCTCTCTTTAAACAATGCTTGCTTTATTACTTAGCTAAATGAGTGTGTGCTGGTGTGTGCACTTGTGTTTAAGCCTGTGTGCCCGTTCTCTCTCTTGCAGGGTTTGGAGTGTCTATGATTAAACTCCACACAATTACTCTTTTTGAAATCTGCAGGTGGATACATTAGGAAAAGGTTTCACTTGAACTAGAACTGGTATCATTTTTTATCCCCGCATTGGTATTTAGTCTTTACCAGAGGTGTAAGAACCTTTCTTAGGAAGGAATTTTGCCTCTAATATAGGCCTCTTAGTTGTGCCCTACTAACTTTGCATTGTGATCTTTTATTTGTGCAAGTAAGTTGAAATTTAAGTTGAAATTTAATATCATTATTTTTGTTGGATTACAATCACTGTACTAAGGCAGGGTCATGACTTTCTGTTTTCCCTTAAGAGCCAAACATCAGGTTCTGAACATAAGAGTATCACAGGACTCCATCTGGCCTTTATTGTTCTGAGAGGCAGAATTCTTTTCCCTTCATTTCTTCCTTCCATGTAGTTTTTAAACTCAGCTGTCCACACATTTCAATATTTCAGACTTTCATCCTCGTACTTTCCTTCTCATAACATCCACAATCGGCCCTGCAGGTTGTTCACGACTATCACAGTAGCAGACGTCTCTTTAAGGACTTTGATAAGCCACAGGTGATAAAAACCAGTACTTGCCGACTTTCTACCGCAAAAACAAGGAAAAACCCACTTTGCTACAAATAAGATAAGCCGCTATTTCAATTTTTTTTGGGAACATATCAGGAAACACCTGCATAGTTTCAGGCTGCGAGGAAGAAAAAGCAAGATCAATGGTGGATAATGAGAGAAATGGAAATATTATGCCAAATTTAAAACCCAGATTTAAAGAAAAAAGTTGTTTTTTTACTGTCTTGTGCCTTTTTTTTCATTGAGGAGAAAACCAGAATTTGGCAGAGCAACACACAACTCTGAACGCTCAGTATCTCTTCGCATGTTGAGGTTTAAAAAGTCATAATTTAAAACACGAAAGGGTGAGAAGGTTGAGTGAAGACAAAGAAACTGGATTCACAATTACACTTCCATTTTCTTACAATTATCTGTACTTTCAACTGGCTTACAACGTATCCTCATTACTCCTAATTTCCACGACAACTGAAAAAAAGTGATTTTCTTTCATAAATTGCACTATTTGACCTGCTCTGTGCCCTAAATTATAACCAATCAAGCCCATTTTTGCCTCTTGGCAAAAAGTGATAACAGCTCTTATACTGTGTGTTGAAAGTTGTTTCCTAACCACTTGTTCTACTTCTTGAGTGTTACATTTAAAAGATTTTTCACTCACTACTCCTTAAAGGGACGATACAGCAAATAAACTGCAATATCTCTGCCATGAAGGTGATTACAGCCCTGACAGCCCACTGATTTTCTTTGCGCTTTACTTTTGATTTTCTGCTTTAAGAAGTTGTTAAACCAGTGCTTCTGCACTCAAAAAGCTCGAGGTTGATACTGCGGCTTCCACTGAAAGCTTTCTTTAAACCCGGGTTTCTGTACCTCCACCTGAGCAATGAATGTGAATACTTTTGACACCTCTGCTCTTAACAACTTTTTTTTTTTTTTTTTTCCACTCACTTGTAAGATGATGTCCCACTCTCTCTTATCGCCCGCTCTCACTCTCCACGCTCCGTCCACACACACACACACTCGCCATCGCCGGGGTTCATACCTGTCTCATAAATGTCAAGCTCTCCGTTTTTCCCAGAGTTGGATATTGTTTGATGCCCGCCGCCTCGTGTGGTTTGCGATTCTCTGTGATGTGTGTGTCTGGTGGTGGTGTTTTTTTTAGTGATGCACGATATATCGGCCAACCGATATATATCGGCCGATATGTCACGTTTTTTAACTTATCGGTATCGGTCCGATGTCAACAAATTCTGGCCGATATGTCAACAATGTGCAGAGTTAAACCGCTATAGTTAGTTGGGTCACTGTCTGCGTGTCTCTCGGCGCTAAGCTAAGCTAGCTGGTCCTAGCGGGCTCCTCTGTCACATCGCATCGCCCGAAAAGACAAAAGAAAATGCACGGAACGTTGCTCCGGGGTGTCGGACGCCGTTCTGCCGCCTTCTCATCGCTCCATCGGGTCCGCTCCGCCGTACTTCCTCTAACCACATGACAGAGTTTCACAGTGAGCCTTCCTTTAAATAAACAGCACTGTTGTGCGTTTCTAATGTACAGTGTTTTTTCTGGTCTGTACTAAATTTGTGACACTACAGAAAACGTTTTGTCTCCTCATATATCGATATCGGCAAATATCGGTATCGGCAGTGACTGCCGATATGTATATCGGATATCGATATCTGCTGAAATTTTCACATCGTGCATCCCTAGTTTTTTTGTGTGTGTGTGTGTGTGTGTGTGTTTGTGCGTGTGTGTCGGGAAGGGGCCAGAAGGGGTAATGAAAAGGTATGTGTGACAAATTGAGGTAAAAAAGGGCGAGGAGGCAAGCTGTGTGGTGAAGAAGAGAGGAGAGGAGAGGACGGCCAAGGGAGAAAGTCCAGGGGAAAAAATGCAGAGTTTAAGGGTTTTGTGAGAGCGGATTCAGCATTTATGCAAAAAAAAAAAGCCTCACACACACACAGGCTGACAGACACACCTGTGCACAGCCATTACAGGCCGTTTTGCAGGGCGGCCGGTACGAACTTCCATATCGGGATGTCGTACTGGGCCGAGCCGGCCCTCGGAACAGCGACTCCCTGTCGCGCCGCGGGGCTATTACACGGTCTAACAGAGCCCGACTAATAACACGGACCGGATCAGCCACTTCCCACTTCCTCCTCAGATCATCACGTATCACGGGAGTTTGTGGCATTTTTTACTGCCCACTCGTGCCAGGGACCCCGAAATCCTACACACACACACACACACACACACACACACACACACAGATCGGCCGTGCTTTTTGCTAACCTCCTAACTTCACACACACACACGCACAGAAAAAGCCCATAAATAAACCGTCGTCATCGGTCAGCTGGCGTCCGTCCACTGTCGGTGTTTTATAGCGCTTTGTTTGGCTGTTTGTTGCCGTTAATCTGTTTGAATAGCTGCGGGTGGCTTTCCAAAAGCACTTTCCGCTAAATTTACTGTCTTGGTGGCTGAGCACACATCTGTCTTTTCCTCAAACAGAATTCCCACCCAAATTCGCAGTCCAAATCCTATGTGCATAAACACCTCCAACCTCATCCACCAATCCCCCAAATCCCCGCTCAGTAATCGCGTGAGCACGTGTGTGATGTTTGCTGCCGAACGTTGGCGTGAATTGTGTTTGCCACCAAAATGGGTGAGTCCTTTTTTTTTTCCCCTCCTTCCACTTTGCGTTCGGTACTTTGCCGCTGATTGAATCGATCCTATTGAACGGGCGGAGCGATAAAAGAGAGATGACACGCGAAGATCGTTGTATTAAACAGCCAGGTCCCATCGACTCTTCCTTAATGCCAAGGGAGAGAAGAAAAAAACAAAAAAAAAGGCCCTTTGATTAGGTTTTAGATCAGATTGTACCGCCATTAAAAAATGGATCCTCACGGTTCGCTCCAGCGCTCTCCCTGGCACCGAGGAGAAAGGCTTTCTTCGCCCTGCTCCTCTTTTTTTTCACAGTCAGATAGCGAGGGAGTGATTTAGGTTTAAATGAGATGCGGCGCTACGACACAACAATGCACGCTGCAGGGTTCTCACCTCTATATCATGTTGTGTGTGTATATCCTGCCAGACAATGGCTGTAGGTGGCACAGGATTGCATAACAAGGCAGTGGCATTGGACTCGCGTGTGTGTGTGTGTGTGTGTGTGTGTGTGTGTGTGTGTGTGTGTGTGTGTGTGTGTGTGTGCGTGCGTGTACAGAAAGAGGTACTTTGGGAGGTTGTAATGGAACACCATTAGTGAAGTTACAAGCACCAGTCTGTATGGCTTTATTGCAAGTGGTGGCGCACTAACTGCCAAGTGTATTTCACCAGGATGGAGCATTTTACGTGGTACACCCGCAGACATAATGTCTGTGCTTCTGCCTCTCCCCCCCCCCCCATCTCTGTACCAACACGTCTCGGCACACACACACACGCACACACACACACCAACACGCACTCCTGTCAAGCCCCTCCCTTGCCTCAGTCCTCCATTTTTTCCCTCCATCAATTCAGTGACACCCAGCAGTGGGCCGTGACATTACAGAAAAACAGAGCAAGGGAGGGAGTCGGGGGAGGAGGGGGCGGGGGGCAAGAGAGGGAGGGACGATAAAGGCAAAAAAAGAAAGAAGGGAATAGAGATTGTAGGTGCAAGGGGAAATTAACAGAAAGGGGTTAGGAGGGTGGGAGCTTGGGAAAAAAAAGGGAAAGATTGAGAGGGAGCAAGCGACGGACATGTGAGCGATTTCCCTGAATGTCGCGAGGGGGGGGGGGGTGGCTGCGGCCACGGGTGAAGGAGCGGTGAAGCAAGCCTGATGGCCGAGAGGAGCCGCTTCCCTTTAAAAGAAAGAGCTCAATAATTCAAAAAGGCAGACGGGAGCGGAAGGAGAAGGAGGCGACGGCTGTTACCGCGGCCTGTATGTTTTTTTCCCCGTTCCCAGGTAAGCTCTTTGCGCAGGACATCACTTTGGAAGCCGTTCATTGAGCCTGGCAGCAGCACAGTATGGCCGTGCTCAGAGCTGCCACCAGCCTGCCGTGCACACACAAGCAGAGGAATTACACTCTTATGAAAAAAAACACGGGGAGTCCACTCAGGCCCCGATGCTCCCCACCCTGTGTAGGAGAAAGGTTGTGGCGTTTGTCTCGGGCCAGCGCGGCGTTACGCAACCAAAGTGAGGGCAATTTGTTGCGGATTTGACAAAATGAACTTGTGAGGAGTAAAGATGCCCGGCACGGCATGTAATGAGGGTGACACTGTAAGGAGAGAGAGAGGAAAGAAAGAATGAAGCGACATTAATTCAGAGATTTTGCTCTTAGCTAAATTAATGTTGAGCGGGATGAGAATTAAAAAGGGTTCACGGCGGGTGAAGCTGTGAGCATGTAAGAGGACAGAGATTAGAATCCCTCCTAATGCGGTGGCTTTAAAATGTGTTTCTCCGGGCTGGAAACTCCATTCTCACCATGTTGAAAAGTTTTTAGAAATCCAGGAATTGTTCCTACACCGGATGATAATAGCCGAGCTAATTAGAAGCTGACTTCAATTAGGCATTAAGCAACACGAGATAATCTCAGCCGTTTCTCCGTCCTCTAATTCGAGCGCAGATATTCATTTATGTGAAGAATGGTATTCACTTTCCCACATACATAAATATTCATCTCAGAGCCGCTGAAATGCTGCTTTTTTTCCCGCCCTGACTGTTCCTCCCGACATTAACGCCAGCGCGTAGTGGCGCCGCAGTGCATCCTGCTGGCTGAGTTAAAGCACAACAAGCTCTCACACCCTCCTCTTCTATGTGTGTGTGTGTGTGTGTGTGTGTGTGTGTGTGTGTGTGTGTGTGTGTGTGTGTGTGTGTGTGTGTGTGTGAGTGTGGCCACTTGACTTAACTCAATTAAACCTCATTTGGCAGCAGGAGCTCGCAGGACCAGGATGCACAGCCTGATTTTGAGCAAAAACTGAGCTCTTTAGATAAACTTTCATTCCCCATCTAGGACACTGAAACGCAGAGTTTACAGTATTTTGTATTATTGCTGAGATTGGTTATCACATGACTACCACTGGCTCAGATAGAGCCATCCCACTGACAAATGTCAGTGTCCAAATATATGACTGTCTGAATAACATGTGTTAATCCTGCACATTAACATGCAATGATTATGTAGCAGAGACATCTTCACATAGATGTATGGATAGGTGGCCCCCCACCAATAGTTTTAGTGAGTGTGGCCCCCAACCAACCTAGATAAAATAAAACTAAATATATATAATAATAATAATAATAATCGTTATTATTATTATTATTGTTGTTGTTGTTATTATTATGTTATAACATAAAAAAGAGGTAAATATGCCCAGTTGCCCACCTGTGCTCTATGTCTAACACACAAACACACACACACACACACACACACACACAGAGTCATGTACATGTGTATATGATTTCCTTCTCAGTTAGATTCCATTGTGACTATTAGCTTTCCATCTTCATTTGGGAGTAAAGTTATTTTTCCTCTGTCTGATCACTTTTAGTTTACGTTACATCTTTTTTCTATCCACTTTTAGTCATGGGGGGGCAACAAATGTGCACAGCAAAAAGAACAATTCAACAGAATTTTAAAATGCTTACAACTAACATGTTTCACATCCAGCTTCTTATCTGAGGAAAGTGCTAGGTTTGGAAATGCAGCTGTCTTTTCAACAGAATGTATCCAACAACCTTTAAAATTTGTTTCTTCGACGGGTTGCGATATTTACAACATTAGAAACCACCTGCACCGATAACATCATAAATCTCTGACATTCATGTCCTTTGAGTGCTGCGATTTGTACATAAATTAGTAAACAGAAACCTGCGAGAACTTTAGTGGATCTAAGCACTTTTGGCTCTCATGACTACAGGAACCCACAGATGCAACTCCGCGCTTTCCTTTCTCCAAACTCGGGCATGCATAGGACGCGGCTAATAGTATGAAGTTGAACATTACGGATGATGGTGCAATGCAATTATCCTAATGTCCTTGCGTAAAACGGTTTGATCATTTATCCCTGGAGCCACCCTGCAGCGTTCTGTTTATTCATGCACTTCAAAAAAAAAAAAAAAAAAAAAAGGAACTAAAACACATTTTACATTTACGCTGTTAAATGCTCGCAATCAAATGAGGGCATAATAAAGTTCCAGAGCGTTTCATACAATATGAAGCACATCAGTCCAAGATTATTAACTTACTGATGTCGAATGGGTCTGGAGAGGTTCCCTGTAAGACAAATGGGCTATCTCGGCTTTGTTGCTGACAGTAGTGAATGCTTAAATCCACATTAGCTACAGACATCAGCGCGGCGCAGTGTGCAACTGCTGAGCTGTTAGCGGTTCACTCTGGCCTCAAACACAGCACTTAATCACAAAGATCCCCCAGTAATATGACCGTAATAATATAATAATCACATTAATGTAATTAATTTGTGGTAATTTACTCCATACTTCAGAGAGAATATTGCAACTCCTAACTCCTGCCCCGACGCCGCTCTTCTAACGCGGTGGAGTGGTTGCAGCGTTCAATTGGTTCAGTAAGCACATAAACATCCTCATTATTAAAGCCTTAAACTACCATCCTTCAACCGCTGTGCATCAAATAGATCTTGTAAAGCATACATTTCACTAAATGAATCCGGCTAATAGCCTTTAAACGCAATGGTAAACAGTATTTTATTAGATTTTGTCACGCATGCGTTAAAATATGCTTTACATATACCTTTTAGTGCAGCCTGTCTATCGGGGTGTTAGGATGTACAATGGTGTAGGATGTGGGCTTAATAAAGAGGTGTCAAACATGCGGTCCGTGGGGCCAGAACCAGCTCGCTGAAAGGTCAGATCCGGCTCCTCTGCGTGACAAAAAAAAAGGGACCAGTTCCTGTTTCTATGTGGAAATGTGAGATCAGGGAGCATTTTTTAAGGCTCCAGAAATAGAACGTTAACAGTATTGATGCGTAAGTGGTTTGTAACGGGGGGAGGTTACTTCACCTGCTTCTTAAAAAAAAAAATGAAAAGTTCAGTTGGTAAATATTCAGATTTGAAATGCAATGCAGAAACAATTAGAGTGGAGACAGAGAGCCAGGCCTTCTCACCTAACATCATGTGACCTCACAAATGCGCTTTCCGGAAGAATGGTTGAAATTTCACATGAATACACTTCTAAACCTTGTGGACAACCTTACCAGATGAGTTGATGTCACCTTTGGCATTATATATAATATCAGGAGCTCCAGGACGGCTAAATGTCTTTTCCTGCAGCCCTTCCATTCTTCTGTACTGTTCTCTGGTGTCGTTCCATGCGGATGAACGCTTCACCAGGGATGAACGTCTCACAGATTTCTCACCTCAGGGACAGAGCATAACTTCAGGAGGCTCAGACAGTCTCTCTGATTTACAGTCCTCACAGATGGAGTTGACAAAGTCCAGGTGCCTGCCATTTGTCTAGTCAGGCACCGTCGCTCTGTATTCAGTCTCTCACAGGTGCGAATATTCATACAGAAAAGCTTATTTGGCTCTGTACAGACTCAATTAGCAAACAATCCAGCAGACCTGGCTGCTCTGAGCAACAAAGGATGGCCTCTCCTTGGCCGCCGCCGTAATGACGGCGCGGCGCGGGACAATATCTGCAGCGCTTCTCTAATCAGTGTCTGACCGAGTTGATTATTCAGACCAGATTGCATTAGAAGATGATTCAGAATTCAGCCACATCCATTTGGCTGTGAGCCTTGGAACAAATTAGACAAGTCCAGTTCAATCGCTCCGTGGGGAATTAAAAAGGGCATCTGCCACTGCACAGCTCTCTATTAGCAGTAAAATGACAGCCTTTAATGTTGAATCTTGATGTGTAGGATCTGTTCTTTCTTGATGTTTGGTACGCTGAGGACAGTAGAGGACATGTTAGGTTGAGCAGCGATGCAGAATGCCGACCTGCACATCACAACACATGAAACACCCAGGAAAAAGAAAAAGGCTGCACGACGGTTGTTTATAGTGATTAGTTGGGTCCTTGTTGCAGCAATCAGAGTAACTGCTGAATCACGACACTCTAATATGCGCAGCGGGAGTGCAAAAGAAAGCCTCTGCATATCGCCTTTTCCATCTAGTCTTCATAATTCTTGCCAAATTGCCGTAGTTATGACCAAACGCGAACGCTTGCAGTCGCATTCACAGTTCCCAGAGAACTGTACCTGCAATGCAGAGCTCACGGCGCCTGTCATCAGGGCTATAATGAACTGATTCATTTGCCTTGTTATTCAAATGTTTTTGGAATTGTCTTTGTGTGCAGGGAGAAACCTGCAATGTCTTCGTTTGTCATTCAGTAGACAGAGGACTGTCCACCTGGGCCGTCAGAATACTACTTAACGGTGGCTTGTAGAGTCATGTTGCACACATAAATATAGTATAAGAGCAAAACTATTCAGATTTAGACTCTAAGATGTGGAGGTTGAAGAGACCACTGCAATGCATGTATCTGTTAACATGTAACATGATTAGATCATTTGCCCTGGAGCGGCTTCCTGCCTTCAGTACATGTAACCCAGCAATGGGTTCAAAACACTCACGTTAGCATCTTCTAAAGTTTTCCTCGTACATGCTGAGTGTGCTGAACTAGTGGATCCGCCTTGATTTTCCGAACCAATAAGACAAGGTAAATGTGGACACTTCTCAAGAGTAGAAATGAGCGTATATCTATTACAGCCTGCTACTGAGAAACTGGCTGCTGCAGTATGCACCACCAAGAATAGTAAGGGTATTTCTGGGTTAACAAAGATGAAAAATTCCTCCAGATGGAATAGGTGCACAAAGCATGGTTGTGGAGTCAGTTAGAAGTAAGAATGAAATAATAAGGCAGAATCCACCAGCTCTTACAGTTTAATTTGACAGGATTTGATTGGTGTAATACTCACGTTTGTCCACTAGATACCAGTAATGCTATTTTACAATGACGAAACAGGTGAGTAGAAACTGGCGCATTTTGCTTTAACATGTTTAAAATGCACAAATCTGTGATCCAAATACAATTAGAAAACAGTCAAGTTCCACATAAACAAAAAGGGAACTTGGATTTACTCCCAAATGAGTTGATTATTATGCAATAACTAACCCTGGGGGTTTCACATCCTTGTTCTTTTATGTTTTTTTTTTTTCCATGACTAGTAGTTTAAGACTCATCAGCCAGGAGCTTCAAAGTGTCCAGCGTAAAAAGACCAGCTCTACATTTATATGTAGACACCTGTAGTTTACATGCTCATAAAAATTCCTCAGGCGATTTTAGCAAATATAAGGAAGAATATTAGGATTAAATTATAGACTGGACAAGCGGTAATAATCCCAAAGGCCCAAAAAAGATGACATGTTGTGTATATATTCATGAAGATTAGTCGAGATTAAACCTTAAAAGCTGCTGTAAAAAATCCCCGGTAGATGCAACACGCATGTGGCGCCAGTTCCTGCGCAATAAGTGAAACTCACCATGGGTTGTGGTTTGCTCTTTAGAGCAGTACTTTTTACAGCTGTATCAGGACATCAGCGGGTTTCAACAGAATCATGTACTTTTTCTTTAATTCAAAAATATAAATGCTTTCGGCTTTTAGTTTTTATGCCAGTGGATCATTCTTCCTGAGATATGAAAGCAGTTCAAAGTGTATATATATATATATATATATGTTTAATTCATGGTTCAGAACAGTGTATTCACTCTCATCTATTTAGCTATTTTATGTTTTTTATTGTTACATTTTCAGCGTTTTTTCACTGAGCGGCGGAGTCTTCTCTTGTGCAAACGTCCTGCTGTGACTTCCTGATTCTAATGGAGTTCAGGCGGTGAAGGCACTCTACCTTCTTTCTGGTCTGGGCCCCTTTTTAATAGGCGGAACAGGGGGGAAAAGGAGGAAATGGAATTTTCACTATAAAGCCGCTTTTTTTTTACAGTTTCACTTTATAGTTTCCGAGAGAGGAAAGGTCACCAGGAGACAAGGAAACTGACAGGAGGTTTGACATTCTGTCTTTATTTTTCTACTGAGGCCATCGTTCTCTTTTCCTCTTTTCTGCATATCAATACAAGAACCAAACGTTGAGTTGGCAGGATATAACAGCCTTGAAACACTCTATGTGGTGTATAAACCAAAAGGCCAGCATTTTACTCAGCCCCTACTATATAGTCATTGTTTCACACATGAAATAATTAGATAACCACCAGTGGTGTATATGGGACTATATGCATGCAAACACTGTATGCCTACTTTTTAAATATTTTATGTATTTTATATTTATTATATTAATATTTGTGTATACCTTAGGTGACCTTAGTTTATTTAATTTTCCCTCTGCCTCTCTCTGGAAGCTATAGACAATATAATTCAGTGTAGTGATTCTTTGTTGTAATTAGTAATTGGTGTAATAGTCAAACACTTGGATTGTAGTCAGAATTGCACCGTTACCACAAATTTGCTGAAAATATGCACAGGCAGAGGGAAAATTAAACACGCAGGTAACTTCAGCTACCTGATTCTCATTATAAAAAAGCAACAAAACTCACCTTGTCTTGCTTATAGTTAGTATAAATGATTATCATTGTCCTTCTCAAAATATTACAGTGTAATATATCACTAAAACTCTTCTCTGAACTCGACTGATAAAGACATGTGACCCTGTCACAGACCATTTATTTTTTTAGGTCTACGCCACTGGGTAACACGTTGGGTGTATGCTACCCGGCCATTTCCACTTCATTATCAGAAGCTTTTCAAAAGCATATTTTTCAACCATGACTGCTTGCGCAAGAGAAAGTCATTATAATATCATTAAATGCTTTCGTTGCATATGCGCCCGCATAATGTGTAATGACAATAAAAGTGGAATTGGATTGAATTGAATGGAGGCACTTTTACGGGCCTTGTACTGTAGATTTGCATGCAGAAGTAGTTCAGCATTATTTCACCGGGACATGAGTAATGACATCATCAACGCGGCCGCTTTGGAGATATTTATCGATGCACTTCAGACTCGGAAAGCGGATGAATCTGAAATGATTGCGTGGCGGCCATGACGGTTAAGACCCAGACTCCTTCGTCTCCATCCTGACCTTTTGGTTCGGGGGTTTGTCAGGAAGTTGTTGAGACAGCTGGGCCCCGTATCGAGGTCCCTCCTCATTGTTTGAGAAACCAGAAATAAAACCCAATGAAAACAAAGGGAACATCCAAATACCCTATATGTACACCATCTGGGCACGGGCAGGAAGAAGGTTGTGAGATAACAGGAGACGCCCTGGACGCTCGCCACGCTCGTCTGCTGGCCGCGAGTCACCCTGGAAACGCAGCCAGAAACTAGAGCATGACACTTGTTCGCTCGGCCAACTCATGTGGAACGGATTGGTTTGAATACAACGCCTGTACATAGGGGATATGTGGAGTCTGGGCCATGACCTCATCGGCACAGAATCGAGAGTGACAACTGTGTATCTTCTCCCGAATAAAGCAAATATACAATAAGCACCAAATAGATAGATAGAGACAATTCTTACTATACGGGATCATCACTTTGTTAATCATTTCTAGTAATACTTTAAATAGAAGAAGTTGTGTAAAACACTCACTTGCTGTAGCTAACGGAAAATATGATCAAAATAATAAGATATGGAAATGTGTTTCACAACCACTGCTGGTTTCCTGTTCCGCTTCGTATTCAGTTCATATTTCATGTTATGATAATTCAAAGAAAAGACTCGACGTCCAGGAGCCGCCCAGGCCCACGGCTAAAGCAGCGCCGCCAGGCTGCAGGTCGGTGGACGGGGGAGGGATAACTGGAAAACGCCGGGCTCGATTCCTCCGGACGGTGCCTCGGGCAGACAGGACGAGTCAGTAGGATAGTAAACAATTTTGATTCCTTTGTATGTCAAGTACATGTGAAGAAATTAAGAATAAAATGACTTTGACTGTATGGAATTCAATGACTAAAGCAAAAAAAAAAAAAAAAAAAAGAATGACAGGTAGGATAATAATAGGCCACGCAAACACATCAAACAATGCAGATTCCGACAGAGACGGAACAGAAAACAGGATTTAAATACACAGAGAACTAATTACAGACTGCAGACACAGGCAAAGCAAATGGCTGGAAAACACAGAAAGTACAGGTGAAAAAAAAACACGAGGAAAACCTTAATGGACAGTATAATAATGGGTAATGGACACAGTAGGAAAACTGAGAGACGAGCTAAATCCATCAAGGATAGCGAATAAGATGAGGTGTTCTGTCTGATAACGTATAACTTTACATTTTATAGTAATAGATCTGTTAACAGGAAGAAAATAGATATTTGTGTAGCTTCGTATGTGTTTGCTGTGGATCCCACACATAGGTCTATTCATAGGCACACTTGTCCCTTCAGGTCATGCTGGTGTCAGTGCGTGTCAAGGTTCTGCTTGGTAACACCAGCCCTGCCGTCTGTCCCCCCCCTCCTCCCCCCAGTGTTCCCAGGGCCCACAAAGCCCCCGAAAAAGGCAAACCTCATTGTGTTTTTTTTTTTCACCAAACGTGAAAACAACGCAACACGTGGAACAATGTGTGTCCGGGGCCTAAAAATGACCTCGCCGCCCGAGAGCTCGGCGCAGGGCAAGCCGCTGAAAATTGAACAATTCGCCGGCGTCCCGGGAGAGGTTGAGTTCACGAAAGAACGCCTGCGGCACATCTGCGTTTCTTGTGAATTTTGAACGCTCCCTGCCCAGAAACAGCAGGGCAGGGAGCATGTGACACGGGCGCGGCGAAGAGTTTTCAAGTAACAAGTTCTAGGTTGGACTTCCGTCACATTACATAATATCACATTACATTTTATTTCCCAATTTCTCACAACCGATAAACTGATCTATGAAATACAAGTACAGCCAAATTACTCAATTCAACTCAGAGTGACATATATACATCACTGTGCTAGAGGGGGGGTTTCTTTCTCCACATCTTTCCAGATTAAACTCAACATAGTAACCATTGTTACATTGTCTGGGCACATGTACTCGGAGACAAAAAACAAAAAAAAGCCATATGTATGTCATCGTCATAGTTTGCACATGCCCGGCGGGGCTGTGTGAAACAATGACACGTCGGAACCTCCTGACCCCGCACAGACGAGAGAGAGAGAGAGAGAGAGAGAGAGAGAGAGAGAGACGGTGCAGAAACTGTTTAGTGACTCGATGTCATGGAAAAGCTCATAAAGCATGTGTTAGAGGTGCGATGGGAGCAAGCACACAGCAGGCTGGGAAGTGAAAGATAAATAGACAGAGAGAGAGAGAGAGAGAGAGAGAGAGAGAGAGAGAGAGAGAGAGAGAGAGAGAGAGAGAGAGAGAGAGAGAGGAGGGGTCAACTAATTCTTGCATTGTAATATATTCTGAGAAGAGAAGAGAAGAGAAGAGAAGAGAAGAGAAGAGAAGAGAAGAGAAGAGAAGAGAAGCGAAGAGAAGAGAAGAGAAGCGATCTGAGCTTCTCGTCCTAACCATGGCGGCGGCGGGCAGGTGGATTTTTCTGCTGCTGGGTGAGTCACATCTGTCGTCCCTTTGCTCTGCTGAGATGGAAAATTGTCCTGCTTTCGAGAAAGTTTCACAATGTCCTGTGCTCCGTTTGGAGGGAATCCAATTTCTGATTTCAGAAAGGGTTGGACGGTGCGGTGTGAGTTGAAAATCTTATACGATTTGTGACCACAGAAGACATAAAAAAAAATATATATATATATATAACCTCCTATAGTGGTGTTGTATTTTATAAATATATTTTTCTTACTTTGGTTTGGTTTCACTACTGAAATACAACAGTGATTCCATCACCATCACGTTTCCGACAACAGCAAGTCTTCCTGCAGCGGTCAGGGCCGAGGCCTGAGTTAGGAAAAAGGTGATGCTGAACACAGCGGCTTTTCTTCAAACCAAACCGCCGAACAGAGACTCTCTGTCTGTGCGCCTTTAAAGTGGTATTTATATATCATGAGCTCATCACCACTGCAACCAACCGCCTGATAGTGGCCGCTTTTTTTTCACATAGGAAAAAAAAAAAAAAAAAAAAAACCACACACACACACACACATACACACATCATGACAGGAAATGAGAAAAAAGATTCACTTCTCTGTACTGAACTTTGGTAATGTCTGAACCGCAATGTCACCCTGACAGTATGAGTGTACATGTGGGGAATTCTGTCTAAACTGGTGAAATAACTATCTCAATCTATGTTAAATGATGAAAAGTAAAAAAAAAAAATCTTCTGAAAAGACATTACAGTTGCTTTGATATGATGTAAATGAATTTTCTCCTCATTCATGCAGTACATTTCAAAAACAACATTCATTGTTTGGATAGAAGTATAAATAATAGGGTTTAAAATACTCCAGTTCTGTAGAAGTATCAACTCAAGCTTTTTACTCTGAAAACTGTAAAAGTACTGTAAAATACTAATAGTTAAAACAAAAAGGCAGCTACCTGCGAATCAAAATATATATACACTGAAATCACATTTTGGCAGAGATATAGCAGTTTATGTGTTGTATAGACCCTTTAAAAGTATTTGAACATGATGAGAATGTTAATAAGTGAGTGAGCTACAATCTATCTATAGGTTGTCATCAGTCCTTGGCAATAGAAAAATGTATTTTATGCATTGTTTGGTCCTTTTATCTGTATTTTAACACTTAACCTAGGGCTATATTGGTTATAATTTAGGGCACAGAGCAGGTAAAATGATGCATTTTCTGGCAGAAAATCACTTTTTGTTAAAGTACAGTATAGAAACCCCAAATTCCCTGAAGAACATGGCAAATAAAAGTTTTTTACGTGAAACACGAAAAGCATTGAGACAATATGTGAAAGCAAAATCAGGCTATTTTAAAGCAACTGAAACATTTAAATGAAAACTAAAGAGTCAACTAAAATAGAGTAACATCACATCGCAAGCTTCAAATTCAATAAAAGGAAATGGCCAACAGAAACATGTCATGCCTGGATTTAAAAGAACCCAGAGACCTGCAGTTTTCTGGAGGTTTGTTTAAGATATGTGGACAACCTGAGAGGTGTAAATGATTTATAATGTAGCGGCATATCAAAAATGCATTTCAGGCCCCAAACCATTTGGTGCTTTATGACCCTAGAGCAATATCATAAAATCTGTTTTCTGACAGACAGGAAGCCAGCGAAAGGCCAAAGAGCTAGATTGACGTGATTAACTCGAGTGAAGAGTTTTTTTTTTCAAATCATACTGAAGATAAGTTCTTTAATTCTTATATTGATATATGATATCAATATGGATGATATATTTTCCAGTAGCCAGTAGGTCGACTACTTGTCTTATCAGAATGTGGTTGCTCGTCTTACTGAAGATTTCTGTGTAAGTTTGTATATTTCAACATGTGGGGTTGGGTAAAAGCTTGTCGATCATCATGAAGTTCCATTTTTTTTGTTCCAAATTATACATTATAAATAAAAAAAAGGGGTTTTCTTTATAGATGTCATAACTCTTACTGAGGCTTTTTTTCCATCTGCGTCAGCGTTTTCACAAATTTTTTGTTCTAAATTTTGTTCTATTTTTTAACCACAGAAAACCATCACTATAGTGGGGCCAATGGTATCAATACCATTTACAATCCATTAGAAAATGGCACAAATCCAAATTATTCCCAGTATCTCCAAATCCACAGGCATTTTGTAAGATGACATAGAGCTTTTGTAAAACAATAACATTTTTTTTTAAATGCACTTTTTGTAAAATATTATATTTTAAAAGGGCTTTATAGAGTAACGCTACTTACCTCTAAAATCGTATCTAAAAACATATAAAACTACTTTCAGCACACATAGGATGTACTGGTGTTTGCAGCGCGTCAGCTGATATTTCCTTACATAGGAAGCAGAGTTCTCCAGGCACCCATGCACTATTCATTCTGAATGATGGCACAGATGCTGTTGGAACAATCCAAGGAAATGAGGGTACGAGAATGAGGGCTTTTTTTTTTTTTTTTTTCCAAAACTCAACACATTCATGGCCTTAGCATGAGACATTTCAATGGTTAAGGAGGGTTTAGTGGTACTTGAGTCAGTTAGAAGTCATCTAGACACATGGCAGGCAGGAGACATGGCATTACAGATGGCGAGGAGCTGTGCAGTGACTGTTACCTGCTTGTCTTTCAGCTCCACACTTCCCTTATCTCGTGTTCACGGTCTGTTCTAACGGATTCAGTTCGATAAGGAATAAATGCACTGGTATGAAAAACAAACTCTTTTCTACACATTATCAGAATGCAGATTTTTTTTCCTCTGAGTCATATTAAAAGTATTTTCATATGGTTTTAGATTCAGCTTAAATATATATACTGCTTTTTTTCATTCATATTAATTTCCTCATTCTTCTTTCTTAAATTCTGATTCAAGATTACGATGAATGTTATGAAAACCCTCTGATATGCGGAGAGAATTCACACTGCTACAACACGCAAGGCAGCTTCTACTGCACGTGTGCTGAGGGTTTCCGATCAACAAACAAGGCCACGAATTTCTCGGCGGATTCAGGCGTGGAGTGTCAAGGTACGTCGTCCTGTTACGTGGAATCACAGACGGGCAGGCGAGCTGCTTCATGTCAGATCAGTGTTTTGAAGCTGGAGTGACTTTCCGAATATGTCTGTATCATTTTGTTTGAAGATATCAACGAGTGTGACATCAACAACATCTGTGGGCCTAATGCCCAATGTAGGAACATGATTCCGCATTACTCATGCTTTTGTAAGAAAGGATTTATGACTACCAGCGTGAGAGAGTTTTCGAAAAGTGACAATGTTACATGTAGAGGTAAGATGCTTATTAGTACCCACCATAAGCATTGTGATCGGTTTTGTGATTGTGGTTTTACTTGGTCTGTCAACACAATTTTGTACTTAAGCACCGCACTATATACATTACATTGTATATAGGTACATATATTCGAGATGAGAAACCACCGAATCTGTTTCCTGTCTCAACTTCTCCTCCAATGTCTTTTTTTACACAGATATAAATGAGTGTGAAGAGGAAAACATGTGTGGGGAGCATGCAACATGCATGAATAACCTGGGCAGTTATACATGCCGCTGCAACGATGGCTACGCACTGGAATCTGGAAGAGTCAACTTCACTAGGACCCAGGAGGAATGCAAAGGTTAGGACCACGTTGCTGCAGAACGGTTTGACGAGCGAGCCGCTCGATCTAGTATTCACTTCCTTTTTGATTTATATCATAGCAAAGGCGGCCCACTCAGTTCAGATATAGCCTTAACGGGGTTTTTTTTTTTTTTGATCGAGTGAAATGTCACTTGCACGAAACATAGCGTGTAGTTTGTTGTTGACAGTGCATTCACATGTTCTCTAAAGTGTTTCTGGAGATTACAAAAAAAATCTTTTATGACATAATAAGGTGAATAAATAGATTAGTTAAACGGATGGCTGTCCTGTTTTATGTTTCTTTTCCTTTGTATTATCTTTAAAAAAAAGGACCATGCATATACCCCCCATAGACTGGTATGTAAGACAGCACAATCCTGTTTCTTTCTGCACTGATGTAACAAAAGTGACACGCTAAGCTGTCAGTCGGTTTAGCTGCTACTTTATTCCTCACAGTTCCTCGCTTAGTTAAATAAATGGCTGTCCTGTTTAATGTGAGCCAAGCACCAACACACAGTGCAACCGTTTTACTCACACGTATTTATTTCCATTGCAGACAAATGTACGATTGATAAGACAATCTGCGGAAATGGAACCTGCCACCAGGGAGCCGGCGGCCATACTTGTGCGTGCCACGCGGGGTTCACGAACTTTAACGACCCAAAGACCCGTTGCACCGGTGAGCAAAACCAGCAGCGATCACACTGCAAAAAATGCCCTAGAAAAATATATAGTGTTTTAGGGGGTATATCACTTATTTTAAGCAAAATAATCTGCCAGTGCAGCAAGAAAATGGGACTTGGTAAGTTTTCTTAAAATAAGAAAATAATGTGCTAGTATTAAGCATACAAAAAATCTTAAATCAAGCATAAAAATCTAATTTTTATTTTACTTGTTAAGATTTTTTCTCTTATTCTGAGCTTTTTCTTCTTATTTTTTAGTAATTATGGCTTAAAAACAAATTTCATCTGAGCAAATATTGCTCAAAATAAGCATACAAGCATCTTAAAAACAAGGAAAATGTGCTTGATACCAGCTCATGTAAAGGCTCAAAATAAGTTTTATTGTCTTTGCTAGCATATTTATTTTCTTATCTAGAGTAATTGTCTTGTTTAGGTGTAGTAAATCCATCCATCCATTGTCTATCCCGCTTATTCCCTTTCGGGGTCGCAGGGGTCTGCTGGAGCCTATCCCAGCGCGTTAAGGCGAGAGGCAGGGATACACCCCAGATGGTCGCCAGCCAATCGTGGGGCACACACACCATTCACACACCATTCACTCTCACACTCACACCTATGGGCAATTTAGAGTTTACCAATTAACCTGAGCATGTTTTGTATTGTGGGAGGAAACCGGAGTACCCGGTGAAAACCCACGCAGACACGGGGAGAACATGCAAACTCCACACAGAAAGGCCCCAGACCCAGGCCCAAGGCGGTCTTGAACCTGCGACCTTCTTGCTGTGAGGCAACAGTGCTACCCACCGCACCACCGTGTCGCCCCGGTGTAGTAAATGTATGGGAAAAATACACTCGACAAGAACTTAAAATATGCATTTTTTATTTTATTTTAACAAGCCCTCTGAAATAACAAATGTTTCCTGCAAAACATAAAACCAAAAGACGTCATACTGTAGTTCAACAGCACCCCAGAAAAAAACGTGCCAAAACTGACTAGCAGGCGTAACTCAGAACATGAAACACAAAACTATTTAGGCTTTCAAACTACCCAAGAAAGGCCTGCCAGTCAGCTATGGCACGTTTAAAAGCTGTGGTTTGGTCCTTCTCATGAATAGCATCACCCAAGACCTCAGTCTGGAGAAACGAAAGTACAAAAGTTTTACGAAAGTTTTGCTGTGCCAAATGCTGCACAGGCAACCGAGTTTACAGATTTAGAAAAACTGCCGGATTACACTGTATACCACCCTCTACCATTCAATAGCAAAACATATGTTTTGAGAAAATATGACCTGACTGATGTTTTGTTGTATGAGAAAGTGTGATGTGTTAAAATAAATAAGTAAATTTCAGAAGAAATTGTTTGCTTTATTTATATTAATCCTTGATGACAGAGCTAATGTATAAGCTTGTGGTTGACTTTTTTCTGCTAACAGGGAATGGGCCACTGGTGAGGATCAGAATCTCAATATGAAGCTATAAATCATGAATGACACAGTGTAAATGGCCCTATACCGAATTTGTATGCAATCACAGTTGATTAGCCGGAATATCTTATGAGATCGGATCAGTTCTTAAAACAGGTGGATATGGATTGTCTTATTGTCTTGAAACAAGTAAAAATGTACTTAGAGTCTAAATGTTAACACGACTCAGTCAACAATGTATGCTATTTTAAGAAAAAAGCTGCTCAGAATTAGTTTTATTATCTAGGTAGGATAAAAAAGATGAATTTTCTTGAATCCAGTCAAATAATCTTAACAATATTCAGTCTTACTAAGAAAATACATTCAAAAACAAGTGTAATGAGATTAAAATGCTGAATTCAAGTATATTACACTTGCACAGATTTTCATTTTTTGCAGTGCAGATGTTTCCAACACCCATTACTGAACCGGCGTTTGTTCAGTGATGGATGTAGGACTATACGGAACATTTCCATGAAGCACCCACATGACATATGTCAACAGGCCTTTCTATAAAAACGACTTCTTTCCTCAGAGTTGAACTGCAATGCGTTCGAAGAGACGGATGTTCTGAAATCGAAGGTAACTCTCATCACACACAATTTCACCTCTTTTTCAAGTACTATTTTAAAATGTCTTTTAGGGGAGACCCGGGGTTTGTTGTCACACTTTTCACACTCCTACATATTACTTAAAATCACAATATACATCACACACACACACACACACATATATATATATATATATATATATATATATATATATATATATGATGAAAGATAGAGGACCAAAGTCTCTATATGATTCTTTTTCATATCTTGCATTATTGCAGAATGACAGGCAAAAAAGTGTGTGAACATGTGACACGTTGGCCCATCATGGAGTAAATCGACACCCACTATACAGAGTAAAACTGTCTATTTTACTCTGTATAGTGTAAAACTATCCTTGTTTTTCTTTTTTTTTATTTGAATATGAAGTGAAATCAGGCACAGAAAACATGTATCATCAACAAACTTTGACGCAAAATATAATGCAACATGCACTAGATTGAAATCCTTAAAGAACAGAGGCTGAGAGCCTTTTGGGAGAGTTCTGAGAGACTTTTTTTACTCAAAATTCCAGATTGAATTGAACCACAACTAAAAAAATGGACACACTTGTGACAACTGGCCCCAAAATAACTGACATATGTTGGCCCAAACAACAACAATCTTTCGTATAGGCAGCTAAATTATTTAGAACAAGGTCCCATCGAGAGGTACATTATCCTCTGCCGCCATGTTGGATCCACAGTTATCAGCAAAGGCCCTGATTTGGATTAAGGATCGGATTTGTAAAGACATACTTTGGAATATGTTAAGTTGGCATTGCTTTACATGACACTTTCCTTTAGGCATTCCGCTAGTATTACACTGTTTAGTTTGCCGCCTCTGGTGGTGAAGATAAATGCAATGTGACATCTTACCCAAGTCTCCCCTACCTCCTCCTTTGGGTTTCATACGCACTAAACTGCTCTCCCCCAGGAATTCCACCATGCACGAGACTTCCTGATGGAGCTGAAAAACCGGTGTCTGGAGCTTACAGAGAGCGAGAACCCGACGTCCGACTTGGATGGAGATCACATGCTAGCGGTATTTTTGCACAAAAAAACACAGTTTCAGTTCCTAACCATAAGCACTGGAACAGGAAGTTCTTTCCCCATCTCACGTGACATCCATTAAAGTCTGCCTCCGTCTGACCGCCTGTTTCTCCTTGCGCCCCCTTCATTTTGCCCACCCTCCTCTCTTGTTTCTGTAGGAACTGTTGTCCCTGATCAGCAATCTCTTGAGCGGTGCACCCTGCAGAGATGGGAAGAAAGTCTCCGCCTTACTGGACATGGTGGAGAATGTTCTGAGAATGATTGGACCTTTCATTAACAACCGCAGGACAAAAAAATACTCCAGCCACGCAGGTTAAATATACATTAAATCTAAACAGGAGGTTTACAGGTCAAATTTGACCATTAGACGCTAATCTTTGTGTCTGGGTTCAGACCTGGAGATGGTGGTAGAGAAGACAGCTGACATACCCAAGGGAGCCGTGTCTTTATCATCTAAGGCAGCGCGGGTGAATATGCAGATGGAGACAGCTGCAGGAGATCCTTCCCTTTACCCAGGTCACGGCACACAGCACATTTATGACAGTTTTCATTAGGAGACAGATGAGTTTCAAGTATACTCAATGTCTACTTAATCCAGTCTCTGTCCCGCTTTTAACGTTACAGGCTTTGCTCTGGTGTCCTTGCTGAGCTACACGAACCTGGAGGACTGGACGGATGGCTTTTTTAGCGGGATGAATCCGCAAAAGAACGAAAGCTTCGAGATCAACTCCAAAGTCGCCACTCTCACTGTCAGTAACGAAGACACAGCGCACCTAAAAGAGCCAGTCCAGTTGACTTTCTACCACCTGAAACAGGTAATCAGTTCAATGGATTCTGCTGTTAAAATCTGCAGAATAATACGGCTTTTTACGCTGGGAAGGCGTGGAAATTAGTCTCCCAAGAACCACCAGCAATACAAAACGACAGCCCTCAAAGTAGTCCTCATTATTATAATCATAATAATAATCATAATAATATAGTCACACATTTTTACAATCAGGGTGAGCTGACAGCACAATGACAAACACAATTCAACCTCATTACTTCCTTAGTCAAAACTAAAAGTTCCTTACCTTATGTTCAATAAGTCAGGGGTGTCAAACATTAGGCCCAGGGCCCCGGGGTGGGCCATGATGTAATTTATATATATATAATTAAAAGTTTTAATTTGTGAATGGTTTGTAAGGTAGGAGGGAAATCACCAGCTTCTTAAAAACTTAAGATTAGTTAAGACTCCTGTACAAATTTGAAATTTGCATGTTACCATAGCAGATATGCAGTGTAATATATATATATATATATATATATATATATATATATATATATATATATATATATATATATATTACACTGCATATCAGCATAAAATTGAGTGTATGCAACAGTAGAGTGACTGAATATGGAATAACTAAGAAATTACAGTATATGTAATATAAATGTAATGTTTCTTCACATAAAAAGGAGGGGAGATGTTTGTAGATTGTGCTATTTATAGGTGTAATTTTACTGGTCTAGCCCACTTGAGATCACATGGCGCTGTCAGAGGCCCGTGGACTAAACTGTGTTTGACGCCTGTCTTAACTCAAATAAACAGGAAAGAAAGAGACAATGCGACCGCAATGTTATACGTGGTCGGCGTCATAACATGGGTCATTTTTGTTCTGCAGACGAACGAAACTCCCCACATCTGTGTGTTCTGGGACTCGTCGCAGGACGGAGGCTCGTGGTCCGCCGCAGGCTGCAGCGTGGAGGAGTCCAACCCTGAGTACACCGTGTGCTCCTGCAACCACTTGAGCAGCTTCGCCGTGCTCATGGCGCTCTACGAGATTGAGGTTAAAAGCCTCTGTTACGCGTGGCGATTCGCAGCGCACCGCGCGTCCGATAGGTCAGAGGTCATCCTATCACCCACTGTAACATGAGCTCTCCCCGTTTCCCCCTCCCAACAGGACAAGTTGGAGTTGTGGCTGATCAGCTTGGTGGGCCTCTCCCTCTCACTCATTTGCCTGTTCATCTGTATCCTGACGTTCTCCCTGATCCGCTCCATCCAGAGCCCGAGGACCACCATCCACCTGCACCTCTGCATCACTCTCTTCATTTCCATCCTCATCTTCCTCATCGGCATCTCTCGTACAGAAAACCAGGTAAATACAAGCATTCGTTGACCAGATGTCATACTTCCAAATGCAGCAGAGGGATGCATACAGTGTAACAACACTGCTACTGAGCGTTCTAAAGAAGATCCCCTGTAACAGGTTGGCTGCGCGGTGGTGGCAGGGCTGCTGCATTTCTTCTACTTGGCAGCGTTTTGCTGGATGTGTCTGGAGGGCGTACAACTCTTCAGGATGGTGGTGCTGGTGTTTAACACACAATTCAAGACCCTCTACATGATGGCGGGCGGCTATGGAGTCCCAGCTGTCATCGTCGCCATCTCAGCTTTAGCCAACAGCAAGGGATATGGAACAAAGAGACAGTAAGTGCCCCCCCCCCCTCGCTCCCCAGGTGACAGTGGTTTGACAGGTTGCTTAATAAACTCCCCCGTATGCATTGCAGTTGCTGGTTAAAGCTGGATTTCATTTGGAGTTTTTTTGGCCCCGTCTGTGTCATCATCGCCGTAAGTAAAAACACATACATGTTTACTGAGTTGAACGATATTCACACACAGTATAACTGACTTCAGTCTTCCTTAAAACCTCGTCCCCGTTCTCGTTCAGGTCAACATCTTCTTCTTTCTTATCACCGTGTGGAAGTTGGCACAGAAGTTCTCAAGTCTAAACCCTGACCTGGACAGCCTGCAGAAAATAAAGTGAGTCAACATTTGCTGGATTTGCCTGCAACAATATGCACGTGTGACCATCATTTACCCATCCAGCGTGGAAACCAGCACAGATCTAGGTGCAGAAAACACAGTGCTGCATTGATCAGGCATTTATAAATGTGAAAACACTCGTGATATAAATATCACAATCTATATTCTGTTTTAAAGGCTTCACCCAGAGTTTATGACACTGAGGTGTAAAATACTACCAAGAAGAGACACTTCCCTTATCTAGATAGTGAGACGTGCATTATCTTTCTTTTTGGTTCCAATACTAATTCAAATACAGGTTAGTTAGTTAGTATTAGAGGACAATACTAATCTAATACTGATATGCATTTGGAAAACACAAATAAAAAGTGGTGCATTTTAAATTGTAGCTTCATTTCGAATACATCAAGCTCTTTTCTCATTTTTTTTTAGTCACGAAAGACTAAAAACTAAAACTCTCTTTCCACACACATCACATTCCACATGGTTGCTGTTTGTGGAGCTGAAATAGCTGAGCACATAGATAACAAACTGTGTTTACATTCAGCGTTGTTTCGACTGGCCTGAGTGACGCTCACACCTTTTTCTTTTTTTCCATTACACATAAAGCTATGACCGGCAATAAGACTAAGACTAGTAATGACATTATTTTGAAGCATGTTTCATACATAAGGATGTAGCACAAAGTGCTCCCACTCCCAACTGCAGCACGTACACACACACACACACACACACACACACACACACACGGTTCCCCTTTAAAGACAAACACACATAAATAAACAAATAATTCAGACAAGTTATGTAGTTATTTCCAGCATGTCGGGTGCACAGACTTCACTCAAAAACCTAAGTTTATACTTCTGTAATGTATATATATATATATATATATATATATATTTATTTGCATGACTTTGAGCTATACAAATGTCTTTTGATGACTTGACATGAAAACTTGTTATGACAGTGAAATGTATAACTAAAGGCTCTAAAGTGTGTGGCTGCAAGGAACAAAGCCCTCAATGTGCATCGTTTCTGCCCCCTGCAGGGCCTTCACCATTACCGCAGTGGCTCAGCTGTGCATTTTGGGCACAATGTGGATCTTTGGCGCTTTCCAGTTTTCGGAGCGCACCATAGCCATGTCCTACCTGTTCACCATCTTCGGCAGCCTTCAGGGGGTGATGCTCTTCGTCATGCACTGTCTCCTCTCCAAACCGGTCGGTCGTGCTCCTTCCCAGACGAGACGAACTGCAGCTTTTTGTTCCCAGCATTTGAAAACTCACTTGTGTGTTCTGATTTTGAGGTGAGGGACGAGTATGGAAACATCCTGTCCAGGTTCTGTGCACCGCGGAAGAAGAGCTTGTCCGACTTCAAATATTCCAACTCCAGCAAATCTCCTGTAAGAACTTACTATGACCATTACTGAACAATATATATATATATATATATATATATATATATATATATATATATATATATATATATATATATATATATGTATATGTATATATATATATATACATATATACAGTAATTAAGCGACCGTTGTTGCCACATTCACAAATTTTATCAGGGAAGTTTATGAACATGCTCATGTGCTTTGGTATAAAACAGGCATATCAAATATTTACAATGGACAGCATTGTTAACATTTGATATGCAAAGATTGCAAAAGACACCTTAAAGGGTTAAGTCAGGGTTGTCAAACAGCAGAGAGGTCAGGATTGTGTCACTAGGTAAACATTTTGAGCTGAAAGGCATTTTTTACTTATGTCATCTCTCCTGTTTTTGTAAATTGAAGGTGAATTAATCATGTAAATACTTACCATGTATTTTTTTTTATATAAGGGTTATTCATACAAGGGCGACACGGTGGTGCGGTGGGTAGCACTGTTGCCTCACAGCAAGAAGGTCGCAGGTTCAAGACCCGCCTTGGGCCTGGGTCTGGGGCCTTTCTGTGTGGAGTTTGCATGTTCTCCCCGTGTCTGCGTGGGTTTTCACCGGGTACTCCGGTTTCCTCCCACAATACAAAACATGCTCAGGTTAATTGGTAAACTCTAAATTGCCCATAGGTGTGAGTGTGAGAGTGAATGGTGTGTGAATGGTGTGTGTGCCCCACGATTGGCTGGCGACCATCTGGGGTGTATCCCTGCCTCTCGCCTTAACGCGCTGGGATAGGCTCCAGCAGACCCCTGCGACCCCGAAAGGGAATAAGCGGGATAGACAATGGATGGATGGATGGTTATTCATACATGTATTTTTACTGGCCTGGCCCACCTGAGATCAAACTGCGCTGTATGTGGCCCACAAACTAAACTCCGTTTGACTCTCCTGGGTTAAGCCGTTTGAAGTTTTTGAGGTATAATATACCATGAAGCGAAGCGTGTTGCGTCTCTATTGAAAGAAAAGGGAAAGTGTCTGCTGTGACTGATCGGCTTATCTTCCTCCTGTCATCCTCAGCCGACCAGGAGCAGCGTCGACACAGGAGAGTCTCATATCTGAGCAGCTGCACGGCGACCTGGAAGCAACGTCTCCGGTCTCCCAGAGACTCGAACATAATTCATTTAGATAATAATCTTAAACGTTGCCAATGCACCAGTTGCTTCTTGAAATGCTATAAACAGTGTCATTCCTCATTTAGCTAAAGTGGTGTTTTAAGCTACTGTAATACTGATGTTGGTTACAGCTTAATGTGCATTGATGATTTCAATTAATAATGAAGATGAGATGTGAAATTAGACCATGAGCCTTATGTTGTCACCAAAGCTGGAATATTTGTATATTAGTTTTTGTTTTTTGTTTTTTTAAATGACCCATTATTCAAGTCCACTGCTTGCTGTACTTTCAAGCCAACATTTATTCTATTGGAGCATTTACCTCAGTTTGTGAATTTTATTATTGGTTTCTATTTTGTGGGTAGTGCAACCATGCCCCACAATTAGATGGTGACCTCTAATGTGCTGGGATTGGCTCCAGCAGACCCCTGCGACCCTAATGAGGAATAAGCGGGTATTTTAAAATAACGACTGTTTTATCCAGTAAATCTAATATGGCTTGTTGCGTCATTCAGGTACTGTGTCCAAGCAGCAAAGACAATCAGAGAGATTATATTTCTGAGACAAGCACTTTTTTTCTGTATAACTCGTCCACCGTGTTTAAATTGACAATATCGGAATATTACCAACAAAAAAGGTGGTAATTATGAGACAGCGATGGATTTAAAATGTGTTTTTTATATGTTGCTGTGCAATTCTATATATATTAATAAGTGACTGCATTTCTGCTCTAGCCATGCTGTAACATTTTTAATGTATAAATGGATTTTGTTATTTACTTCAGATAATGAATATTTCAGAATTTGAATATTAAAAGCACCTCTTCTTATTATTGTCTAGTATTTGTACTGTTGTAGGAGCTGGTTTAGTGAGTTTTCTCACAAATGTTTTTCTACTTCTTGTTCTTTATTTCAAATTAAATATTTTCTGTATTTCATGGTGTGAATTATTATTATAATTCCACCATAATACATATTCAGATATCTGTGTTTAAGGGTTCCGTGAGAAGATCTTTGCACCATTGGCCTTTAAATATATGTGTAATTAACATTTGTTTTTAGCAGCTGAAGGAAATACACATTTTCCACCACTTTTCTTAATGTCAGAGCTTCTAGATGTTTTTCTATTGAGATCGTTCGTGTCTGACATGGTTTTGTAACTCTTTGTTCGTCGCTGGAACACTTATCAAGACACATTAATCACAAGATGAACGGTACAGATGAAGTTAAGAGTGATGACTATCTCTTCCTTCCTGTTTATGTGAGAAGGCAGGCATAATGTGAACATTGAGCAGGCCCCGGAAAACATGTTATACTGCAAAAGAAATTAAGAATTCCCTCTTCAAACATTAAGAAACCTTGGTAGCGTTGCGTCTTTTTGGTTTACTCACACCTCCTGGGATAGAAGTGTTTGTGAAATATGTTAAATATCCTACCAAAAAGCCTTCAGAGACATGTAATCACCATCAAGCTCTTCCAGCCTCCTTTGATATCTGCCTCTGGGCTTCTGTTTACTGACGGCGGGTGATACTTTCTGCGGTCCCAGCTGAATTTGCAGACTAAAAAGTCTCTTCTTTTCCTGTTGTTTTGATGGAATTTAATGGAACATTTTAAGAAAACGTAGCTGCCTTTGAATGTGATCCGTAGTCACCGTTCATCGCGGACTGAATCATTATCTATATATGAAAGAGACGGGTGAGATCACAGCTCATTCGGTAGCAATCAGTGGAGAGGATGAATAGATGGGAGGAGAAGAGACGGGGTGGGAAGGAGAATGTGAAACGCCGGTTCGGAAAGTAGAGAGAGAGAGAGAGAGAGAGGGAGAAAGTCACAGCAGCAGGGGGGAAGGAAAGGAGGAGAACGACAGCAAATGACATTGGACAATTACTGCAATCAGGCAGTGCAGCAAACAAGAGGGACACGTTTATTTGGCAGGTGGGTGAGTCTCATTCCTCCGTTTTTTTTATTTTTCCAGCGCCATCCCAAACAATCAGCTGAAAGTAAGTTTCATCTACGATTCCTGACTATGTTCACCTTCTATTAATTATAAAGATGACAATACAAAACACATTCATCTCTGGCGGCAAATAGGTTTCAAATAAAACTGAAACATATGCAAGCAAACAAGGAACCAGGAGAGCGTGTGACCAAGAACAGCTTGGAAACTTCAGTGATTTCATCTGTTTATTTCTTATGAATGTGAGATGAGTAAGAGAGAGAAGTGAGGAGCTAAATAAATATTTAAACGTCCAGATAACAGAGGTATTTGTATATTGACCAGTGTTCTTTATTATGCCTGAGTTGTTTTTGCATTATCTCAAAATCACAATATTATAAAGAGGAATTAATTAAACATAAATCAAGGATTCGCTTAAATTGGGCAGTTTCCTCCTGTCATTTATTCACACTCTCCAGTAAAACTGAGTCTCTTTCTTTCTATGTTTGATCGTGTGTGAATTATTGGTGTAGACACGAGGAGGAGCAGTGGAGTTTCTTTCTTTGAAGTTCCAAATATCTTACCTTAACCTCCGCAGTATGCGGAGGATGTTAACAAAGCAGAAGGGGATTGAACACAAGACGGGATTCAAAGGATTCTGCTGGTCACGCTCATCTCCTTCAGAAGATAGCGAAATTTCTTAAAGAGTATGTAGACGTTGCAGCCCCACACACCTTTTGCCTTTTACAGGTCTGTCCTAGCCACAACCATTCTTTATCTAAGAAAGAGGGAGCACATTATTTCTGTGTCCTTGGAGAAAGATAATCCAAATGTTAGGCCTTGTTGCCAAATTCATGAAAAGACTAGAAATGGTTTGAGGGCTAGAAAAGGATATTTAAAAAAAAAAAAAAACACTTCTCTTTGCAAACTGAGGCACCCTCTTGGCTTAATGACAGTTCAGCCAAAACACCACAGCAGAAACGCAGTAATGAGTTCATTAACAGGGAAGCGAGTGAATGTTGATCTCCCAGTTAGGGTCAAATTATAGTTTTGTTCTGAAGAGTGTAAAGAAATGAGTTAAAGGAGAAAGGCAAAAAATCAGTTTCTGAATGTTTGTTGTGCAAAACTCACGCAGACATTTCCACATCACGCTGACAAAACGACTGACAATCCTCCCCCCGGGGTACGAGTACTTAACTACTAAACCTAGCCCAGACCTTTTGTCATGTTGTTCAAGACAATCAAATCTCTGCAAGTGATATTGGCTTTTTTTCGTAAGAAATTCATCCATCTGTGTAATCTAGGCAAACATTTCTGTTTGCTTCTGTTTATTCATTCGCTCACGTGATGGAGATCAGAACTAACGCGAGGACACGGCTCTGGCAGCTCTGGCAGCATTTTGCCCACTCCTCCTGATTATTGCCTGGCGAAAGTAGTTCTTCTTATCAACATATCCAAGTCACAAGTGTCCCTGGCAGACCACTTGGCAATCAGTCCTCAGCTGCAGCAAAGCAAGTGTCATTCAGTGGTACATGATTTTGCTCTTGAGACTTGCCTCTTGCCTATGAGACATTTTAGATATCAGAACAGGATTATATTAAAGAGGCCATAATAGGTGTAAATATTTAGGTCTCTGGTGTTCCTGCAATTGTGACATAAGACCACCCACTCGTTCTGACATGGTCTGGCCTCCTTCAAGACAAGCCATTTGGAAATGGCTCCTGTTGTGATGTCAGAACAGGAGTGGAAGTCAAAAGTAAGCTCCTTTGGATCCACGTTGCTACCCCGCTTCTTCCAAAACGCTTGTACTTGACTTTTCTTGTCTGACCACACCCTGTGGCACATTTCCGACATAGTTAGGCCAATCACAGCAGAGTGGATGTTTCTGGTGTTTTTTTCAGAGTGAGTGTGTGAGAAGGCAGATTCTATTGCTGCTAAAAGTCTAACTAGAGAGTTTTGGATCAAAAAGAATTTAATAAATAGAAAATGTTGATCTGGTGAAGTGGCAAAAGGGGTCCCTTTAATGCTAAAATTACTTACTCAAAGTATTAGCTTTGATTGTAATTCTCTGTACGAGACACCATCTTTACTTATGAGTTTATGTTTTTTCCTCTAAACCATCCATCTTCCACCAGAAAATGATCCTCAACTCCTCTGAAGTACCCGTTCCCTGGCTGAACGGCACCGCCTGGCCACTCATCAGATCTTCGGGGTTAGGCATGTCCTGCTTCACCATGATATTTGGCACCGTCTCCAACCTCACTGCCCTGGGCATCTTGGCCAAATCTCGTGTCCGATTCCGCCGCCAATCAAAGTCCTCTTTTCTGCTGCTGACGGTGGCTCTGCTGTTGGCCGACCTCGGAGGTCATGTGGTCCTGGGTGCCTTTGCCATGTATCTGCATGTGGATCAGAGCTATAAATCGAGAATCGTGAGGCCAGATGAGGCCTTCTGCCAGGTTTTCGGAGCAACTATGGTCTTTTTTGGCTTAAGCCCTTTGCTGTTGAGTTGTGCCATGGCGGTAGAGCGCTGTGTTGCCATAACCCAGCCCTTCTTCCATGCTGCAACGATCACAGTGGGTCACGTGCAGGGAGTTGTGTTATTCCTGACCTCTTTTGCACTCTTGCTGGCTGTATTTGCAATAGGAACATACACTACACAGTTTCCTGGCACATGGTGTTTCTTGCCTATCCATCGTCCGGAGTCTGCAGCTGACACGGCTCTGGTTTTGGCTTTCTCGTGTCTGGGCCTCACTGCGCTAACACTTTCCCTGCTTTGCAACATCCTGAGTGGTTTCACATTGCTGCAGGCCAGGATAAAATCCCAGACTGTCAATACGACACTGGCAGGTCGCTGCACCCGCCGTGCATCATCCACATCATCTGCCTCCTTGTTGTTTTCACTGGATGTGGAGATGATGGTGCAACTAGCAGTGCTAACTGTGGTTTCCTGTGTTTGCTGGAGTCCCTTTCTTGTAAGTACTACTCTTTAACAACCTTATCAGAGTGCAGAATTTTTCTTTCTTGAATAGTTTTTTTTTACCTTCAAGTTATCCGGTTACATCTAAAGTGTGATTCTGTGTTTTCGTTCCTGTGTTAATAGATCTGCATACTTCAGATGCAGTTTATCCAAGGCCCCGATGACTCAGCCAATAAGCCATATGAGGTAATTCTTGTGGGTTTACGTATGGCTTCCTGGAACCAGATCCTCGACCCCTGGGTTTACATCTTGCTGAGGAGGGCTGTGCTTTACGGAGTTTGCTGTGCTTTCAACACAGAGAAATATGTCGCAGCTGCACATACCTCATTGCGTCTGCACAGAACAAGTCTGCGCTGACCATGTTGCTTTTGGAACTTTTTCTCTTGATGGACAAATAAATGATATCTACACTGTGTCTTGCAAAAAATTCTATAAATTTTGCTATAATATTTCCAAACAGGGTTTTCTGTGGATTATATATTTGCAAAAATATAATGAATATGAGACAGCAGTGTGGTAAAAATGGAATGGAGACATACTTTCTCAACATTTCATAAGATTTATTTAGCAGTCTGTGCCGGTGCTGCTGTCAATAGCAGCCACCAGCTAATCTAGTGGCTGAGGGAAACTCGGCGTAGTTAATATTGTCCAATAAGAAACGAGAAAGCGCTTGACGGGCGCCTCGCTTGACAAATGGCTGAGCTCCTTGCGCAGGCTCACACGCCCTGGGTGGGCGGAGCTTCTTTTAGTAACGGCTCTATTCAATATGGAGTAACATCTACAGAAACTAGCCTGCTCCACTCCGAATTTCCCTTTTCTCACTCAAGATTTATCGCCAGGTTTTTTTTTGGTGGCGCCGCTCACAAAATAATGAAGTCTCCCCCTGCCCATGCCAGCAAACGGGACTCGCTCACGTACGTTTGACGCATTTTTTTCTCCCCCCCAAACAACGTTAACTGTCTCGGATGTTAACATAAAACCCGCGCCGACGAGCAGCAACTGTATTAAACAAAACTGTTGTTGTAAGTCAGAGCCTGCGAACTTTGTCAGCCGGTTCGCGGAAAAGAAAAAAATAAAACGCCGCGTGAAAGTTATCCCCTTCAGCGAAACGCCTTCAGCATCCGGAGAATACTCGACAGTTTCCGTGACAGCAACGAGGTAACAAGTGGAGCCGACCGGGGCAGGGTTACCGGGTGAAAGGTGACATCGCTTCGGGCTATTGACTCGTAGGTAAGTTGTGTATGTGTTTGTGCTGCTTAAATGAAGCTGCTTGGTATGTGATAAGCTTATAGTTCAAGGCGTTTACATAATGGTCTACTGTATTAACTTGTGTGTGTGCCAGTCTGTATTCCAGTCATTTTAACCCGTGCAGGCTTCAGCTCATTCTTGTCCTAAAAGCCCCTTTCTCTTTCCCATCCCCTCCATGACAGGAATGCACAATGCAGCGAGTGTCTCAGCCTCTCTGGGATCCATGGGACTGCTGCGTCTCTTCGGGGTGTCCTGGTCCTGGAGTCTGGCAGCGGGCCTCGGCGTGTATCTGGGCACGAGAACCTGGAAGTACTTCTACATCGCGGCGCGCACCGCCAAGAGAGACCTCAAGTGAGTGAACTATGGCCCACTTGTAGGTCTCCTAAAGTGGAGGCTGTGACTTTAATTTCTTTCTGATTATAAGAAGGTCAAGGTGTTATATAAATGCCCCGTCCACAAAGAAATGCACACACAGTCCGTAATCAGAGCCTTGAAACAAGCTGTCAGGCCTACCCTGAAGTTGTGATGTCACAAATATACGCTCACTTACCCAACTCCCTATTCACAGCCAGACAAATCAGCCAATCAGAGGAGGCTCATTCATTTTAATGAGCCAGATATATGAAACAAACATGTTCTTTCTTCTCCAGAGAGAAAATTTATATTTCACATATTTAGTTCATGAAGCACAATTTGATCCCAATTTTGATTTGATGTGGGCTGGACTGTTAAATATAAACATATAAATAACAACAGCTACAAATTTGTTCCTTCCTTTTTATGTAAAGATTTACATTATAAGTATTTACAGGATTAATTAACCCTTAATTAAAAAAACAGATGAAATGAGGAAGTCTCAATTATTCCTTATACAACAAGTGTACTGAAACATTCATTTTTATAAGCAGCAGGTGAACTAATCTCCTCTCTTACAAACCATTTACAAAACTGTATATATTTAATCCCTCGTCACACTTTTTCTCCTGTTGTACAGTCGTGCAGATTGGACCCTTTGGTTGGCCAGTTCTAGTCCCTGCATGTTCGACACCCCTGTTCTAAAGGGTATCAAGACATAAAGTAGTACCCTGTAGAAAGACAAAAATATTTACCCACAGCTGCATCATGTACATCCCTTCAGTCAGTCAATAGTATTTTATTTCTTCTCTCAGGAGCTTAATTTGTGAAAAAAGATAAGTGAAAATACAACACAACATGTATTCAAACAAAGCACAGCAGAATAGACAAATGCAGCGTAAGAACTATTTGGGCATGCAGCTATAATTATGTATGCTCGGGAGTGTTCCTGAATATCTGTCTACCAGCATCTGTAGAAAGTAAAGACTTGGTTTGATGTAGAAGATTGTTTGACTGTGTTTGAATGTGTTTTATTTGCAGTCATTTGTGGTGCAGTGATGTATTTGCATGCATCCACTCTCTCTGTCCTTTGTGTTGTCCTTCAGTATAGGGATAGTGAGCTGGTCCTGCCAGCAATAAGCGGCCAGCGCTTTGGTCTTAAGAGCATTTACGACGAGGCAGTTCCCCCAACATCACTCCGAGAGAAAAACTCCATTCCATCTTAGAGCGTCCCTCCAGTATTACTGGTGTCAATGATGGCTGTGTCATCTGAGTATGTAATGCAGGTTATTCCAGGGTCTGGGCTCCTGCATTTGTCAGTGTCACAGGCTGAACAGCATGGGTGATGTTACGGAGCCCTGCGGGGCACTTCAGTTCATGCTTTTCCAGTGCCACATGCACTTTAGAGAAATATATAGCAGGGTAAACTGAACTCAACATACAGTACATACAGAGGACAACCTTTTACCATGAGCTTTTAACACCAGAAGGACTCTGGAGGCTCACATAGCTGCAATTGTAATCACAAAAAAGACTGAAAAGCCCCAACACACAAAATGTGCAATATTTCTTTATAGAAATGTGATAGAGCAGGCCTATGCTGGTGGCACTATATATATATATATATATATATATATATATATATATATATATATATATATATATATATATATATATATATATAGACAGGCCTTTCAAACTGTCAAACTCTCAGACCATACAGTTTAGAAAGCCTGCAATAAACCGGTAAACATCCCTGTTGCATCATACGTTCTCTACTCTGTCCTCCATCTGCTGTCAGTCAGACTCTCTGCTGCAGTTGCTGCTGGTAGAGGAGAGGCAGGCATGAATCTACAGGGGTTCAACAAGTTGTCTGGTGCTTGGCTTATGAGATTTAGTCTTTACATACAGTGTTGAGCAGTCAGACAGAGAAGAGAGGCAAAGCTCTTGTTTACTCCCCACCAGCTCCTTGGAGCAGCCAAAAAGCATGTGTGCTCATTATTATGTCACAAAAACCACACACTCAAAATGTAAAATACTACATGTTAATGTTCCGTAATGTGACTTGTTTCTTCTCTTTTTTTTTTTCTTCTGTGACCCTCACCAGTGGCCTGTATGTCCTGCTGAGAGTGAAGTTGGCTTTATGGCGCTACATGCGCAACGGAACCAACGTCCCCGCCATCTTCGCCCAGACGGTGAAGCTCCACCCGAACAAACTGGCGCTCGTCTACGAGGCCACGGGGGAGGCGTGGACCTTCACCCAGCTGGACGAGTTGTCCAACACCGTGGCCCACTGGGCCAGAGATCAGGGGTGGGTCTCCGGGGACGTGGTGGCCCTCTTCATGGAGAGCAGGCCTATGCTGGTGGCACTTTGGCTAGGCTTGGCTAAGGTCGGGGTGGAAGCTGCACTCATCAATTTCAACCTCCGCCACGACTCCCTTCTGCACTGTATTGGGGCGTCGGGGTCGAGGGCTATTGTCTTTGGTGCTGAGCTTGCTGATGGTAAGAACGTGCTCAACGTGCATGTAGGGCTGCAACTAAAGACTATTCTGATAGTCTGTTAGTCTAGCGATTACTTAAAGGATTGAAACAATCAATCAATCAATTAGTTGTTTGGTTCATAAAATGGTGTGAATTGTCAGTCACTGTTTCCCAAAGCTGAAGATTCCACCTAAATGTCTTTTTTCCAGACCAACAGTCCACAACTCAAAGATCATCAGTTTACTATTATAGAAGACTAAAGAAACCAGATCAGATTTGACAACCTGTAATCATAATTTTCTTATTAAAATGGCTCAAACCAATTCATCTATTATCAAAATAGTTTGTGATTAGTGTAATAGCTGGCAACTAATCGATTTATTAAGTAATCGTTGCAGCTCTACTCTCCACCTACTTAGAACTGAGGTGATATGCATGCACCCCGTCTGAATAAGAACACTGTTCCCTACTTCCCTCCTCTGCTAGGTCATTGTCGGTGTTGTTTGTTATTCTTTTGGATCCTGTAGTTGTTTGTCAGTGTTGTTGTTTTGTCTTATGCGCTGAGAAAATAAATGTATTAATAGAAAGGAATGTGCTAAACAAGGTTAGAATATATATATATATACAGTTTGCTGAAGCCTCATATAAACTTCCTGACGCTTATAAGGCTGTGTTCACTTCAGTACCTGACAGAAACCGATCGTATCATGACATCATTCGAGTTTGAACTGGATATACAGGAAGTAAGAATCATTGGGAGGAATTTGAGGAATCAAATGCTTGTTTAGAATGGGCGATCAGTAGGAAAGAGTAGGTAGGTAAATATAATTGAATATACAATATAGCAATACATAATACCATACCGTACAATATGATTTTATGTATATACACACAACATGAAATTTACATTAGGTCCTCCTTTTGTTTCTCTGTGAAAAACACAAACGGCTCCTTTGTCCTTGTGGCCTCTGTGATTTCCGGCGTGTGTGTGTACGGTGTTTTGTGCAAATCGCAGCCCTTGAACCCAGCTGATCGTGACTGTCTGTTCCCTTGTCCCTCCCGTTCGTCCTCAGCCGTGTCAGAAGTGGGTTCCTCTGGCAGCCAGTCCATGGCGCGCTTCTGTACCGGACAGCTCGGCGTGGAACATCTGGCACGTCTGGGCGCTCAGCTCCTTGACCCGGTTCTAGCCGCTGCACCCAGACATCCGCCTTCGCCTTGTGTTCCTGCGAAAGGCATGAACGGTGAGCATCTTATCTCCCCAAAAACATTGCCTCTATTCCAAGGTTTCGGGCTGCAGTTGGAATTTCATGATATCATTTGTGTTTTTTTGCTCTATTATGAATTCCCTCGCAGTAATTTATTTTCCTCACTCTGCGATCTAGTTTCTGAGCTGAAATTGCTTCCCTGTTATCGTGTAGCTGCAGCTTAATGAGTTTCTTGTGCAGAACCGAATTAAAACAGATACTGATACATATATTATCTGGCCGCAGCATTAAAGCAGTGAAATTGAAATGCCGTGAAGACACCTGCACATGTCTTTAAAGTCGTGGTTTAATCTGTTGTATTCTTCCCTGCAGATCGTCTATTTTACATTTACACCTCAGGCACCACAGGACTGCCCAAGGCTGCCATTGTGGTGCACAGTCGGTATGTTTTCTTTAACCACATCAATTAAAGGCATCGAGTCACATTCACTGCAAAACTGGTGACAGATGTCTGAGTTTTTCTTCCTTGCGTTATCCCAACAGTTACTACAGAATTGCAGCGTTTGGTTATTTTGCCTTTCGCATGCGCCCTGATGACATAATTTATGACTGTCTCCCTCTCTATCACTCAGCGGGTACGTGATATCATCTTCCACCTTTATGATAAATACATTTTTTCTTCCAATTTGATATAACTGAAGTGTGAGCTTTCTCCTCCTGCCAGGTAATATCATGGGGGTTGGTCAGTGTCTGATCCATGGCCTCACTGTGGTGGTGAAGAAGAAATTCTCTGCCAGCCGCTTCTGGGAAGATTGCATTAAGTACAACTGCACTGTAAGAGCTCATATGCTTGTTATGTTATATTGAAGAAATCAATACCTATGAAAGAGAGCTGCAGCGATTAATCAATTAACTAAAATCAATTAGAAATAATCACCAACTATTCTGATTCTGACTTGACTTCTAGCTTCTCAAATCTGAATATATATTTTCAGATTTTATTTTAGGTTGCATTTTCAGCTATGAGAAACAGTGCTAGACGTTACAGCATTTTATAAACCAAAGGACTAACAGATAGATAAATTGATTCTAAAAAAGAGTTATTAGTTGCAGCCCTCCTACAGAACGTTTTTTTTTTGAAGGAGAGCTGTCACAATGACCGCTTCCTCCTCTCCTCTCGCAGGTGGTGCAGTATATCGGGGAAATCTGCCGCTACCTGCTGTCCCAGCCCGTGCGGCCGTCAGAAAAGGGCCACAAAGTCCGCCTGGCGGTGGGGAACGGCCTGCGGCCCAGCGTGTGGGAGGCTTTCACAGAGCGCTTCAGGGTGGCGCAGATTGGCGAGTTCTACGGGGCGACGGAGTGCAACTGTAGCATCGCCAACATGGACGGCAAGGTCAGCAACACAGCGCCCGGTGTTAGCTTTAACCGTTTTGTGGATAAAATGTTAATCGGATTTAAGCTAAGCTGATTCTCTGGTGCCAGGTGGGAGCCTGCGGATTCAACAGTCGAATTCTCCCCAACGTCTACCCCATCCGTCTGGTGAGGGTGGACGAGGACAGCATGGAGCTAGTTCGGGACAGCCGGGGCCTCTGTGTGCCTTGTCGCCCTGGTAACTTCTGCTAATACTGTAGTACTGACTTATCATTATGGATTATTTATCTGGGGCATCGGACACAGGGATCCCGGGAAAAAACATTTACAGTTGTGGTTTGTAAATATGTAAGGCAGGCTGCTGCTTAAAAAGATAACTATTGTTCAGATCAGTGTCAGGATAAATTATCCTATAATTGTAAAGGTTTTTATTTCTGTGTACATTTTTACCGATCAAATAGCCCTGTGTGTGGCCCGTTGCTGTTGTATCAGACCCATGTTTATGTTTCAGGGGAGCCGGGGCTTTTGGTCGGTCGCATCAACCAGCAGGATCCGTTACGGCGCTTCGATGGCTACGCCAACCAGGACGCTACAAGGAAAAAAATAGCTCATAATGTTTTCAAGAAAAATGATTCTGCATATTTATCAGGTTATTACTCTTTTTTTTTTTTTTTTATATCATCAAACTATATGATAAATACACTAATTTAAAAATGAAACTAGTCATGTTAATGTTCTTTATAAATTATAATACTTGAAAGATAAAAATAATCTAATTCTGAGTATACACTACAAAGCAATTCAATGTCATCAGATGATCATGAAGATTATTTGAGGCACAGTCATCACTTACGTTTCTTTCCATATACCCACCCAAGGTGATGTGCTGGTGATGGACGACCTGGGCTACATGTACTTCCGCGACCGCGGCGGCGATACGTTCCGCTGGCGAGGGGAAAACGTCTCCACCACCGAGGTGGAGGGGATCCTCAGCAGCCTCCTGGGCCAGACGGACGTGGCCGTGTACGGCGTGGCGGTGCCAGGTCGACTTTTGTGACTAATTCTAAAAGCATCACCTCATTATTTCTTTGTTTACTCATTACAGCCTTTCTTTTATTCATCCATATTGCTTTTGACTGTCCTCAGCGGTTTCCGTCATGACTGTTTCACTCTGTCCCGCTCAGGTGTGGAGGGTAAGGCGGGCATGGCCGCCATCGCAGACACCGCAGGGAGCTTTGACTGCAGCAGCTTCCTGCAGATGGTTCAGGGATCCCTTCCTCCGTACGCTCGGCCCGTGTTCCTGCGAATCTCCCCGCGTGTAGACACCACAGGTTAACCGCCTTAATGACCTGTCTGCGTTCATATAAATGTCGACCACCACTGATGAATTCTCCTCTGTATCTCCTCTTTTCAGGTACATTTAAAATCCAGAAAACGCGGCTGCAGAGGGAGGGATACGACCCGCGTCTCACAGCCGACCAGATCTACTTTTTAAACACTAGAGCAGCGCGTTACGAGGCTGTAGACGAGGAGCTGTACAACGCTATAGAGGAGGGGAGAATGTCTCTATGACCTGGGAGGCCTGAGCAGGGCAGCTAGGGTCCCTCAGTTCAACAGATGCCGTAGAGGAGGTAACTTATCTGCATCGGCGACAGCCTCGCTGCACCGACCCAACTGGACTTTAATCGTTCAGGGAACTGATGAGAGAACTACTTACATAGGCAATACTGTTACAGATGATGTTTTAACACTGTTTGAGTAACACGCCAGGACATAATATGAGGGCATTTATTCCCTTTAATAACTTTTGTGTAATCATTTAATGATAAATAAAACACCTCAGAGCTTTTTGAGCATCACCGCACATAGATCGAAGATCCCCCACAACCCATTTTAAATGGGACACATCCTGCAATAGTATGTTTGAAACAGCAACTGGCGGCATCAGGTCGAGCTTTGTTACAGGGCACGCAAACCCGTTTATTATGAAATACGCTGCAAGATTCATTCTGTGGCAGATTAAGCAATACTTTTTGAGTGTGAAGCTGTGGAGTTCTTGCTGTGTTACGACGACAGCATGCAGTACATGTGGCTGCTAGATCAGGCACTAACCATAGTCTATTTTTAATGCAACACAACCCACTAATCTCACTTGTTTGAACCTTTGAACAACACTGACCCAGGTTTTGCAAAAAGAAGAAAAAAAAGCACAAAAAAACACAAAATCTGTTACTTTATGTGCCTTACATGAGAAATTTACATTTCCTTTTTTTATTATTATTTTAGGAGCTTAAAAAGAATGTGGAAATCACTGGCGTGACTCTGTCATGCGAAGATGAGTCACACGTGGTGACTTGTCATTTTTAACACATCCATATCATATATATAAATAAATATAATAGGTGCTTGATTTAATTTACATTTTCAAAATCTCCAAGACAAACATCAGTTTTGTTGTAACTCAAATTAAATATTTTAAAACCTGTTTTGTTTCATGTCTTTTTTGTTTTCCTTCAAAAAGCTGCATTCCCAAAATTAAAGCTTGCATATAATAACATTCCTTAAAGGTTAAACAGCCTTTCATATCATTCAAAGGATTTTCTTTCATATATATATATACACATATATATACAAATAATGCCTGCTAGGATGTCTCTGGGGTGACTCAGTCTATTGACACCAGTATCCTGTTGGGCAGGACTTTGAGTGGATGCTCTTTGCAGGCGGTGCAGAAGTAGGGAAAGACTCTCCGCGCGATGACCTCGTTGAAAGCGTAGAGCGGCGTTCTCACTCTGGGGTCGTAGAACGTCACCTTGTTTCGGTCCATGTCCAACACCACTCGGATCACCTCGGGCTTCCTGGTCATGTTGAGCGGTTCCCACGGTGCCGTGCAGGCCTTGTGTTCGCCGTTGCGATACCTTATCGTCCAGAACCCCTCGGCCGGCGTCAGCACGTGCTTGCCCTTCCTGTTGATGGAGTCGCTGGCTATCCCCACCACCCAGTACGTGTTGTCCTTCACCTCCACGTCCCAGCTGTGGCGTCCCGAGGTGTAGCCCTCCGCCGCCAGCATCTCGGCGCTGACGTCGAAGCGCTCCGGGTTGTCAGGCAGCTTGAAGATTTTGGTGCCGTTCTGCACCACAGTGAGATCCTCTGACAGGATGAAGCAGCTGGCCGCCGTGTTGGGATCCAGAATCACCGGAGCTGGTGGGGAGAGGAGGGGAGAGGAGAGGTAATTACTGCTGTGGCTGGAAAAAGGCTGACCAAAAAAAAAATCCGATTGACTGCTTTTGAGCGAGGAACTCACTATATCTGACTATACGCTTCATGGTCTCCCACACTTTGTATTTCAGGGAGCCTATATGCTTGGCCACATCGATCAGAATACCAGAAATCATTTGTGGATCGAAGGAACTTTGCCAGGTACTGAAAAGATATGTTGGGAGTTAGTGGTTAAAATTTGCGTAAAGCTTTGTAATATTAAAAATAAGACTGATTGGATCTTATTTGTTGTAAGGACACTTACCTCTTTATTGTTTCTTTGTAATTCTGAAAAACAAAATTCGGAACAACTCATATGTAAGGCTTAAAATTTTAAAAAGCCAAGGTTAGCACTTGTTTCCTTCTCTTCTACCTTAAGAAAAGGGATGTCGTGAGCTTGCATCTCCTGTTCCACTAATTTGATGGTGTTGGAGAGCGACGCCATCTCGTCGCTCATCTCCTCCAACCTCTGGTTTATCATCAGCTTCTTCTGATCCTCCTCGGCCTTTAATTCGGAAAGTCTGGCAGCCTCCTGGTCTTTCAGGAAAAGGTGAAGGGTCTCAAATTCCTCTTTGAGCTGTGTTTCCGTGTGTTCCACCTGATTCTGGGGAAAAAAAAGCGATCAATAGTCACTGGTTCCATGTTAATGTTCAGAATAACATTCGGTGTAGAGGCTGACGCTACCTTGATGTGCTCTTTCATTTCCTCGCAGACCGTTTTTGCCTTTTTATACAGCTGCAGCTTGTCCTTCAGAGGCAGCAGCGCGTTTTTCAGTTCCTCCTATAAAGTCAGGGTCAGATACTAAACAAGGTCAGGCTGAGCCGACTGAACAGTGTGCAATGTAAAGCTGAATAATACGGCAGCAAATGAATGGGACCAATCTATAGGGGAAAGGACCTTATTCCCTCGTGACAACACAAATACCTGCAGCTAAAACATCAATTGAACTTAATTAAAATATATATCCGAGGTTTTCCTATCTGTGAGAGAAGGGCGTGGTGTTCAGGAGTAGATTGGATGTGTCATAAACTTGTGGGAGTCCAGTTTCAATCCTCCCGGGACCCCATAACGGCAGCGTCAAACCAAAAATATGATTCTATTATTAGAATGTTAATAAACGCTGCCAAACACCTTTGTGCGTATCGGTGTATCAGGCTTGGAGAACCTCAAATGTAGTTGTAATGTAGTAAAAGCAGTAAAAGTTTTAAATAACAAAATAAAAGAAAAAAGAATGTGACAGTTTTCTGGAATCGTGGACTTAAGATTGCAGATTTCCCAGCCAAACTAATCGGTTACGAATGTCAAATTTTAATTTCCTCCAGGCATCTTCCCATTTGCATTCTGAGGTCCGACCCACACCTGTCGACCTCTCCTACTGTAACCCTAAGGAATCTGGTAGATCTCCAATGAAAACCCAGGCTGACTGTCCATGTAACTCCTACCTTACAGTCATGAGCGCCTTCCCCCACCGGATAGACCCTGTGCCCTTTGTGCGCTGCCGATTTCCCACACAACCCGCAGATTGGCTCCAGGTCTTCCACGCAGAACAGCGTGAGCTGCTCCCCGTGCTCTTTGCAGGCCCTGTCATTCATGCTTCTGTCGGGGTTTAAAGTTAAAAGAACCGCAGGCCTTTCTCCAGCACAGTGCTCGCCCCTTTTTTGATCCGTGAAGGAACGGCGCCAGCACAGAGGACGAGTACGGACCCCCCCTAATCACACACACACACACACACACACACCGGCCTGTGCCTCCCAGCTGACTATGAGGCAGGCTTTACAGAACCCGCCTGCACGTGAGAACAACTGGCCGATTGAGAGTGAGTCCACAGATCAGGCCGGGATAGGTCATCCTCCAGATAAGCGTATCCGGGGGCCATTCTGACTCATAGGGCCTCGATGACGACGGGACGGGAGGCCCCACCCATGTCTCCGCCGTCTTAGCCTTTGAAATAAGTGCCAATATCTCCTCTCCCAAAGGCATGATCGAGCACATTGCATGTTCTCAAATAAACGCCGCTCCTCAGAAAGCACGGACGGGGCTTCACATGTGAGGCGGTGCTGTAGCCGTGCAGACCAGAGCCTGAATAACCCCGAGATGACAAATGAGCTTATAATGATGATGGAGGAATATTCGCACTCAAGATGATCTTTTGACTATCTCATCTATGTTTATTTGGGAAATGCGTTAATACAATCCGTTACAGTGAAATGTAAGAGTTTACAGGGGACAAAATAAGCCTTGGGGGGGTGGAGAGTATAAATAGAAGTTACTCATTTTGGAATAAAGTTATGTGGCTAAAGAAATATCATCCTGCTGACCGGTGAAACTCTGTTTTTCCACAGTCAGGTTGACCATTTTTTTAAGACGCAGATATTTTTTATCATTCTGGTATAAAAACAGAAATGCTGAATTATTAGAAGAGATAAGTATATACGAGCAAATGGAAGTTATTTAAAAAGCAAGATGTTAATTTGTTAATCATCTAACACTGGTCATCTGACCTTGTTTGTACTGTAATCCGTTGTTTTCTTGTCGGGGTCAATTTACAAGAAACAATGCTGTGCCGAAAATAGGGCCAGACAGCACATGGGAACATGATCCTGTCGTTAGAAAACACTGGTGCTGCTTCGGCTCACATGTATACATTATATCCTTATATCACACAGGCTATATTAGGATCCACACACCTGCTTTAAACCAGGTAGTAGAGTTTATGCAATGTGAACTATTAGGACCCCATCTAACATTACTTAAGACATTATCATCACAATCTAGTTATTGAATGATACAGAATTAACTATTTTTTTTTATATCTATAAACCCCAAATCCTTCCTTGAGTGCCACAACAAGGCATAATGACGTCTGCATTGTAGAACGTGCAGTTGGGGTAATTTAGCTACTCTATCCTGTGCGCTCTAACGGCTCCAGACTGGATGTCCACTCACCCACGCTCACACAATCCATGACCAAATAAGTCACGGCCTTGTTGAGCTGCCAAAGCGAAAATTTGATTGGTGTCCATACCAGAGCCGGAGCAGCAGTTCAGAGACATTCATAGTAACAGCAGACAGCAGACCTCACACACACATGTATATATTTATATATATGCATACTCACTTATACACACTCCTGTCTTGCCAGATTAGCGGTGGCTTAGCGCGCAGTCACTCCTTTATTATGCATTAAATTTCAATTCAATATGTCATCAATGTTTCATTAAACGTCTCATCTTTTTTTTTTTTTAATCTTCAATATAAATTTGGATCTAAACGCTTGTAATTGAATCAATTGTGAAAGGCGAGATGGATTTATTTTCTCACACATCTAGGTGTACAGATATAGAGACAAAGAAGTATACGAGAGGACAGACATTTCTTAGCCTACAGGGCCTATTGGGGGGGTGCAGGGAGTTATTTTTTAAGGCCTAATTTTCCAATTTCCAACATTTAGAATGTTCATATTTGTTGAAGATACGTCAAGTATGATCACGTCTCGGTCACATCATGTCAAGTCTAATCTACAGACACATTAGGCATATTCTATGCATCAGTATTTGGAATAACTAAATCTGTAAAATAATGCATAATATTATTATTTAATTTATATTTGCAAGAAAATGATGGAATTTAAACTCACCTTATGTTCATTGAATGCCTGTTTCATGGGATACACTCTGTGATTTACATGTAGGCCAGATCCGTGGCACACGGGGCAGACAGGCTCCAGGTCAGCTATGCATAGGAAAGAGAGTTTCTCTCCATGCGCTTTGCAGAATTTATCGGGAAGGCCGTCGCTTTCCTCGAAGCAGAGAGGACAACCTTTGGAGCCAATTTGTGTCCAGAACTGCTCCAAACAAGGCTTGCAGAAGCTGTAATCACAGTCCACACAGCAGAGGACCACTGGAGCCCGGAAGGTTTCCCCGCACACTGCGCAGGACTCGTCGTCCTCCACGTACTGACTCGAGGTGTCCACCTCCATCTCTGCGATCCCAAGCAGCTCTGATGGGTCCCCGGGCCAGGCAGTGGGACCTATATGTTCCCTGTGTACTGTATGTACTGTACAGTGTGTATCATGTGTGTCAGACACGGCGCCTCTGGTTGCACCATGAACCGGCAAGAATGCGTTCAGCTCAGTTTCAAAACCATGCTAATGAAAAACTGGAGAGGAGCCATGAAAAAAATCTGTGAAAATGTTTATAGGATGGCCTAAAGAGATACTGCATGTGCACTAAAAGGACCAATTTTAATACCATTCATTCATTTCAAGGCAGGTTATCTTGTATTATTGTAGTTTATATAATATATATAATTAGGTCAAAATTGAATTTCTGTGACTCCAGAAAGGGCAATTTTATTTAACTACAATTTCTTGTGTTGCCTATTAAATAGAGGTCTTAAATACAAGTGACTTTATATAAATGCCACTACTGTTAAAATTTAATGCAGTGATTCCACATTTAAGCAAGAAAGATCATAATCACTGTAGAAAACTACCTGCAAGGTTAACAGGACATATTCACACAATCCAACAATGTAGCATTGAGTGAATAATCTATATTTGGTGCCTGGTATATAAAGACCCTTATGATAGTAATAAATCTAGAGGAAATATTGACGACTATTTTTGAAAGGTTGTAGTTCACTCAGGAAAAGGTCACTAATAATAGCTCTAATGCATGTTTTTTTACACGGTTTCTTCTCTTAACCAGGATTTCTTTGTTTTACTTCTTACATATGAATACGGAATAAAATGCCTGTTTGTAATCACATGGTCCACTTTATTGATTTCTTCACAGGAATGACAAAAGTGCAATTCTTCCTAAGAACGCTACGCAAACTGACACAGTACAAACAAAGAGAAATACACAGTTATCTGAAGAATATATAAGAAAGGAAAGTGAATTTAAAAGATGAGGTGTGTAAGGTAACAAAGAATGACAAGAGGCACACCTACCCGTGATTTAGTTCATCAATGGCTTCCAAAGTGTTAAACCTCATCTGAGCTACTGTAGGTCAATACTCAACTGTTTTTTTTTCTCCTTTCTAGCCGACATGAGATTAAGGCCTTGAAAACGCATGCGCCATTCACAGTCTGCAACATACACCATGAAAAATACTGTGGTTCACACGGACAGTAAATGACAGAGGTCATACATGTGCTAGTTAACGTTGAAATGCATGTCTGTTTCAGTTGAAACGCCGTGAAAATTTCATTTAGCTGGAAAAACTCCCAGCCATTGACAGGATAGACACGATCTTATTGTCACCATGACTGCAACGATACCAAACAGCATTTTTCTATTGGTTGAAATAAAACATCTAAAACTTGTTCTATACATTCAAAAAGAAACAAAAAAAGAGTTTAAGTCTATGTTAGTGAGTTCTTCCCCTTTGCCAAAATAATCTATCTAGATTAAATGATTTAAACAAATAAACCTTTTGTGCTATAAAAAAATATCTTACTTCAACTCATGAAAAATAAGTTTGTTATAAAAGTTTACATTTATTTTCAGTGCAGTAATAGTGACAATATGATCATGGACAGTTGGAGCTGTCAGTGGTTGAGATTTTTTTTTTTTGTACATATAGTTTTTGTTATAATGCATGTATATGATTTTATGTACAATCTCAAAACATAATTTTAATCTGCGTGTACATAGTCTGAAAGTGTATTAAATTTGTTTTCTGTTCAAAATTTATCATTTTCTACATAACATGACAATTTCCTCGTACTAACAATACTTTTTTGGCTTCAATAGCAATATAATGACATTTTTTCCCCAGTAAAACTGTATATTTCATTTTTGTCCTTTACATTTTTCCTGTCGTCCTTACGGCCCGAAGATATCACATCAGCTTCCTGTCGGGGTGATCCGAGGCACATCCGGAGCGCTGGTGCCGAACTTCCAGGTGTTTGCTCTGGACGCGGTCGAAGTGCTGCAGCAGCTCGCCGTAATCCATGACGGAGGGCGAGGAGCGCTTGAAGACTGACTTCTTTTTCGTGTCCATGTACTTGGACTCGTCCACAGTCCTCATGAGCTCCGGGTTGGGCACGCAGCGCAGGCGGTGCGACAGCAGCTGGAAGGCCTGGCTCTGTGGCAGCAGCATCAGCAGCCCGTACAGCGCCTTGATCAGGTACGGGTTGTTCTCCACGTCCAGGAGCTGCAGCCGCAGGTAGGTGAAGATGGGGCTCTCGATGAGCTGCACCAGCTTGTCCACCTCCATCAGAAAGTCCACTGTCACCTCCAGGTCCCCGAACTTCTGGATGAGGTCGTAGGCGTGCCGGTAGTTCTGCGTGAGGAAGCAGAGTGACACGGTGGCCACTGGGTTGTGGCACCAGGAGCGGTACAGGCAGCAGAACAGCGCGCAGCTCTCCTGGGTGCGCAGGTCCTTCAGCTGGTTGCGCAGCTGAAAGAGCTCGGCGGAGGTGAGCAGGATGGTGTTGAGCGTCTGGACCATGGTGGACGCGAACTTGAGGTCCTCCTCCTTCAGCAGGATGTCGGCCATGGAGTGGAAGATGTTCTCGGCGTGCAGCAGCAGACACAGCTGCCGGATGATGAAGGCGCCCCTGTTCTCCAGCAGCTTCCTCTCCAGGCTGAAGCGCTTCAGCAGGTTGATCATGAACTTGTAGAAGTAGGAGTTCATGCTGGGGGTGGAGGGCGAGGAGTCCGCCGATTTGGAGGCCGCCTGCTTCCCCGACTTGGACGACCCGGGCACCTTGAGCACCAGCCTGTTCTCGGTGCTGTCGCAGGAGCCGGCCAGGTCCGTTTGGCCCGCGGGAGACGACGCTATCTCCGCCAGCACCTCCAGGTCCTTCAGGATCACCTCGTCGGACTCGTCCGACAGCGTCTTCAGCAGCATGGGGAACAGGCTGTCCGTGTGGCGGAACATCTTGCGTGGCGTCTTGATGTAGAGGTGATAAAGCCACTTGAGGACGGCGATGCGGGTCATCATGCCGGTGGAAGAGTCGTGAAAGTGTCGGTCAAACACCTGGACGATGCCGTCTAGGTCCAGGGTCACCTGAGGCCTGTCAACGCCTGCCGGAGCGAAGAAGCTGATGTTGCTGAAACCGACAGACTCCTGCGACGCGTTCAGCACGTCGCTGCCGTCCGCCTCCGTCCTGGTGTGGCTGCTCTCCTTGGACGGGGACCCCACGCTCCGGCTTTTCTCGTCCTCTTCGTCCTCCTCGTCGTCCTCGGCCGTGACGAGCTTCATGAGGCTGTGGTTGCAGGCGCTGGCCGCTTCCTTGGTGTTTTTCTTCCTGTCGTCGTAGGACAGGCAGGGCAGCACGGCCGTCAGGATCCCGGAGGAGTAGGGGAGCACGGCCCGGCCCGCGAGCTGGATGAACTCCCTCATCCAGGTCATGGCCGTCAGCTGGATCAGGTCGTTGGTGAGCTTGGTCTCGTCCGCCACCTGGCAGTGGATGACCAGGATGTTGGCCATCTCTGCGAACTTCACGCTGGACGGCGTCTTCTTGATCTCCTTCAGGAACTCACCGAGCACCACCTCGCACGTCCTGCGGATCTCCTTGCTGTTGTCGCCCAGGATCTGGAAGAGCCCGTCCAGGATCTCTGGGAGGTAGTCCAACAGGTTTATGTCCGGTACCGACTCCAGAACGTGGATCCAGGAGATGATGAACTGCCGGGCGTACTGGTTATTGGAGTAGATCCGCTCCCTCAGCAGGGGGACGAAGGCCACCAGGTCGAATTTGTTGCTTTCCGTCACTATGTCTTTCAGCAGCCGGTCCAGGAGTTCGGACCCGCTTTTCACATTGGGGTCCGGGTCCGCTGCGAGCTTGCTGAGTCCATCAAAGAGCAGGTTGAAGTGGGGCAGCACAGCTCCCCTGGCCACCTTGACTATGTTATAGAGGGCCTCACAGGCATAGTAGCGCAGGCGGCTGTCCGAGTCGTTAAAACACGTGAGCACGGGCTCGATGAGCTCCTTCAGATACAGACCCGAGTCCTTGCCGAGGGCGATGGAGCACGCCGCCAGCCCGATCAGACCCCCTTTGCGGCTGTGCGGGTGCTGAGAGAGTGCGAACTCCGACGCCAGGATCTGGATGACATGCCTGATCTGCGTGGAGTTGTTCTGAGCCACGAAATCCCGCACCAGCTTCTCTATTTCCAGCGCCGCGACTTTCCTCTTTTCGTACAGTTTATCATTGAGCGCTCGGACGATGTTGGGCGTCAGCGGCGAGAAGTCCTTCTCCGTGTTCATGGCGGCGGCAGCTGCGGCGGCGCTGAATCCGGCCCGTAGAAGTGTGCGTTACTCCGGGAGAAGTCCGTCTACATTTATTATTCAATTTATCCAAGGAAGGGAAACACAACAGTTTCGCCGGAGAAACCAGGAAGCCGCTCGTAATACGGCGCAGCTGACCGGTTACATCCGCCGGAAGCGCGGCACGTCTCGCTGGTATAGATATACACGCACGCGAATGCGTCAACGCAGCGGCTATCTTGTGTCGGGGACAAACGCCTGCTTACTATACGTTGTCGCGGTAGTGGTGGTCGTTCAAATAATCGAATTAAAGATCATTTTCTTCACCAAATAAATAATAATAATAAATAATAAATAAGCGATAAAGCCATTTTATTTGTTAACAATATATAAATAAAGTTATTAAAACAATAAAAATGTGAAATGTTATTTCCTGTTGGGGATTCATTCATGAAAACACCCAGAAGCAGTAATTTTAAACCGGTCAGCTACAATGCGGTGGAAATCCCCGACACAATATGGCGACCGCATAGACGCAACTAGCAAACCCGGATACCCGCTCTACGTGCGTATATCTACAGTTGCTACATTTATTGGGTCCCGCTTCGCTTGTACCGTTATCCCCCAAATAACTAGCTTCGTCAGCTAACTTGGCGTGAACCGCTTTTCGTGTCACAGTCGCTTCTCAAAAAAACAAAAAAAAAAACAATTGAACTCCGCTTCCTTCAGCCGCGGGGGTGGGGGGTTGTTTCATAAGGAGTCTGCGATGGCGAGCCGCGTTTCTTTCCGCAGCCAGCTCTCCTCCATCATGGAGACGATGGTTCGGTCTGCCCTGAGCGATATCTGCACTTTGGTGGACGAGGACTCGTCCGAGCTGCGGCTGGAGTTGTCCCGGCTCCTGTTCGCTAACTCGGCTCTGACGGAGAAAGTGAGCAGCCTGGAGGGCGAGCTGAGGGTCGCGAAAAGCGACGCTCCGGCGCGTAAAAGTTCTCGCACAGTCGGTGTACAAACTGTCTGTCCCCAGGACGGAGACGCTCCTGGTACTCTAGGCTTTGTTTCACAGTACAAACAGAAACAACCTAACAAAAAAAAAAACGGGGGCTTCGGAATGTCTTGTGTGTTTCTACTGGCGAGTACACTTATTTATTCGCTATGTCTGCCTGTCCGTGTGTGTGTGTGTGTGTTCCACTTGTCTCCAGCGTCCGAGTCTCCGACTATAGAGGGGATCTTCGGGAAGGACTGGTGCATGGATCTGTGGAAGGACAGAGACCCGTACGGTCCGGATCAGGTCCCGGACTCACCTCAGTCCCGCGAGAAGGTGAGAGAACGGTTCCCGGGGCCGGTAAAAGCCCCGCGGGTCAATCGGGTTGATAATGGACATTCAACATGTATTCGACACATTCAAAGACGCTCGTTTTAACGACTTGTAACGCTTCATGATCATACAGGCTATTATCATTACATAGTACTTATCTAAGAAAAAACATTATATGAGCTGATTTAATGATTTCATACTGTTTATTACTGTTTAATTCACAAAAAATGCATTAATCAATGTATGGTATGATTTTTTAAATAATTACTTATCCTGTGATGTATCACCTGGATGATCATGAAAATATCATGTATATAAGTTGTTTGAAAAGAATAAGTAATATCCATCACAAGCTAAATGAGTGTTGTAATTACAAAAATGCATTAAATCATCTCATAAATGTCCAATATTAAACCAATTTAACTGCAGTGTTTCACATAAGATATTTAACACATATTCATCCGATTCAAATATACATATTACAGATTTTCTCCAAACTTATGACATCTTATGATCATCCAGTGTATATATATATATATATATATATATATATATATATATATATATATATATATATATATATATATATATATATATATATTCCATGAGCTGAGTTAATGCAATTATCTAATTAAAACACTCATTTAACTTGTGATTCATGTTACTGATTCTTTTAAGACAAACGAACAGATGAGTGTCTAATTACATGAATTAATTAAATTAACACATAGTGTGATTCGAACAAAATAATTTTAATTATTACTGTTTGAATCTGTCGAATATAAAACAAATTCACCTGTGGTAGTTAATACCACACATATTAGGTTTCAATACGAACTTCACATATGAACACAATTTCTTAAACCCTTTCATTCACACTGAGAAGTAATAACTGTAAAAGAGAGTGAATGAATGCCCTTACTTTTTTATTTCATCTATTGATTGATGAGATATTAAACTTAAATAAATCACATAAATCATTCTAAAAGTATAAAATATGCAGTGTAGGGCTGGGCAATATATTAAAAAAACAGTCAATTTTTTATGCCTAATGACCTACATTTATTATGTAAATGTAGAATATATATTAATATAAACTATTTCATCAGTGGATAGTGATTGACCATTTTATATTATCTACTTTTAATAACACCCACGAGGGGAAAAAAAGCTTTATATATATATAAATATATACTAAACCTGACTTGGTGTTTTCTGTGAAATGACTGGCTATTTGATTGAATCATTGATCCAATATATGTTTATGAGCCACGAGGGACCAGCTCTTTTTAAAAAAAAAAAAACACAACTTGAGTGATTTTATCATAATTGAAATATTTGAGGATGTGGATATTGACGATACACATTGTTTTACTTCCCAGGCATGTAATAAAGTTATAAAACAATTAGTAAATATCTACATTTGGAACCAGAAAATTGTTTAGAATCTTTTAGTAATTGTAATTTTTTCCGCTTTGCAGTCCAACCAATTCACGGTCACTGATGTCAAAGAGGAGGATGCTGCGAGCAGCCGCCAGCAGGAATTGCCCAGCATGGGAGGTAAATGAATGAGTAAAAGCTCAGGGCGGCGAGCTAAGGCTTCAGATGCTGTGTTGAGCGTCCACCGATGTGTTTCTGTGCAACAGAACATGAAGTGGCTGAGGAACCGGAGAGGCCGGCGGTTGGTCACTCGGGTGACGGCGGCGCCTGCAGCCCGTCATCGAACGGAGGTGAAGGACAGGTCCTGTTGGCAGGCGACCTCGAGGAACCATCCACGCAGCTGATATCTGTCAGTGAGGCGGAGGAAGCCTTCAGCTCTCATATCATTCCAATCGAGGATGACGATGACGATGATGATGTGCAGTTTGTTCAAAACAGTGACCAGGCTAGCGGGTCCGGCCACAACGAGCAGCCAATGGCGAACTCTGAAAACAGCACAGCGCCTGATAGAGACTTGCGAGACAACTCGGGCGCGGCGGCCAACAGAGACAGATTCAACTGTCGGATATGCGGCAGGACATTCTTCCACAAGGGCACGCTGACGCACCACCTGAAGTCGCACAAGTCCAACTTCTGCAACATCTGCGAGCAGCGCTTCCCGCACAGGAACAAGCTGAACACGCACACGTGCGTGCCGCCCGTCCTCTCGCAGAAGGTCAGCAAGTCGTGCCACCTGTGCGGGAAGACCTTCGCCAACCCGTCGGCTCTGAGGATCCACTACGTGGTCCACACCGGGGAGAAGCCCTACAGGTGCAGCCTGTGCGGGAGGCGGTTCACACAGAAAGGCAATCTGAAGTGTCACCTGCGCATCCACACGGGGGAGAGGCCGTTCCGCTGCGTGATATGCGGGAAGACCTTCACGCAGAAGGTGAACCTCAACCACCATTTAATGGCGCACAGAAACCAGGAGGTGATGGGAGATGCGCCGTAGGGAGGGGACGCCCGTCAGTGACTGTTGCTGGTGCAGGATCAACAGCTCTCTGAATGCATCTGCTTATCACACTAAAACGTGATGTTTGTAGTGTCTTGTAATCCTAGGATTGTGTAGCAAAACATTTGTTTTTGTGTGTTTTAGTTGCAGTGTCTGTCTTGACAATAAAACAGTCACATGTTCACAATGGGGATTAAAGTTTTATTGAATAGAATGTTTTTTTTTTTTTTTTTAAGTTTTCATTAAACTTAAATAAATGCAGATCTGACGAGGCTATGTTGGGACATGCAGTTGTGAAGGAAAAAGAGAAAGGGGGGGTTAACAGCATTTTGGGTCAGTGCGGTGTGTTCAGGGGCGTCACGTTACGGACAAAATAAGAGCTTCAGTACATGTATTTCATATAGTCTCATGTCTTTGCACAAATGACAAATCCAATGAGAATTTCGCAAAAGGAAAGTACAGGATAAAAATATCCATTGTGGTTTCATTAACATAAATACAAATTTACGTCAAAATACAAATTTGGCTTCACTGCATACTCGGAACACAATCTGATCTTCAACAATAATGAGCCAGTAATACAAATACACTTATCTAAAACAGTGACACCACCTACTAGAAAAAAAAAACTAAACCGAAGATTAATTAGACATCATGTGACTAATGCACATCAGCATTTCTTTTTAACAGTCATGGCTTCCTTGTTCCTCTACCCAGATTAATGCCAAGAAATGAGGTGTGGCACGTGGGTAAAAAATGAAACGAGGCGATGACAATGATGCAAGTGGCGACGCTTATTTTACTTCAAACTTTTGTTGTGAAGAGGTAGTTTTGAAGGTTTTACGCTACATGTGCAAAACAAAGAGTACTCATCCGAAAAATAACTCATTTCGGCGTTATTTGACACAGGCCGTGCGTGGCCTGGGAGATGAAGCTGAGGTATGTAACAGGTCAACACCTAAACCGTGTGACGACATGCAACGGATGAGAAGCGGGCCGAGTAGATCTGTGTCGGCTCCTCGTGTTTAACGTACGAATGTCTACAGGAAACGTGTCATTTAAACCGTTACGCTTTCCTTAGTAACCTTTAAATTTGGCAGTGAGCGCCTAACCAATCCAAAAGAATTGAATCCGGTCACAGTCAAATGGCACAACACACAGGACAGAAATGCTCTGTACCGTTATTCGGCTGCTCAGTTTTTATTTAGTTATTTATTATCTACATTTTTCATCCATATTTGAGCTACAGGTACATAAGGAGGATAAAACGTCTCATCACACCTCCCGCTCTGAATAGCTGAGCATTTCCCGCGGTCAGTTGCAACACTGGTGGTGGTTCAGACCGTACTTGTACGCATAACACTTCCCGCAATCCACGCAGCTGTAAGGCTTCTCCCCGGTGTGTGTCCGCAGGTGTATGTTCAGGGAGCTTTTCTGAGAGAAGCGTTTCCCGCACTCGGGGCATCCGTACGGCTTCTCACCGGAGTGCACGCGCTGGTGCAGCTTCAGGTAGGTTTTCTGGGCGAAGCGCTTGCCGCACACCGTGCAGCTGAACGGCTTCTCGCCCGAGTGCCGCCTGATGTGGACTTTCAAACTGCTCAGGTAGTTGAAGACTTTCCCGCAGAACAAGCACTCAAAGTGTTTCGCCTGCTTCATGGGTTTGGGCTCGCCGGGGAGCTCTTTGGCGGCGTCCATTTGGACGTTCGTGTAGTCCAGGTATTCGTCGGCCGTGGCGGCGGCCGCGGGGGGGTTGGCGTTCTCCACCAGGCTGCTCATTGCCGCGTCCTCTATCAACTTGTCCATGATGGTGGGCTGCGCGCGGTGCGGCGTTTGGCTCTCGGCCACCATGCTGTTCAGGTCCCTGTTCCCCATGCCCGCCATCCCCATGTCGTTCATCTCCGCCGGGTGCAGCTGCATCTCGTTGACGGATCTCTGGAGCATGCTCTCCGCCTCAAACATTTCAACACCTGGCACATGAGAATAACGATAAATAAAAACTGATCCAGAAGATATAATGTTTACAAGACATTGTCATTTACATTAGTGCTTTTCCTATTTGGTTGGTAGTTTTAATGGAGACATGATGACAAGATGAGAAAGTTAAAAAAAAATTTGAAAGTACAATTTAAAGAAGCATTTACCAGGTCTCTTTTTTTTTTTTTTTTACAAGAATCATGATTTCAGGCAATTTTGCTGAGTTATGTTGTAACTGAAAAAGAACATTTTAAAAATGTAATACACCTAGAATATAAAACTAGTTGATAGCATGTGTTTTAATTTTTTTTTTTTTAAACATTTCAAAGAGATAAACTATGGTACCAAGTTTTAGGGCTACACCACATGACATTATATTAATAATATTTATTAGCCCCAAACATCCGAACCATTTTGTGAGTAGTGTCATGTTTTTCTTACTTTTCCTGTTATCTGTGAGCCTCATCTGCTGCCCCACGGGGTGATCGTCGTACATTTCCTCCTTGACGAAAATGAGATCAGGTTCTCTCTCCAACAGGTCCAGTGGCTACGAAGCAGGAGAGCAAGCTCGTCATATAAAACGTGAATGTTCTATTAGTGTGTGAGTGAGTTACCACAAGAGTTTCACTGCTGAACCCAAAATACACGAGACACCTGTGACTTCAACACTCGCTGTGGGGGTTGAAGACACTGCGCTTATGTTGTTTGTGGGTTCATTTTAGCATTTCAAAGTTGCTAGTATATAACTGGGCTCATGAATATTGCCTCTGAATTTAAGTTAAATTAAAGTAATTTAATAGCAAGTGCAGGCCGTATCCTCACTGTACTAGGAGGTGGATTGAGAAGTTCGCTGGAATATGTGCAACTCTGTTAATGGGATTAGAACTGCTTGATATGGAAGAAAGTGGGTTGACGACACAAATATTTACCTGGGAGATAAACAAATGGTTGTTTCTTGGTCTAGAGATATGTGCACATTCTTCTGCAGCTCTGGGTTCAATCAAGCTTTTTTTTTTTTTTTTAAATAACTAAAAGTTCAACATCTGTTCAGGAATCTGTTTGCATGGAACAAAAGGCAATATATGGACTAAAACCAAACTGCATATTTTTTCCATGGTAAAAACCTAATATGACAGACTTAAGTTGTATAGAATTTGCCATAAACTCTTTATACACCCAGATGAACTTAGATATTTTATGTATGACTCAAATAATAATAATAATAATTATAATAATAATAATCTTCAAATGTGGAGGAAAAAGCTAATTTATCTGAGCCATCTTAATGATATAGAAAACAAGTTTTATTGTGTTTAATGCATCCTTGTTATTGTAACTTGCACAAGGCTTTGTTTAGTAATAAGAAAACTGATGCTGATTTAGTCAATTATGTGCGATCGGTTTCTTTTCACTTTTCTACATTTGATAAATGCAATACCAGAAGATGTACATGTTGTAAAATACTGAGTGTCTTGTAATTCCAAATGGGATTGTCTGGCATTACACAGAGAGAAAAATAACAATAATAATAAAACACTGTGGATTTTGGCAAATGATGGACTGACCTGGGCTCCCATGCTGTTTATCATTGCAGCGCCTGCCTCTTTCCTCTGAGATTGGGTCTTCTCTTCTCTCCACAGGTCCATGCACCAGTCCTTCCCAAAAACCCCATCGATAGCTGGAGCAGGCTGCTGCTGCTGTTCTGGAGGGAGAAGCACATGTGAATCTCTGACCTCCTCTACATTATTATTTTTTTATTATTACAGGGGGAAAATTTTCACCAGGATCAAATAAAAACTCCACAATTACATCCTTCTGCATAGGTGGAGGACGTATTCAAATCACTTGCTGCCGTGGCCGTCGGTAGCCCTCAACTTTTCCAAAACAGTTAAAAATTATATATATCATCTAAAAACAGTAATAATTCGGGGCCAAAGGAATGCAATGAGATTTTACTGAAATATAAATTCAGTTTTTTTTAATCAAAAACTGGCCTTTTCTCATTAGTTTTTTTTTTTTTTTTTTTAATTTTTTCTGACCTTGTCTTTTAGACAGAGCACAATAAGTGTGCTTGGCATCACACGGTGGTTTTCCACAAGAGCGTGACTACATGTATATAATAGTACCGAAACTGACTGCTACATCATATATAATAATAATACTCACAGTTTTACCACTACAGCATAATTATATATAACTGTAGTACTGCTAGTTTCCACTACATCATATAACATTACTCACAGTTTTTCACTACAGCATGATTATACAACAGTACTCTAATTTTCCACTAATTCATATAATATTAATACTAATACAAACAGAGCAATGACAAATATACTCCATAACATGTAAAAATTCTGCTACTTGATAAGAGTACAGAAGCATTGGCAGCAAAATGTAAAGTGTTAAAGTGAAACCCAACTTTATATTCATAGAACACCTTTCATACTTGAGCCCAAAGTGCTTCAAACAGTGAGACTAAAACAACAGGCAAAAAAGATCTGTCTCTGAGATCCATAACCTCTTTCTGCTGCTTCAGGGTATCTTCATTTTCTTCATCTTAAAACAACGTGTTTTTCCTGAATCTACTTCACTCGCTCTTTAGTTTGTCAAACAGCTGAGGGCTGGGGAAGTGGGTGGGAGCAAAAAAAATATTATGTTTGTTATGTATCTCTGCTTCTTGTATGCACAGTTCTGTTCAAACTAATAGTGTTAAAAAACATGAGTAAAACCAAAATCATTATTTAAATACATTAGGAACAATGCATTTCATATCCTAAATCAAAATGTGAAAACAAATGTGTTTACAAAACTTTACATGAAATAAGGAACAATAAATATTAGGCTTTTCAAATGAATAGTTGTTTCTGTTTGCTGTATAAACTGAAAACATCTTCAGGATTCAGCATTTCTGTGAATCACTAGACTAACAGTCTAACTTCTGGCTCCTATGAACAGGTATTTCAGCCTTGTGATTGCTCTGTATTTCTTGGTTTGGCCTCAGAAACTCAGACCCGCAAGTTTTCAATGTCCATGGATTGGGCCGGCCACTCCAGAACTTTAACTTTGTTGCTCTGAAACCAAGATGTTGCTGGTTTACTGGTGTACACACATGTCTGGGGCTTTTCATCTTAGGCATGAGGCAGCATGAACTCTTCATGTATTTTGACCTATGCAAACAGAGCCATGTTCCCTTGTATGTGATAAATAGGCCTGACACCAGCATATCATGATGCTTCATTGTCCTCAGAGTGAACTGTAGCTGAAGTTCAGCGTTTGGTGTCGTCTATCAAACTGCCTGCAGCCTTGGACCCAAACTGAATTTTACTTCCATCAATCCACAAAAAGTTTCTGTACCCTCCTCAGCATGTGAATTCTTTAATTTATCAGCTTCTTGCCGATAAATTAGCTTCACACAGGCGTCTAATTGTCACAACAGTCACTGGTAACTTCAGACAAACCTCATGATATGAGGGATACGTGTTTATAGGAGCCAGAAGTTGGTGACTTGTGTGAAGCAGTTCTCACCAACCAACTCTATAAATATTAGTATAGCGGTTCACAGGAATGCTGTATATACAGACGATTTTTAGTTTATACAGTAAATGTTTGAGTTCGTGAAGAAAAAATGCAGTCACTGCTATTTTTTGAACAGCCTAAAGCCATTTTCATTAGCAAGTTAAAAAAATGGCAATTTTTGTTACACTTTGATTTCACAACATATATAACAAAATATACTATATATAAAAATTATATATTTTTATAATATAAAAATTATATAGTAAGTACCCCCCCCCCTACAAAAAATTAAATGTTACATCAAATTCAAATAGAGTTTGTGCAACTTAAGTTGGAGGATATGCACCAAAAATCAAAAAACTAATTTTACTCTTAAAGATTACATTCCCTTCACATTTATGTTGAAAGAAGCAAAGGCGTTTGAAACTAGTGCATTAAAAAAAAAAAAAAAAAAAAACAGAACTCAGTACATGAAGTGATTGAGGACCCTGGGCCATTTGATGTGTCCCACAGCTATGCTCGTTTTTATGAAAGCTTTTCCGTCGAGTATGTACAAGAATTTCACTCGTATGTGTGTGACATTTGTCTGGGTGGTGCGAAAGCTTTTCACTAGGCCTCATTAGAGCTGTTCTGTTGTGTGTGCGAGAGCGTTTCTTTGGTGAGAGCGTCTCACTTGTATGCGCGTGGACTTTTCAGTATAGTAGGCGAATGAGTTTGGTTTCATATGTGTATGCGAGAGGAAAGCACATGTATTTGTAGGATGATTCTGAATAATAATAATTAACTTTATTTATAAAACATTTCATAACTGCAGTTCAAAATGCTTCAGAGCAATAATGTGTACCTGAAATATACATAAAATGAGCAGAATAAAATCAAGGTAAAGCAAGAAAAAGTTAATATAAAAATGTCATACAAAACATAAAAGCAATAGTATATAATAACATAAAACAGTGAACAAAGGCATAAAACTAGTACACACCATGTGTGATACTTTTTTATCTAAGTGAAGATCAGCTGCAGCTTTTTTAACATTGTAGATTTCTTATAGATTTAAACCAGTAAAAAGGGGAGTTACAACTCTAGATGGCTTGTAATAAACATGTGAATGTGCATTAAAGCATTGTTCTGTGTTTAAAAAAATGGACTTAAATTCCTATGTCTACTATTTAAATCAGTCTAAAACTACTAAAGTTTGCAATTTGTGTTTTAATGTGGTTGCCAAGACAAGAGTAAATGGTGCTATTCCATATTTTCTCATTATAGTTTTTACTCATTGATACATTATTGTCAGTGAGACAAGCAATCAGAGCATGCAAGTAGGTTTTTTTGCCTCTGACTCATTATTATACAGTTGTGTTCAAATAATAGAAGTTAGTTTAGTAACGAGAGTGAAGCCAAAGTCTTTATAATCATTTACTGCAATTTATATTGCAAATCAAAACATGAACAAAATGAGTCAATTTAACCCTAACTCTGTATTCACTAAAAATAAAAAAAAAAATTCAGGATTCAGCATTTCTGTGAATCACAATTATTTATATAACCTTGGTTTCTGAGAACTGCTTCACATCTGTGTTTCATGGAGACGACTGACTTCTGGTTCCTATGAACAGGTATTTTAGCCTAGCAATTCCTCAGCATTTTTTGCCTCAGAAACTCAGACACAGCATTTTTGACATCACCACATGAGGGGATTAAGGTCCCCTAATGTGGTCATTAAGGTGGATTGGGCCGGCCACTCCAGAACTCTAACTTTGTTGGTCTGAACAGGTGCTGCTGGTTTACTGGTGTACACACATGTCTGGGGCTTTTCATCTTCAGTATGAGGCAGCATGACCTCTTCATGTATGTTGACCTATGCAAACGGATCCATGATCCCTTGTATGTGATAAATAGGCCTGAGACCAGCATATCATGATGTTTCCTTGTCTCCGGAGTGAACTGAAGCTGAAGTTCAGTGTTTGGTGTCGTCTGACAAACTGCCTGCAGCCTTGGACCCAAACAGAACAATTTTACTTCCATCAATCCACAAAAAGTGTCTGTACCCTCCTCAGCATGTGTCTGCTTCAATTTATCAGCTTCTTGCCGATAAATTAGCTTCACACAGGCGTCTAATTGTCACAGCTGTCACTGGTAACTTCAGACAAACCTCATGGTTATGGGTAAAAACCTGTTTATAGGAGCCAGAAGTTGGTGACTCCATGCAACAGATGTGAAGCAGGTCTCACAAACTGATTATACAACTAAATATTAGCTTAGGGATTCAAAGATATGATGAATCTTGAAGATTTGTCAGTTTACACAGTAAATATTTGAGTTGGTAAAGAAAAAAAGCAGACACTGCTATTTCTTTGAACAGCCTAAGATTCATTTTCTGTAAAGTAATTGTAATGTTTTTCTTCACATTTTGATTCAGGATATAACATGCAGGGTTACCAATGCAATGGCTTCACCCATGTTATTAAAAACGCTGCTATTATTTTTGAACACGACTGTATATGATATATGACACCACTAGGTAATTAATACAGAAGCATCAGTATGTAAGCAGCTGGAGGCAGAGCTATTTCTGAAGTACTTTATATGTACAGTTAGCTAATTCAGCACAGTGGTTCTCAAAGGCTCATCAGAATAAATCTGCAGGATAGTTAATAAGAGGAAAGAAGACAAAGCTCTAAAACACAAAGCTCTTTTTGTAATATTCCCTATTTAAAAAATCATTTCTACCTCTCTGGGCCTTGGGCTGGTACCTACAGGTTCTTAATTCTTCCGAATACATCAACGTGTTTATTTGGACAAACCAAACTTTTTGCACATGTTCTATGATCAGATGTTTTAATCCAGTTACATCTGAACGTTAACTGAAATGAAACCATGTGTTATATTTGAACTATTAGATCTAATTGGCGGAGCTGTATATAGACATGAGAAATGTGACTAACCCCAACCCCCTCACCACATAAATATATACACTCCACTATATATATATACTCCACATATAAATGTATATATATATACACACACATGTGTGTGTATATATATACACACACACACGTGTGTGTATATGTGTGTATGTGTGTACGTGTGTGGTGTACACACACCACACACACACACACACACACACACACACACACACACACACACACACACACACACACACACAGACACACACACACACACACCATTTAGTCATATGTCAAGTATGGCAGCAACCAACGATTCATCTATTTATTATTGAAACAATTAATCTATGATTTCAATTGTTTGGTTCGTACAATGCTGTAAAATGTTGATCAATGTTTCCCAAATCTGAAGATTTTACCTAAAATGTTTTTATTGTGTGTCGTGATCAACAATCCACAACCCAAAAATAAACTGTTTATTTTTATAAGAGACTGGGCTAGGTTCGAGAGCCAGAGAATTTAGACATTTTTATGTCAAATCTGCAACTGAAAAGTAACTAAAGCTGAAGTTGTAAGTACAGGCTTTCCCATAGAGACGTAGCGCAGTGAAATACAAAACAGCATAAGATATAAATAATCAGGTACGTCATAACTCTACTTAAGTAAATGTAACGGGGAGGAAGAGGAGGAGGAAGAGGAGGAGTGGTGGTCTGCCAGCTGCGGTCATAAAGATCTCTGGGTTCAGCCTACGACACCCGGTGGCGGTGGGGGGTCTGTAGGGGTCTGTACGGGGCTACAGGGGTCTGTACGGGGCTACAGGGGGTCTGTACGGGGCTACAGGGGGTCTGTACGGGCCTACAGGGGTCTGTACGGGGGCTACGGGGGTCTGTACGGGGGCTACGGGGGTCTGTACGGGGCTACAGGAGGTCTGTACGGGGGCTACAGGGGGTCTCTACGGGGCTACAGGGGGTCTGTACGGGGCTACAGGGGTCTGTACGGGGCTACAGGGGGTCTGTACGGGGCTACAGGGGTCTGTACGGGGCTACAGGGGTCTGTACGGGGCTTGCTGACCTGCAGGGTGCCGGCGGCTGACGCCGTGGACGCTGTTGACGTGCGGGTGGAAGCCCTGCGCCTCCCGGGCGGCTCTCAGCTGGACCTCCAGCGAGTAGCACCGCTTCTTCAGGGCCTCGTTCTCGGTCTTGTGCAGGCATATCTCGGTGTGAAGGACGGAGGAGCACTCGTCCGCCAGGTTGCCTATCTCCACCAACGCCGCCTTGGTCAGCTTCTCCAGCACGGCGGCGAGCTGCGTCCGGAAGCTCCGGTTCGTCGTGTCGCACATCATCTCTTAGCGGGGGGGAGGCTGAGCGTTTCCGGGCGTTATTTTTTTTTTTGGTCGAGCAGCCTGCGTTAGAACGACGGATGTGTTGACGACGCTCGCACCGAATCAAATGTGAACTCCGGCTCAGATTCAGCTGTGCCGAAAGGGATTGTGGGATCACGGGAAAAGCTATGTTTACGAGGCGCACGTGAACGCACCGCGACGTAAAACACCAGAAAAGGACCGTTTGCTTTTTACGTTCTCAGTAAGAAAGATACACTTTTACATAAATTAGTGCTTTTATACAGTTAGCGTATAACCAACTTATTTATTTATAAGTTATCATATTACATTATGTATTAATATAAATTGTTATACGAAATGACTTTCAAAAGTCCATTTGTAGTATTTCCTTTAACAACCGAAACAAAATTTAAAAATTTTAAATCTTTTTAGGAGACCTAAACTATTCGGTACTTCATTTTAATGGTCACACCACATGAGTTTTATTATATAGTAAATCACTAACAGACAAAACGGTATAAAATAAATAACACAAACCAAACAATACTACATTATAACAACGTGGCATAGAGTATATTACTAAAACAATTCACTTCAATAAACCTTACAGATATCGTCCAGCATCACCCTCCCTTTTACCGATATAAAAACTTAAAAAATAATAATAATGTTTAATAAGCCTACTAAATTTATTGATATTCAAGTATTTTGTATTGACAGCATTTCCCAACAAAATATGTCAACTACTAATATAATTGTTTGTCTCTGTAATATTAGCCAGTATAGCAAAGGAGGAATTCTAATTTGATGACACAAATTCAGAGGTAATTGTACTTAGTTTTATACTTTTGTCAGAATGTAATTGCTACTGTATGTATATGTAAGTGCATGTCATTGGGGGTGTGATTTACATGAGATCATCTAAAACCTGAGTGTTCACCGCCGTTCAGTGGCCACTTTGATAAACTGCAGCACAGAGTGACTAAACAAGCTTAAAGGACAGTTTCACAATTAAAGTGTGTTGAAACAAGTCTGAAACAACTATACAAACATATATTTAAAGAGTTATGAGGTTAATTTAAGATTTCAGCCTCCAAATTAATCATATCAAAATGATATCCATCTTTTTAGTGGCAAAATCCCTCTTTTTGTTACTATATTTTCATAAACTCAGCCTGCTGAAGCCTTGTATAAGCTTCAGATCAACTTTTAAATGCGTTATGACCTATCACATCTTCCACTCCTCATAAACACCTGACACCTAACAGTTATATAAAAACACTTGGAAAAAATGTGACCTGTCTTTAATACATAATTCAAAATACTGTATATTGATAGTCCTTTTGATCATCCTTAAAAAGTAATTGTTGCTTCAGAAGACCATAATCTGTTAAAAAAATAATATATATATATATATATTTATCAAAATGTAACGCTTGATACAGTAATGATATACAATAAATAAATGATAGAATTTACTATTTTCTAGTGGCACATCTAGTGCTTACAACTTTACCTTCTTTAGCGGAAATATTTATTGGAAATATATTATGTGTGGAAGCCACACCACACTACTCATGATGAGTATATAAATGTCAATAGACCGTTATCACAGCAGCCATAGTGACTAGAAATAGGTAAAACACCTGTATTTGTTCTATTTAGTGTAGCAGAGCCTTTTCAATAAAACATCATCCATCCATGTTTGACCTGAATGGAACCTGAACTGAATCATTGGTAACCTGTGTTTTCCTGTATTTCACTGCCCTTAAAAAGGTCTGGCAGCTATCATGAACCAAGAATGATTTATTGATAAGTTCAGCTTCTCATACTGAAACCGAACCTATGGTGCAATATTCTGTTTCAATGACTTTGAGGGAGTGGATGACAATGAGATGTGAAAGACTTTCTTTTAAATCACCAGGAAAAGGTTAAGGAATGATCTGCCACTCAAATCTGGAGCAAGGACAGCTTTATTATATACAAAATACTTCAATCATGAAGAAGGTACATCTGACTGGCAACAGTGTTTCAAGTGGTTCCATTTATGAACGTCCCGCTGAAAGTGGCTGCACCGGACTCGCCACCGTACGCGTGGAAGCTCGGATCGAGATGCACCGCCAGGTGTTTCTTCAGGTTACAGTTCTTTGTGAAGCCCTTGCCGCATTTGACACAGACAAAGGGTTTTTCCCCGGTGTGTGTACGCTGATGCATATCGAGAGTGCATTTCTGAATAAAGCCCTTCCCACAAATAGGGCAGCGGTACGGCTTCTCCCCGGTGTGTGTGCGCTGGTGTGTGTACAGGTGGCCCTTCTGTGCGTACCTCTTGCCGCACAGCGTGCACCTGAACGGTTTCTCCCCCGTGTGACTCCTCTGGTGTATCTCCAGCTGGCTGAAGCATCTGAACCCCTTGCCGCACTGCAAGCAGCCGAACCGCTTTGCAGAGGAGTTCCGCAGGTTCTGGATCTTCACGCTCCTAAGCACGCTGATGCTTTGGGGAGCCACGTTTGAAGACAAGCTTTTCCCGGCCTCCGGGTTGGCTTGCGTGGACAGCTGCAGATTCCACTGCGTCTCCCTCCTCCCAGGGCCAACGATGGGCGACTGGTTCCTCAAGGTCACTAAGCCGTCAGCAAACCTGGGCCGCTGATGCTCCGAGGCCGGTTTGTGACGCTGGATCACGTCCGGGCTCTTCTGGATGCCTGCGAGCACTTCCCTTCCTGTTAACAGCAAATGAGCATGTTACCAACATTGAAACATTGTTGATGAGGAAGGCCACAAGCTGGAAACACACTGCTGGGGTTTGAACTTTTAAAGGAACCATACGTGATGAGCGTGGAGGCTCATTCTTAAACTTGTGGTTTAATTTTATGATACAAGAGTAATAGTTAACCCATTTATGCATGTATTATTACATGACAATATAATACATATATTTGTTTGCCTATTTTTACTCCCAAATAGGTATATATATAAAAAAAAACCATGCTGCCATTTTTATTTTTTATAATTTTTTTTATTTTTAAGGACTTAGACACCTGTCCACTCTAATGTACACCATGTATTGACATGCACATTTTTAAACCATTTCCCATGATCAAAATGATTTGAACATACTTAAGAAGATGACATAACAACAATAGACAGGGCATTTGAAAAAAACATTTCTTTTTGACAACTTAAAAAAATAAAAACAAAGATCATTTAATTCACCTTCGTGCACCAACACTGACAGGTGAACATACTGTATTTCATCAACTTTTAAAAAGTTGTTCATGATTTACCTAGGAACACACAAAGAGAAAGGAAAATTGAAAAGCCTGTCATTGTGTCTCAAAAGTCATTTTAGTCTTTTTTTTTTAAATTTTACCTTTATAGTTAAAGTGCCATTACCATACAAGTGAACCTCTTCAAACAATCTAAACAAGGACATAATTACAATATTCTACACTTGGATCATTAGATTCACATTCCCATTATATTGCCATAAAAGTGGACTGCAACAATAAATAAAACAAGATCACACTTATCATTTGATTGATTTACTTCCAACAACACTGACAGCCAACTAACGTTACGGAATTGGATTTTCAAAAGATGCTAATCGATTTCCCAGCAGAAACGGAGAAAACGTCGCTGAGACCGGCTCATTGATCATTGTCTGACCGTGAAACGATGCAAAACACCCAGGACACACTGCCACTTGGCATGTTTGGCAAATGTACTTTGTTTTCTTCCTGCATTTCTCATCGCGACATCTGTTTGCATTTGGCACATCTGTCAACTTTGGCCAGTGATTCCCAACGCCGAACCGGACCTCGGCGGGTACACTCAGCGTTCTTCTTTTCTTTTTAACTTCGGGTGGCACGTTGCTCGGCCTTCCGTGGTTGTGGGGAGTCATATTTCCTGTCATGCACATCACACGTTACACAGTCTTTGAGATTTATTTCAGCAGCACCACACTGCCTATTAAAAGCTGTACATAAAAAGCAAAGTTATCAAAATAAACTGCTTAAATATCTAGGCATTGCATGCTCCAGGTCTGTAGTCGATGATTGTAACTTTTCATGAAACTCTGATTATCCTAAAGGTCACAATAGCTGGTTTTAGTGAAGTTTCAGGGGGAAATGGCCAGTATGGAGGCTAACATTGTCTCATGAATATAATTAGGCTCATTGAATCTTAGCTTTCCATACCTACCCAATTAATACAATTCCATGACTTCAAGAACTCCAGTATGCAGAAATATACAAATGCAATAGGCAAAAATAGCACAGTTCTTGCTGAAGTCAGGACACTATCTTGTAAGGTACACATTCTATTTGCTAGCTACTCTTGCTAGGCTGCTAGCAGTGAACATGCTAGCTAGCTAGTCTCACACAATGATGAAATATCTTTAAAATATAACATACAAAAGAGTAAGATGGAACCTAATGCTGCACATGTACTAGGCAGGCAAATTTCCAATTGGCTCCGCCCCCTGAAATCTAAATTTCAGATGACTCCGCCCCTTGAAGTCTGAATTGGAACTATTCCCGCCCCATATAGTCTGAATTTTAAATGGGTCCTTTGCCAGAACCTACATTTTAAACTGGCCCCGCCCCCTGAAATATAAATTCCATTTGACTCCGCCCCCTGAAGTCTGAATTCTCATAAACTCATAAAGTTGGACCACCTCAAGTTCAGAATCCAAGACGTGTTGAACATAAAGCTGCAAACATACTGTTTATCAGCACAGCTGTCTTACATTGTCTGCATGTTTTTATTATGTCTTTATATACTCATACTTATATAACTGGAATTAACCCCTTAACGCCTGAATTTATATAGATGTATATGAAAATGTTTTATGTGTGTTTTGCCTTTAAGTAGATGGTATATAATGTTGAGATTATTCATTTCACTTTTGCACAAAAAATAAATAGAAAATTTGGTATGTTGCAAATTTGCAACAGCAGGCATAATGGTCAATAATAAGATAATAAAACAGTAATATAACAGCGAAAAAACAATGTTTTATTTATTCATCCTTTTTTACTTATTTATATAAATCTGCAACAGCAGGTTTTCAATAGCAGCAACAGCAGTTCTTTGTAATATTACAATGTTCAACATACAATGTCCTGCTCAGGCCGGACTGTTATTTCTATTCCCTTACCCCCCTTATCCTCACATCCAATCCCTTTAGCTCTTAGTGTCAGTCCCCTCCTTTATCAGTGCTGCGAGCTGGGCGGGAGAGAATGTTTTTTTTTTCCTCACTCGTGGAATGCACAGAAGCAGTTTTTGTTCTTGTTTAGGCACAGGTTAAGGTCACATTTGGTACACTTGATGCTAGTGTGACCCGTGCACTTAGGGAATTTGCAGCGTTGCCGCACACTGCCGATTTGCGGCCAGTGACCCACAGCATCAGTACGGACATCTTGTGTGGGAATAGCCTTAGTTGGTCCTCTGCGCTGCTTCTTCTGGAACTCACGCTGCACATCAGACGAGGGCCGCCCCCTCTTTTCGGCCGACAGATCTTTGCCTTGCATGTAGAGGGCCTGTGCCCCGATGTCTTGTGAACCTGGTGGAGGATCAGATTTCCCTGCATAAACATCAAATGAGTGCACCAGGCCTCTTGTGTCACACAAAACAAAGATTCTGTATCCCCATTTGTATGGCTTTTTGGGGATGTACTGCCTTTGAATGGCACCATTTGTTCGTCAATAGACAGCATCTGATCTTGAGGCAGAGCTTGGAATTTGGGGATCAGGGAATCAATCAGTGGCCTAATTTTAAACAGCCTGTCACTGTCGATGGTTGCCGTGTTGTCATTGAAATGAATAAAATGTTCAATTTCCTCCCACCTGTCATGGGGCATCACATCAGCTACCTGCTGTACACGACATGCATTAGACCAGTAGATCCTAGAGCGAGGTAAGCGGATAACGCTCATGTACAAAACAGTTCCGATGAACTGCTTCAATTCCTCCTGATCTAATTTCAGGGCATGATTCGGGTTTTCTTGTGTGCTGTACAGATTGCTCTGATTGACAATAAAAGCCAAAAGTTCAGTGTTATAAAACTGTCTAAAATAATCAATAGGCAGTCTGATTGAGTCGCTGTCTGGGATGGCACCTTGCCACACTGGTACATCTGAGTTTGCTTCACCGTCTTCCACGTCACTTTTTCTTTGCTGCGTCTCTTTTGTTTCTTTCTTGCAGCGTGGGCACTGGTGCTAGTAACCTCATCACTGCTGCTCCTGTCGCCTATCGCCTACATTAACTTTTAGCAATGTGAAAATCTACGGATAACCTATGGATAAACTGGTGAAATTCACTAGCCATTCGATAGGAAATCTGCATTTTCACATGGCTTGGGCACACATTTCTCATCACTCTCACTGCTACTCTCCTCATCACCTGGCTTAGGAACATATTCCTCATTGCTTCCTCACTGAGACAGCTGTCTGCACTTGTGGTAAAACATTGAAGCCTTCATTCGGATCTGCATAAAAATAAATAGCAGTTGTACTCATATCCCAATATGGTGTCTGTATAAAAACTATTGAAAATAACTAAACAAAATACAAAGGATTACCTAGATAAGCTGGCCAGAAAAGCGTTTTAGTATCATAACTTCAAAAATACTCATCACACATATTTCACCTCAATACATCGAGTGTATAAGCACTTAATAAGCAGGTGAGTATTTTTTCTTCTTGGCACAACTTACCTTATATACGTTTCAGGATCAAACTTTACCGCATCATATCGATCACTTCGCAACCGGAAAAAAGTTCGCGCGTAAACATTGAATGAGTCCGTCACTTTGTGATCCCCACTAAAAACAAATGCTTGTCAAAGGTTCCCAGGTCCGTAACAAATATGCACTAACCGGCATTGAGGGAATGCAGACCCTATCTCGGCTGGTTGATTGAGTCAAGCGGTTTGTTGCATATTTGCGACAGCAGGCGTTAAGGGGTTAATAGATTAAAAAAAAAAAATTGTATTGGTAGTGGTAACAAATCGCTAAACTGTCTAGGTTATTGGTTTGTTATAATTGAACACGTTCACACAAGAACAAGTTGCAGATCCGACTCCTGAATTCCGAGGTAGAAATTATAGACCCAACATGTGAATTTTAGCTCCTAGATTTAATGGATATTCCTGAAACACTCTGTGCACCCCCTCTTTGATATATAGCTCTTAATGGCGTCCCACCTGTCCCCTATAGTGGACACCATGCAGCTTTTTTTTACTCCAATTCACGTTGCTGCACCACCCAACTTAACTTTATGTTAAAACTCACTGTTTTCACTTGTCGTGTCTTGTTCAGAGTCTCTAATGTCGTCCTCTGACGGCTCTTCCTTTACCACTATCAGTTCAGGCTGCTCTTTCAGGAGGTTTGGCAGCTGACGGGGAAACAGTATACAGGGAATTAAAGAACACCGTAGAATATAGTGGCACCATACTGTGTGATCGGTGGTGGTTTTGTGCGGATCTTACCTCGGCTGCAGCGACCTCTTCCCCCGGCTGGAGGGCACCGCTCGTCTCGTTGGAGGAACTCGTACTTTCCCAGGGACTTTCACTAGGATGCGGAGAGCCCGGAATGAATGAAACGAAGCAGCTGGCAGCAAAGAATGCGTCGGACCCGCAAAGGTCAGCGATCCTACCTTTTAACGACGGGCCTCGTCCACTCCGGCTCCGGGATCCCAGTCTGCGCCTCGTCCCTCAGCCCCGAGCAGATCGCCGCGGCGGCCGCCGCCTCCGCCGCGTCCTGTCGCTTCCCCTGCGAGATGTACAGCAGCTTCTCCATCAGCTGCAGCTTCTCCGTGAGGGAGGCGATCTCGTTGCGCCCCCGGGTGATCTCTATTTTCAGCATCTTGGACTCGATCTCGACCAGTTTGCTGATTTCCATCACGGCGGTTTTGCATAGCGCGTCCATGATGGAGACGAGCTGCGTCTGGAAGGAGTAGACCGTCGACATGTTCGCTCCGCGGTCCTGGGATGCGCCAGACAGGAGAGTCGCTGCGATCTGGCAGGTCCGAGTGTTTCACGGAGAACGCGTAGTTACACAATGAACTACACGAGGTTGTGTGTGTGTGTGTGTGTGTGTGTGTGTGTGTGTGTGTGTGTGTGTGTGTGTGTGTGTGTGTGTGTGTGTGTGTGTGTGTGTGTGTGTGTGTTGTTAGAAGGAAACAGTGTTTCCATCTACCGGGTGGGAGGAAACCTACAAGTTATTATATATTTATTATATATGTATATATGTATAAAATATGTTAACGTCCGCTAACTACTGAGTCCACTTTGGTTTAGAATCGCAGCAACTAACTCTTCCTCAGTATATTTATTAAATCAGCTTTTCTCTCTGTTGTCGCACTAATATAGTTTTTTGTTGCAGCTAGTCAGGGACTCTATTAACCAGAATGCAATGCGAGTTGGGTTAAGTCCCGCCTTTTCCGGTGGAACTCTGTTAGCAACAAATCGTTTTTTATCGTTTTATTTGTGCCATGATGACATGTTTGACAAATAGCATCACTACTTTCCTGTTTTCTTTTTTTCCCAAATACTACACAGCAAATAGTAAAGTGAACTACCGCTGCATTCATGTCGTGTCGAAATAATAAACATTCTGCTGCATCAATGTAGGAAATGTATAGTACATAGAAACGATGTGCAGCGTTTTGCGAAACTGCATAACTCTAAAACCCAGAGGGTTTTCAAAATTTTCGGATAACATTTTTATGGCATTTTATTGTTTTAGATTGTCAGTGTGAAGCCAATTTTAGAAACTTGGGGTAGAAAATCATCATTGAGTATATTTTGCATCATGATAATTTGCACCTTTCACACTGAGATGCATTTAAAAAATGAAGACAATTTAATAGAATATACATATTAGAGTTAAATGTAATGTGTTTACTTGTGATTCCGTGTTTATTTAAAATATTATAATGTGCATTTGAAAGATAAATAAAGTTGTCAAATAAATGTAGTGGATTAAAAGGGATAACATTTCCCTCTGAGATGCAGTGAAGTATAAAGTACCAATATTAGAGAAAACGCACACATAATCACGCCAAAATCCGATGAACAATTTTCCATAGATAACTGGACAATCCGAAGGAGCGTGAATGCATCACGAAGTGCTCCATTGGAAGGGGCGGGGCTTAATCTCTCTAATGCGATTGGCTGCTGAAAAATCGTTTCAGGAAGTGCCGCATGGAAATACATTTGCCGACTGAAAATCCTCATGACAGTCTACTCTTGAAGCTCACTCTTAGGTAAACGCGCCTATTTTCAATGAAAATGTGAAACATGTACTTTTAGATGGCAAGTCTGTTTTAGTTGTGAAAAACGAACATAGTCTCTCCCTCATATATTCGGTAATAGAAAATAAAACCGTTTGTAATATTGAATCTTCTTCTAATCGTCTTTTGTAACCGACCCATTCTACGTTAAATAACTTTTATCAACATAGTTTAAAATTGTTGCACTAACATACAAACAAAAGCAGTTGTTGTAATTCAAAGGATCCAGAACAGAATACGTACAGACACAATGACTTGCAAAACAGTGTGTGGTGATGGACTTCCTTGTACTATATTGCTTAAAAACCTTCTGTCTTTCTCTCTCCTTTTCCTCTACCCAGTCACACCTGCATCCAGACAGCGTTATCATGTCTTCCAGAAGAGTTGTGGCCTTCCCCTCCTCAGCAGAGCTGGGTCCGGCTCTGGCCGGCTTGGTGACCTCTCGGGCCCAGGAGGCCGTGGCGGCCCGCGGCCGGTTCACCCTGGGCCTGTCTGGAGGAAGCCTGGTGACCATGCTGAGCAAGGAGCTACTGGCCCTGCCCAGCCTGGACTGCAGCCGCTGGGTGGCCGGCTTCTGCGACGAGCGGGTGGTGCCCTACGATGACCCTGACAGCACCTACGGCCTGTACAAGGTGCCCGTCCGCTGGTTGGTGGTCGCTGTGGTTCCGTTTGTTTGTGACGAGGGTTTGCAAAATTCCATGGGAGTTTTCAAAGTTGGACACTTTCCATGGGAATTGACAGTAATACACAGGACCCTTATTAGGGAACTTAAAAATAGTTGGGCAAAATATTTTGTAGTGTAATCTTCACTAATGATTTAAAGGGATATTTAAACATTTTTGAAAATTCATCCATAGTTGTGACCTGCGTATTTACCACACTATGAAACATATATGAACATATATATATATATATATATATATACACACACACACACATACACACACACACACACACCCCATTCATGCACTGTGCATTCCTCCATCACATAAGCAGAACCACCATACCCTCTACCATAAATTTTCCACCAGGTGTGTTATGTGTGACCTGTGGCCTGTGTATTTTCCCCAGGCTCATCTGTTTTCTAAGGTCAACATCCCCGACAGCGGGATCTTGACCATCGACCCGTCGCTGCCGCTGAACGACTGTGCTGAGGATTACAGCCGCAAACTGAAGGAGGTGTAACATTTATCAGATTTATCTTCAACTTTTCCGTGGTTGTAAAGTCACCTGTGCGCATGCTTTGTTAGATTTTGATTTTGGTAAAGAATAATTGCAATTAGAGCTGAAAAATTCTGTTGATTGGTTGGTTAATTAGCAACTATCACGCTAATTGATAAAAAAAAAAATGATCGTCAATAAACAACTTGGAGTAATTTCTAAGAAGAATATGTCCAAATTCTCTGTTTCCATGTTTTAGAAAAGCAAGATGTCAGGCTTTGCTTTTTAATTATAACAAGTTCTAGGTCTTTTATAAATGTCCTAAATGCTTAATCCACAGAGAAAGATTAAGTATTCAGAATAAATGTAGAAATACTGTCATCTTAAACTTAATACACTTTATATAGCCCACTAGACAGAGTACTTAACATATTTTTAAGGATAATGTGCAAACAACAATAAAGAACAGTAAAAATATTTTATGTAAAATCTTTGACTGAAAAAAAAACTAAAGCTGTTAAATAAAGTAAGAGTAAAAAGTACAATATTTCCCTCTGAAATGTAGTGAATATCAAAAAAAATACCTATGTAAAGTACAAGTTCAAAGCTGTACCTAACTGAATGTATTTTGTTACTTTCCACCCCTGGTTGTCAGCACTTCCATGATGTTGTAATGTCACAACTACACAATGTTTTATAATAGTAAACTGATGATCTTTGGACTGTGAACTGTGTTCTCCACAAAAAAAAAGAGATTTAGGTTGCATATTCGGCTTTAGGAAACATTTTACACCAATTTATGACCCAAGCAACTAATTGATGAATCGTTCCACTAATGCACCTTTGTCCCTCTCCACCACCCAGGCCTTCCCTGACGAGGCCCTGCCTGTGTTTGACCTGCTGCTGCTGGGGATGGGCCCCGACGGACACACCTGCTCCCTGTTCCCAGACCACCCTCTGCTCCAGGTGACGAGTCTCTTCTACACTACATTCCTGCCCTGTGTGTCCATTAAATTCTTATAGTGGCTGATAAATGTAGGACGATTCTGCACTATACAGATGATAATTAATTTTATTTGGATGATTTACCTCAATAAATCAATGGAAGTTATCGCTCATATACATCAGATACATTTTTTTTTTCTGATTTCAGACACATTAAAAACAGATTCGCATGCATCGTCAATAAAACATCTGTATAGTAAACCGCATTTGCCACTGTTATTCTTTTTTTAGGCTCATCTATAACTTTGCCACTCATTAATTTGCAGGATTCTGGGCAGATTTGTGTATGTTTCTATAAGTAAAGCACATTATGTCATATAAATCCAGCGGGCCTACTAATTAGGGTCTGTGTTTAAACTTTGATGTGGTTCCCTGCCATGTGTGACATTCCCTTCTCTATGTATGGATCTTTTATAGGTTTTAAGATTTTTTTTTCCCCCCCTTGTCATTCCTCGTTACACATTGGTGAGGTATGATGGTTACAGTTGATTGCAGCCCCCACGTTGTGGTTTGTCACTCGTACTTTTCGGCGCCAGTGTGTGTTTTACGTGACGGATGATCGGGTTTGTGTGGTTGTACACCGTACTCAGGAAAACGAGAAGATTGTGGCCCCCATCAGCGACTCTCCCAAACCGCCGCCGCAGCGCGTAACTATGACCTTCCCGGTGGTGAACGCCGCGCGCTGTGCCGCTTTTGTATCGACCGGAGGAAGCAAAGCGGCGGTTTTGAAGGTGAGGTTTACAGACGTTTGCTGGAGAGCTCAAATTCCTTTCACCCCACCTATTCTCACTATATATGCTTGGACTACGCTCAAGGAAAAACTGAAAAAAATGCGAGAAATGAAATCTGCAGTTTAAATTGCAGAGAGCAACACTTTGTAAAGTTGTACTATAGCTGACCCTCACTTGTTTAACACAGCGATTTCTTTGACCTTTTCCCTGCAGGAGGTGCTGGAGGGCAGAGAGGGTCCAGCGTTGCCGGCGGCCCGCGTCGTCCCGACCAACGGCGAGCTGCTCTGGCTCGTTGACGACGCCGCCGCCACCTCCTTGACCATCCAGGTGGAGAGGCCGGGCGCTGGCGCCAAACTATAGAGCGAGCCATCTACGGCTGAACAAAGACAGGAGGACAAATGAGAATGAATAGACTGGAATAAAAACGCACACTGTACATTCCTACTGTTCGAGAGTGTTACAGTATTTAGTTCATGTAGGAAACAGTGAGAACAAAAACACTTAAGAGGATTTTCCATTACTAGATTTAGCACTTATTATAGGTTGGTATGTGTGTGTGTTGTGTGAAGTATTCAGATCCTTTACTTGAGTAGAGGTAAAAATATTGTCTTAAAAATGCTTTTTTAAAAGTAAAAGCCCTGAATCAAACTTCAATGAAGTTGTGATCTCACAACAATAGTGACCCCACAATCCACCAATCAGAGGAGAGGGTTTTTAATATTAGGGAGGATGCCAAAACTGTCATGTGGTGTTACCCTGAAAACATGCTACCAGTTTAACTCTCTTAAAAAGCTGTTAAAAATGGGAAAAAACACATGCTATCAACTAGTTATGTGATCTAGGTGGATTAAATATTACAAATATTATTTTTTGGTTACATCATTCTGATTCATTACTGACACCTTCGTTAATGAGATGGACACAAACCAACCTGTTCTTTTTAGAGTTCCAGAGAGAAACTTGAGAGATGGGATGTAGAACTATATTAAGTTTTTTCTTGTTCTAAAATATACAAATGCATCCGGTGGGAGGGGACAACTCTTCAAATATGGGACCATTTATAAATACATATTTTGTTGCATTAATTTAAAATGGTTTTAAATGTTCAACAGACAAACTTGTTTCATTTGGAACTTTTCTGCTGCTCATCATCCACACATAAGACTTTACTTTCATTAGCAAATAAAATAAATTAAACTATTCACTGTGTCATGATCCTTTTATTTGATTCTTTTTTAACAAAATGTATTGATTTTGTCAATGAGCACATTTGGGCGAACATCACAAAGACAAACACATTAGAATAATAATTTAAAATATAAATGGGACGGAAAAATGCATTTAAAATATATTTTATACAAACAGACTAAGTGTTTTCCAGAAATCAATAATTATTATTGTATTGTATGTAGTATTGTATAATAGTATTTAATAATGAGTATTTTATGTTGTTGGATGTCTTCATGCAAAGATATTGTGATTTTTCTTATAAAATTATAATTATATATCTGATGTTTTGCTAAGAGCCTGAAAAGATAAATACAACAATGTGTATGTTTGTGACTCTAGTTTAATAAAAAAGAGCCACAGTAAAACCTACCTCTCCTGTCAGATGTCATGGCTGCTGGTAGTCAAACTGTACCCAGCTGCTGTGGTGCGTCCCCTTTAAGACGGCCCCACCCCTTTAAAGCAGAACTTCGTAGCGTTATCGCACTAAATTTCGCTTTTCTGTGATAAACCGCGCACATGAAGGAGGCAACGTTACTATAGCGCCGCGAGCCCGTTTCGACTATTTATTCTATTTGTTTTTTTTTTATTGTTTTTTTTTCTTTTTCAACCTTTGTTAATTTATTGGCGCTATGCTGGGTCTGGCCGGTGTCTCCGGGCTCCTCTTCCTCCTGTCCCTGCTGTCCTACAGCCGGCCAGCCCGCGGCTACTTCGCGGAGGAACGCTGGAGCCCCGAGTCGCCGCTGCTCGCTCCCCGGGTCCTGGTGGCCCTGGTCTGCAGGAACTCCGAGCACTCCCTGCCCTACGTGCTCGGTACCATAGAGCGCCTCAACTACCCCAAGGAACGAATGGCACTGTGGTGAGTTCACTAAAGTGGCTATAGTAGGAGATACTAAAAAAACAGAAGAAAAAAACGATAAAAGAAAAAGAACGGTGGTTTATCGCGTTGATAAAACTTTATTTCTCCTGCCTCTGAAGTGATTTTGGGCTGTTCCAAAAACAAAAGGGGGTGGAACCGCAGAGCGTGTTTAAACTACGAGGCCATAATTCTGTGTTGTTAAAAAGAACGTCTCCACAAAATGTTAAGAAGCAGAAGGAAAGCTGCTGCTGACAGACCGAAGAGAGGAGCTGGTGTTGCCCAGGGGTGAGAACACCCAGCCAGGGCTGCTGTCTACGTGGAGGTCGACGGGACTCGACCCACTCCGTCCGCGAGGGGAGCCACGCGAGGGAACGCGCGAGTCAGCGCATGATCACACATCTGTGGGAATAACGTGGAACCCCGAGTGTTCCTTACATGATGGCACTGATCAGGAGAGCTGGAGTTGTAGTTTTAGAGGCCCTGACCTCTTCGGAGAAACTACCGTGCCCTGCAAAAGTAGGAGAGCTGCATCAAGGCTCTTACTTAAGCAAAAGTAATAAGTAATTCATTTTAAATGTACAGGTAAAAGTACAAGTGCTCCTGCAATAGGTTGTCATTCTCTAAAATGTCATTATGATAAAGTGTGTATTGTGCATTTAATTCTGTGAATGACAGGTTATTTACTAATTCATCATCAGGCATGACAATTTAGCTGTTTCTCAAAGCTGAAGATGCAACTTAAAATGTCTTTTTTGCCCAAACCAACAGTTATTATTCTAGAAGACTAAAGAGAGCAGATGTAATGAACAGATTTAAGAAGCTCTTTACTTTAAAATGACTTAAATCAATTAGAGCTGCATCAAGGCTCTTACTAAGCAAAAGTAATAAGTACTTCATTTTATTTTAAATATACAGTAAAAAGAAGAAGTACTCATGCAATAGGTTGTCAGTGTCTAAAATGCCATTATGGTAAAGTGTGTATTGTGCATTTAGTTCTGTGAATGACAGGTAATTTACTAATTTATCATCAGGCATGACAATTTACTTGCAAACATATTCACAACACTGCTATGTTAAGAGCGTTAAAAGGAAAACACGACGGCAACTAATCACATATTTGCTATTGCTTTGAATTTATAATCAACGCAACATTCTGGTCAGTAAGATTTGCTTTTCCAAGTCACAGAATGCAAAATAAATGGAAATTAATGGAAATATGTTGAAGTGGAGGCAGGTAGCTAGCAAACAACACAAGGCAGCTTTTCATGCACGATTTTGACAAAAAAAAGGTAATACAATAGAGTAATGATATAGATAAGATACTTGTCACAAAATGTAGTAGAGTCAAAGTATGCATTATTTTTTTTACTTGCATGAAGCAATAAAACAAACAAAAACGACTTAATTAAGTAAAAATGCTTTATTACATTCCACCACTGTTGGCCAATCATTGGAAGTGGAAATGGATGTTGTAGAGAAGACATCTGCCCACGTGTGCTCACATTTATTTACATGACTTCATGCACCAAATTTGTGCTTAGTTGCTGTATTGAGCAGCATTACATGATTGGAAATGTTTGATTGCTCCTTTTCTTTTCTTTTTGTTCAGTAGTCATGACTATCTTTTCTGTGATATGTTGGAGCAAGAGCGGGTTTGTTTGGACATGTTCTGCAGGCACATTAAGCCACTTCTGCAGGAAGAATGCAAACAGCTGTGTGATACTCTAAACACCACAGTCTATACATTTTTTTGCTTTTTTTTGAGGATGCAGCTGTGTTTAAGCTTGCCATATTCTGTTAAATATAATGTCAGCAATTAGCTCTGTTTGTATTACTAGAGTGGATAAGTTCTCTTTTTTAAAATGCTTAGTTAAAACCCATGCTTTTAATGGATACTACTGGAGCATGAATCCGGTAGTATCCGTTAAAAGCATGCAAGCAAAAACATGAATCAACTCGATGTCAAACACAGGATTTGCAAGGATGGACAGCTGGAGCAAGGGAAGACATGGTTTAGCGAGGAGTTGCTGTGTTCTCACACATTCGTGTGAAATCATGTCAAGATTTTCCAGTTTGTATGTTGAACGTTCTAAGCAAAAAAAAAAAAAAAGGAAGAACTAAATGAGCTGACTTTCGTTCTGCTGTTCTTTTCTCTTTTCTTCTGCAGCTAAGATTTGACTTTAACAGAAAAAGGTGCGTGCATGTCTTTGTCAGAGAGTGAAGCCAGTTGGATCAATCTTAAACATTAACATGTTAAACATAAACACGGTTTAACGTCCAAGTTAAGCCACATCAAGCTGTCTTAACTTCCACATTAATAAGCAGGACATGACACCCTATCCGATGAAAAGCTTTTTTGTTCTGAGGACGTATCGATAACACTTGTCTGAGGTCCCACAGCTGCAGACAATGAGCCTTAAAAAAAAATGAACAGTACTTCCTCGTCACTTTAAATCCACTCTGTCACTAGATCTCCATTCATCCTGTTTGTCACTGTTTTGTATGAATAGGTCATCCTCTTATGATGTTGAGTGTGTGTGTGTGTGTGTGTGTGTGTGTGTGTGTGTGTGTGTGTGTGTGTGTGTGTGTGTGTGTGTGTGTGTGTGTGTGTGTGTGTGTGTGTGTGTGTGTGTGTGTGTGTGTGTGTGTGTGTGTGTGTGTGTGTGTGTGTGTGTGTGTGTGTGTGTGTGTGTGTCTTAACAGGGTAGCGACTGATCACAATGAGGATAACACCACCTATGTTTTGCGCGACTGGCTCATCAAGGTGCAGAACCTCTACCATAATGTGGAGTGGAGGCCAAAAGAGAAGCCCAGGTGGGTGTCTCCTGCTAACAGGTGAAATGTGCTGTTGCTGTAAATGCCCCGCAGAGCAAATAAACAGTCTTGGGGGATGGGGGGACGACGACATGTCTTGCAGACAGTACGAGGAGGAAGAAGGTCCGAAGGATTGGACGGATCCCCGTTACGAGCACGTCATGAAGCTGCGGCAAGTGGCGCTGGAGTCGGCCCGCGAGATGTGGGCGGACTACTTTCTGGTAGGTTGAAGAGCACACGAGGAGGAACAATAACACCGTAAACTTTTCCATCTCAGCCACGGAGAATCGTATTTTTTTTTTATTGGTCAATAATAGCACTAGAGGGCAGAGTCACATATCCAAAGCTGTAGTTAAAGCTCTGTGAACGGCTTTCACAAGTTATATTTGACTCCCTCTTATAGTTAAAGTCAATGTGGTCTTTGTTGTCTTTGGTCTGACACAAAGATTGACTCAAGATGAGCCATAGGCAAAGGCTATTTGTATTCCCTTCCCCTGCCCAGCCCTACTTCCCTATCTTCAGCAGTGTGTAATTTTGTAGCGGACCAGATCTTAAATTGCAATCATTTTCACTACAATTCTTTTTGGAAGTGCTCTCAGCCTTCACCCTTGGAAAAATAAAATGAAAGGTCTGCACAGTGTATCGGTTTTCCTCCATTTAGTCTGTTTTTCATTTTCTCTGATGGCTGAGTCATACACACACACACATGCAGGTCACAGATGTCCTACTCTTCTCTGTGCAGTTGGTGGACTGTGATAACCTCCTCACCAATCCAGATGTGCTGTGGAAGCTCATGAAGGAGAATAAAACCATTATCGCTCCAATGCTTGACTCCCGTGCAGCCTATTCCAATTTCTGGTGTGGAATGACTTCCCAGGTACTGTTTTTTTGGAGATAAATTTTTTTGCAGCTGCTTGAGTAAATCAAGTCTTCTTCTTCCGACCCAGAAGTAAAAACCTCCTTGTCCTCTTCAGGGTTACTATAAGCGCACCCCCGCCTACTTGCCCATGAGGAAGCGTGTTCGGAAGGGCTGTTTCGCGGTCCCCATGGTCCACTCCACCTTCCTGATCGACCTGAGGAAAGACGCGTCCAGGCTGCTGGCCTTCCACCCGCCGCACCCAGAATACAGCTGGGCGTTCGATGACATCATCGTGTTTGCCTACTCTGCTCGCATGGCAGGTATACGACGGGACGCGTTCAGCGTTCGACATTTTACCCTCAATAAGGAAGGTTTACAGTAAAAGAACGATCGCCTCTTCCACTCTCCACAGATGTTCAAATGTTTGTGAGTAACAAAGAGACCTTCGGTTACTTCCCTGTGCCGCTGCGGTCCCACAATACTTTGCAAGATGAAGCCGACAGCTTCTTGCACGCCCTGTTGGAGGCTAACGGTGAGTAACTGCATTCCTAATCATCCTTTTGTACACAAACAGCTATTTTGATAGTTGATTAATGAAACGTTTGGATGTATGGATAATATATTTCTGTTATTCTATTTAGTTTCATACTCAACTTTTCCTGCTCAGTTGTATTTTGTTCCATCCTGCGCACATCATGTATTGCATGCCTCTCCATCCTGGACAAAGGATCCCCCTTTGTTCCTTTACCTGATGTTTCTTACCCTTTTTCCTTGTACGATGTGAGACTCTAAGGATAGGGGACATTGTGTTGCTATCGTTAAAAATTGAAAAGGTCATTGGGGTGATTCTATGATTTGTGATTTTTGGCTGTACAAATAAAACTGACTTGACTTAACTAGATGTTTGACTCATAAAATGGTGTAAAATATCAATATCTCTTTCTCAAAGCTGAAGATGCAACTTAAAATGTCTTTTTTGGCCTAAACCAACAGTCACAACACAAAGATCATCAATTTACTATTCTAGAAGACTAAAAATGTAATAAACAGATTTGAGACGCTCTTTACTTTGAAATTACTTAAATGAATTATCAAAATAGTTGAAGATTCACAGACTACTTGTTACAGCTTTATTACATATGCTTTTTTCTCCACTGGCTTGACGTTAATGGGGCGATGATGACAAATCTGTCGTGTGGTGTAAAAAACATATTAAAAATTCAAAACACATGCTATCAACTAGTTTTTATTCAATTTAAAATTTATCAAATCACAATTTTTGTAAAAGCAAATGATCCAAATACACTTTTAAATGACTAGAAATCAACATAATTTATCAGTTTGAGGAACCTGAGGACTGGTTCACAAAATTGTAATTTAAAAAAAGTTTTGCCAACCATTTGTCACTGACCCTCCTTTCACTAATCTACTTTCTGCTGTTTCAAGCATGAGTTTCTGTGTATATAATTTCATAGCATTTCTGCATCCATCTTCCCTCTCACCACCGTGTAGTGCGAAGTCCCCCAGTGATGCCTTCTAAATACATACGTGTTCCTAGAAAACAACTCGACAAATTGGGCTTCGATGAGGTGAGTAAAGAGTGGCGTGAAGATGGCTTCTGCAGAAATGGCTCGCTTCCCACTTCCATTTCTGAATATTTCACGCTGCTCTCGAGAAACACGAGGCGCACTGACACGGGCTCCGCTGTCGCTCCACACGCAGGTGTTCATGATAAACCTGCAGAGGCGGACCGACCGACGGGACCGCATGATGTGGGCTCTACGGAAGCAGGGCATCACGTGTAAGGTCATTGCTGCTGTGGACGGAAAGTAAGTTTATCAATGAGCTCGGTAGTGAGATGCATTTAATCACTTGTATCTGCTCCTTCTCACCACCTTCATTTCTTCTGCTTCTCCAACTATGGCAGAGCAATGAATGTCAGTGAGATTCATGCTATGGGGATCCACATGCTCCCTGGATACAGCGACCCCTACCACGGCCGCCCACTGACAAAGGGAGAGCTGGGATGCTTCCTCTCCCACTATAATATCTGGAAAGAGGTGAACCACAGAAAAAGACTGACCTGAACATTTGTTAAGCAGCCGGATGGTCGACTAACTGACAAATCTGACTTGTTCCCTAAGATTATAGAGAGAGGCCTGGAAACGTCTCTGGTGATCGAAGACGACCTGCGCTTTGAGATCTTCTTCAAGCGTCGTTTGATGAACTTGATGCGTGAGGTGGAGGACGAAGGACTGGACTGGGATCTCATGTAAGATTGTGGCTTGTATTTCTTTTTTTTTTTTACCTAGATTGTCCCATGATTGTAATTCCTTCTCATGAGCCTGAGCAATGGAGAAATGGTAATATTATATAATATATACCACTAGTTTGCTCAATTATCAAGATCCCTTTATCAATACTATCAGTATCCCTTGCCAATGGAGCAGTCATTGACAAACAAACAGTCAGTCATTTTTTCTCCTGGTCATTATTAAATATAGATAATTCAAATTGATCAATAATAATTTTTATCGCCTGATATGATATATCTTATAATTATAAAAATTCTACCTACTAATTATCACCCACCATTTATGTATTAAAAGGAGATCATTAAGCATAAATGCCCCTCAGATATTTAAAAGAAAATCATGATTAACTAGAAAAGAAAGTGCAGACCTTCACTAAATATATTGTGACTCCAACCCAGCATTGTCCGATACTTATTGAATACACTCACTATCATGGAATGAAAAGTAGTCAAGGTAGTGCAAAGAAAAGAAGTTGTGCAGGTACATGATACGACCACTAGGAGGCCCCAGACGATGGCGCCTGTTTGAAGGCCTGTTTTAGGTGCAGTGGTCCCTTGGAAGAATTCAAAGTGATCCAGAAACCAGGGTTTCTTCACAATCATCATAAAAATGTAATCCTCTGTTCAATGTAGGATTTGCAACATTCGCTAAAATTTGACAGACAAACACTGACTAAAACATACCCTCCTTGGTGGAGGTAATTATTGAATAACATAAACACTTTTTTTTCACCAGGCTTTTCTCAGTTCTCATGTTTCCTTCCTCTTTCTTCCAGTTATATTGGTCGCAAGAGAATGCAAGTGGATCACCCGGAGAAAGCTGTGCCTAATATCCACAACTTGGTGGAAGCCGACTATTCCTATTGGACGTTAGGTTATATGATATCGTTACAAGGTGCAATGAAGCTCATGAATGCAGAACCATTAAAGAAAATTTTGCCAGTGGATGAGTTCCTTCCTATCATGTATAATAAACACCCCGTGTAAGTGTTTCCACTGCAGTATGAACATAAATCACAATATTCTGTTCTGCTTTGTTTCGTTGTTTGCTTACATCACCGTATCCCCCTCCCCCCCACAGGTCTGACTATATGGACCAGTTTGAGAACAGGAACCTGCACGCCTTTTCAGCAGAGCCGCTCCTCGTGTACCCGACCCACTACACCGGCGACTCGGGCTACATCAGCGACACGGAAACCTCCACGGTGTGGGACAACGACAAGGTCCGTACGGACTGGGACCGGGCGCGCTCGGGGAAGACCCGCGAGCAGGCCGAGATCAGCTCCGAGGCGCAGAACTCAGACGTGCTCCAGTCCCCGTTGGACAGCACAGCGCGGGAAGAACTATGAAAGGAGCTGAAGTTATAATTTATCATGTTTTTTTTTTTTCTTTTTTATTTCATCTTTGTTTGTTTGTGATTGTTTTTTGCATCAAAACAGGGATGTGAAAAAAAAAAAAAAAAAATCAGGTGTGTATTCCGTCACGTGCATTTTTTAGTTTTTACTTTTATAAAGGCACTAGACTTGCCATGTGGAATGGCATTTGCAGTACCCAACTTCTGTCTGTCATACAGAAATGAACCTATACATTAAGAGAGATTACAATTGGACTGTTATATTTCAGGCTGTGGACAGTTACCTTCAGTGTCGATAATTTAACCTTACACTGTGAAATGCTATTCATTGAAACATTGCAAATGAATTAGACTGCAAGTATATGTCACTGAGCAAAATCTACCAACACAAACAAGCTGTCAAAATGTCCTTGAAGTTGCGATGTCACAACTATACATTCACTGCCCACCCCCCAAAACATAGAAAAGCTAAAACTACACTGAGATGACCTTTGCTAGGTAGGGTCACAAATGTGTGTAGTTAAGGATATCAAAATTCAAATAAAACCGGGGAAAGTGTAGGATATTTCATCTTTTAAGACTGGCATCCATGCCTTTAGTATTTTTCAATGTAAAATCAGCATGCTCTGTCATCTGAATCATCATTATCCAACACTTTAGATGCGACTTAAATAATCCATAAGCAACAGTTTCTGTTAATGGCAATAAGTGCTGACTGTATATGGTTTATATAAGAGCACGAACCGTTGCTATCTGTTGTTCCTGTGTGACTTGCTGCAACTTTAGGAATGTTTCCAGACCAATACCACTGACCAGCTGTTGACAGAGTTACAGGCGAGGCGAACCACTCAAACTTGGTGGTTTGGCAGCAGCGTGGTTACAAATGGCCTTTAAGCCCTCAAACAGACCTCAGCCTGCACAGCCAAACACACACACACAGCATTTAGACTCTACTTTTGTTAACACACATGATGGTAAATCTAAAGCAAGACTTGAGGGGCAGGGGTTGACTCTTCACATGTCTACACTAAACCCTCCCAAAGAAGTTGATTTCCATTTGTTGAACCACAGATCATGAACAGCAGTGATTGTGGTGCATTGTGCCAACAGAAAATAATAAAATGTTTTATTAAAAAGAAAAAAGGTGATAGTGTGTATCCTGTGACAGGAGCTAATGTAGCTTGTGGCAATGCTGAAGAAGTTTGTTGTTCACTTGGTTTTTATCCTCAAGGTGTCGTCATTTCACTGACATGCATGCGGTTCATTAAGAGACAGATTGTTGCAGAGATGCATCTCAAGAAGGGTCCAAGCCCCGTCAGGCAGAATGAAAAGTGCATTCACTGCAAAAACTGAAGTTTTATCAGGTGAAATATCTTGCTTTTGTTACAGTTAGTCCAATATTGAGTAGAACGATCCTACTCCACTGGCAGGCAGTTTTTTCACAATTTTAATCTTTTTTCCTTAGGAAAATGTTTTAATCCTACAACACATAATTGACTCAAATCAGGAAAAAAACATGAAATAAGATACAATATCTGCCAATTGTAAGACAATTCTGCTCAATAATTGTACCAAAAGCAAGAAATTTCCACATGTTGGATGCTCTATGAGGCCAAAAGTAAAACTTAACTTATGAATTAGCACCTCAATATAAATATATGAATATATATATATATATATATATATATATATATATATATATATATATATATATATATATATATATAGCACAAGTTCATATTACAAGTAACTGAAGACAGAAGTTTTTTTTCATGACACACACTCTAAATGCAGTGGCACCTTGACACTGTGCATGGTGTGGTGGTGTAGGTGTGGCCTAGTGTGACAGCAACACACACACTTCCTCTTGCTATCGAACACGTTGGCCAACCTCCAGAGGAAGATCACTCTGAGAGCAGGAACAGCAGAAAGCTCAGAGCCGTATGCTCGTAATTTTTGAGTGTGGCGGTGTGTGTGTGCGTGCGTGCGTGCATGTGTGTGTGTGTGTGTGCAGATTTCCTGCACCGTCAACTCCACCGCTCTTTTTAATGTGCTCTCAAGTGTGACCCCGAGGGCAGATGATGTGTGTGTGGTGTCGGTAGGTTCCGGGCTGCTGAGGCGATAAAAATGGAAGAAGATCAGGTTCCAAACAAGGATTTATCTCAAACCACAGGTGAGCACAAACCAACTGCAACACACTGAGGCCACTTTGGGGAAGTTCCAACTTTCACTCGACAAGTAGAAAATGTTCCTCATATGTTTGTGTGTGTTGTTCCTTTTGTGTTTTAAACCTTTTGAGATATACACCCACACACTTGTTCTGACCTTTCTGGTTGACTTCTATCTCTATTTAGGTTGCTGTGAAGTTGTGAAGAAACTTGAAAACTCTCTAGAAGTTTGAAATCATTCGCAATTATTGAAAAAGTTGCTGATGTGCAACGCAGGGTGTGTGGATTTTGAACGGAGGACGCTGTAAATTCCGGTTTGCATGAGGCTTCTGCACCTGCCTGACTTATTCTTATTCGCACTGTTACTCACAAGGCGCTCATGTGAAAAACAAGGACTTAGTGTTCATTATAGGACCTGACACAAATTGCAAGCAGGATGTGGTTGACCAAAATGGAGACGTCTCTTGCAGAGAAAGACAGAAAGAGAGAGAGAGAGAAAAAGAGAGATAATGCATTCCCCCAAAGAGAAGCATCAATTTAGATAGTCAGAGCCACACTGTAGGTTGAGGGTTTTTATTATCGAAAAGCACTGTGTTGTTCGCTCTTGTATTCGGGTTAACCTTCAGTCAAAACGCATTTTTAAATTATAAGGAAACGCTGTTTTTCATGTGACATTAGCAGAGGAAATAAGTTTGATTTCTGTTTGTGTGTGTGTGTGTTTTCGCAGAATTACTCTATTATTAAGTGTCGTGCATTTTCTTTCAGTGTTTTACCCATAGATTATATTATTATGTGTTAAGATAATAAGAGAAATAAGGCAACTGTAATATAAGCAACATTTGAAGTGACAATTGGAGAGCAGGTCATGGGACAGAGCTTTAGAAATTGACACTTTGCTGTTTATAGTGTAATAGCATATATGCGTGTTGTGTTGAGATGTGTGTGATGTGCACTGTGGTGCCTTGCTTTTCCCCTTTGTCGTTGCAGATGTGAAGGTGGTGCACCGGAAAACTGAAACCAAGCGATTTAGTGAGATCTGGAGAGATTTCGATAATCTTGATTTATCACTCCTCCCCGGGTGAGTGTTTTACATTTTCTCATCTCTCCTGCAACACACACACACACACACACACACACACACACACACACACAAGATCACACTGATGAAACCACAAAGGCGCTATCCATCAACAGGAAGCCGTGCATGCTCTCTCGATATAGAATATTCCATTTGGCATATTTCATGAAAAGGACTCCTGAATTCTAAGGAAAGGATTAATCAGAGCCTTTTGTATCCCAGCCTTTCTTGGAGTGTCATTTAAAGAACACCGCATCTGTAAAATGTGCTTTGGGGACTTTGTGTAGTCCCTGTGTTGGCTACATCTGTGCGGCAGACGTGTACGTGGACGTTCGTTTGTATATGGAATGTTCCCTTGACAAACTCTGAGCCTTTTTAGGCATTGCTATTTGACTGTGTATGTTTCTCTGTCTATACATTACGTATCCTGTGTTCAGCGAAGGGGAGGATCTCCTGGCGGACGCTGACCCGCAGTACGGCTCCGACTCCGTCTCCACAGGAAGTGCCGAACTCCCAGAACCACACGATGTCTCCGTAAGGGGCCGCGCTCGTCCAGAGCGATCATTTAGGAACTGTTAGAGCAACTCCTTGTGTTTCCTTTCAACGGCATAAATGATGTGTTTTGTTTGCAGAGTCGCTGTGAGGTCAATGAAGTAGATGGAACCTCATCAGGTATGACGTGCTCTCCTATGTTACCATGTGACCACTAGTGTGTGAGGCTAGAGACTAGTGTGTGGACCACCACCACCTCTGTGGTGGTTGAGGTCATAAGTTTATAAACCCGCCCTGCGACTGACATCTGACATTCCCAACAGATCGCTAGCGATGATGTCTATGACCGAAAAGGCCGTCCGATCTTTACTTGTTTGCCTATAATTAGCCGAGTGGTTGTAGTTGCCCGGTTGTAACGAGATTAGGATAAAGGGAGAGGATTAAAAGCAGGAGGCAGCTGCACTCTGTTTTTACCTCAGAGCCGAGGGGCCCGAAGACGGAGGAAGTGTCAGCGTCGTACAGGCTATGGTGGTTGACATTTGCTGTGCAAACGGCTGGCACATAGGTCACAGGTCACAGCAGATGCATTGGAAAAATCAATCTTACCAAGGGGAAATGTCATATTCAGTACAATTAGTTCAATATTGAGAAGAATAATCTGAAATTTAAAAAAAAAAAGATAAAAAACTATTTCATCCTATTTTAAGAAAACAATACCAAATTGACCATAATCAAGAAAACAATGATCAACTGCCAATGGAATATGTCAATTCTACTCAAAATTATATTGATTGTAGCAAAAACAATATATTTTTGCTTGTTAAGGTTTCTTTTTTGTTAGCAGTGTAGTTGATTAGCAGTTACACTGCAGAAGTTTTTTTTTTAAATAAGTCCAATATTGAGTAGAATTATCTCATTCCACTGGCAGATTATTTATCTTATTTCAAGTTTTTTCCCCCTCATTCGCATCAATTTTGGTCTTGTTGGTCTCAACATTAAATTGGTTGAGAAAAACAATTAAAACATTTGTCTGTCAGTGGAATATTTAACTAATTGTTTTCACCGTGTAGAGGTTAAATGGTGGAAGCAGAAGTGTAGAAAGAGCTGTACATGCAGTTAATTCTTGTTTACGCACGTTCTAATCAGCTGTCGAGCCAGCGGGCAAACTGGAGAGCATGTTGTTTATCAGTCCATGTTTCATGTGCTCCTGTGGGCTGGGATCGGATCACCGGCGACCTCTCGCCAACCCCCTCCTACAGTCACACACCAGGAGGTAAACCTCTCCCGGGTGCTCCCTCTAAATCCTGTCACTCCGCAATCTGTGCTCGGCCGAGCTAATCCTGGATCCTAACACGGGAGGCTGCCGTACGTGCATAGGGAAGCGCTGGGTCTGCGTTGAGTTTGATTTCTGGCCACAAACCATCTATTCTGGCATGCCTGTTCTTTTTGTTTTTGTGGATATACCTTGAAGACAGATAATAACCCTGCTTGGATCTTTTAAAACTCGGAATAGAATATAAAAACCTGCATGTCTGAGTTGGGAACTTGTTGTTACACTCTTTCTGTGCACTTGATGAGTCAGAACCAACCCTTGAGGAGAAGTGAAACTCCTTGAAGTGCATCCTCTGCCCAAGACGATGAGCTCTGTTTCTGACACTTTTCAGTGTAGTGAGTGACATTTCTTTTGCAAAAGCTGCGCTGGGAGTGTTGAGTGCAGAGTGTAAGGGGAAAGAAACATCCTTCACGCTGCGTGGGTGTGAATCAGAGAGGAAGAGACCAGACCTCTGCTATGAGTTTCTTATCCATGCCGGTGACCTCTCAGCGCGTGGCACGGAGCATCGGGCTGACCAGCGGTGGGCAGGTGGAGGAGGGAGGGGCCGGCGGCCGGGAGGAATAGAAGAGGAGGGAAGTGATTGAGCTAAAGCCGTTTGTCACATCCCCATTTGTGTCAGCCTGCAGATTTATTAGATAGAGATTTTTCCAGCGGTAAGAAAACTGCTGCAAACTGCCTAATATTTATTCTGAGAAGTAACCATGACTTGCCACATGCAGTCACTGCTTCCTGTTTTGGGTTCGTGCATACCTTTGTATTGAAGAGATGTTTGCTTTTTGATCGTCATTATCTTGTTTGATAAAGACCAGCGAGGGGCTGGAGGGGTTGGATACCGAGGGTAGTTTCCGTGAGGCTGGAGGCCGTTTTGAGTCCTCCGGGAGAGAGAGGAGCTGTGGGTTGTGGCCCCGATGGACACGGCGGGATCGCTGGGTACAGCTCCGGGTCTGCGGAGCCCGCGGTGATGCTGATGTATTCCCTCTCAGCCCAGGAAGCCGACCTGGCCCTCTGCCGCTGCCAGGATGGCGTGGAGACGGCGCTGCAGTACGCCAAAATGTGGTGCCGCTACGCCAAGGACCTCCTGGCCTGGATGGAGAAGAGAATCAACCTGGGTAAGATGATAACCAGCCTGTTCATACTGAGGCTGCACTTAAATGTGGCCTGCAGGGAAAAATCCAAATCAACAGAATTCATGAAAATCTTGTTTTAATCCCCTATGCTTTTACTGTAATAGAAAATAACCAACATGTCAGTTTATAAAATCGACACAGTTCCTCGTATAGTTTGACCAGACACTAATTGTAAATGTGGATTTTCTTTTCTTTTTTTATTACACATTAAAAAAGTACATGTACATACTCGCTTATAGAATGACAGAGAACAAGAAATAATGGAAAAATACAAGATATGACTGATTATATTGAATATAATACAAAATAGTAGTGATTATAATAATACTAAATAAATTAGATGGGGAAAAATGAGATTCAGTACAAATGAATACACATTAGAAGTCAGGCGGACACACACTATACTACAATACATGATTTATAACAAGGTCATCTGACTCCAGATCATCCATAAATAAAGAAGTAGTGCTATAGGATGTTTGAGGGTCGACTAGTGCAGGATCACAATGGAAGCTGCCATGACACGATCGGTCTATAGAGACAGGGAGGGGATTAGAGGGCAGATTATCAGGCTGTAGAGCAGGGTAAGGCATGGGGAGACATGGTGTATGAGAAGTACATAGATGTCCTGGCGTCAGCCTGCACAGAGAGGCCGAGCATGCACATATGTTGCTACAGAGTCGTCCTGATCATGTGTGTTAATGGCGTAGTGTCAGGAAATAGCAGCGGATGAGTAACTCTGGGCGGAGGTCAGCTGTGAACCACTGTGGATTACACATGGTGGAGCAACACCACGAGCAACAGCGTCGAGTGATTTCCTGTCAACACTTTGGGTGACAGGTTTTTTTTTTTCTTTTTTAAATTATCTGAAAAGGATGTGGAGACGTTACCACTTATTTGGTCAATAACAGAGCTCCAAGCATCACTTTGACACAATGAGAACAGTTATCCGTATATAATCGTTCCATAGACAAACTTTCTGTGATTCTCCATTTTGTGTTGTACTGATGTTGAGTAACAATATGATAAAGAGTATTGAATGTTTCTATTTGACAGAACAAGAATTTGCCAAAAATGTCATGAAGGCAGCTGAAGGAGCAAAAAGCAATGTGACGCAGCAGGTAGGCTACACACATGTGTGTATATGTGTGTGTGTGTGTGTGTGTGTGTGTGTGTGTGTGTGTGTGTGTGTGTGTGTGTGTGTGTGTGTGTGTGTGTGTGTGTGTGTGTGTGTGTGTGTGTTACTGGATTCTTACAACAGTTTCAGCTCTCAGCCGCATTTATGATAATGACTCTTACCAAATCAGGTTCTTGTATTTGTAGGAAATGATGCCCCTGCAGTACATCTACACCATGGCACTAGAACAGGACATCAAGAACAGCCTGACGTCCAAAAAGACGTCTGAAATCCTACAAAACCGCTGTTACCAAGTAGAGTTCACTCACGCATGCACAGAAAACAAATCTGAGCTCTACCAGATCTTCTTTGCCTGCCTTCAGAGGTTAGTATGTAGATGTGTATTTGATTCACTGTCTCCGTACCAAAGGCCCTGGCTGCCAAGAAAAATGAGATTGACAAGTGGCGCAGAGAATTCAAGGAGCAGTGGGCAAGGGAACAAAGGAGGATGGTAAGTGAGTTAGGATTCTCCTTTATGTCTGGGGCTGAGCTCGCTTTATTGTGCTGTCAGAAGCCATTTTCTCAGAGCTGAGACACTGGCTGAATACTGACCTGCAGGATGAGTATTCAATGCTAAATAACTCCCTATGTGAAAGAATGATATTTGTATAATGAGCTGTTTACAGGACCAAGTTTTTGTCTTGATTTGTGTGAATTTGGTCCTCATGAAAATATATGCCAATGGAATACAATAATACCACTCAATAATTGTACCAAATAACGTGTCCCACTCGTGTGTTTCCAGCATGAGGCCGTGTCGGCCTCCAAAAAGGCTCGGCAGCAGTACTACCAGCGCTGTGACGAGTTAGGAAAAGCTAAGGCTGTGGACGACACGGCTGGAATCAAAACACTGGATAAGAGGAGGAAGTCCAAGGAAGAAGCGTCCTCTAAGGTTAAAAGTTGCTTTTTTTCTCATTTATAAAACAATTATCGAAATAGTTGGCAACTAATGGTATCAAACCAATATTTAGATCCCCTAATTTATAACCACTAGAATTAAAAATCTAAAGAAAGAACCTCAAAGTATTGTTTTGATTTTTCTAGTGTCTTTATGATTTTTCCCCCAGGAGAATTAGATGAGAAATAAAACCAAAAAAATGTTTCTTCCAGGTACTGGAAGCGGAGACTCTGTACAGACAGTGTCTGAAAGACGCCCAGCTCCACCAGGAAGTGTTGGTGAAGGTCAAAGAGAAAATCATTTCTCACATTCGGAAGCTCATCTGTCAGGGAGACACCGTGCTGAAGGAGGTTGGTGCGAGCGAGGAGACCCGAACGTTCGTCTTCCGGCGTCGACATTTTCCCTGAATGAGAAGGCGTGGAACGCTGCATCCGGACAGATTGTTAAATGCAGCTGTTCCCCGAGTATATGTGGTCGTACCGAGCTGTGATATAAATATGAGGCGTATTGTTGTAATGCCACGCATCTATTTCCAGGCCCAATTCAATGAGCGTATATATATATTTATAGCAGCAGCAGCCTGTGTTTAAAACAATACATCATGGGGTGTCAAACGTGCGGCTCCACTAAAGATTCCAATCTGGTCCCGCTTGGATGACTGTACAAAGTATTACAAAAAAAAAAGGGCCAGTTCATAAATCTTCACAGAATTGTGAAGTCAGTGAGCGGCCTTTCAGGGCTCAAGGGAAAGGATATCGACAGTTTTGATTTGTAAGTGGTTTCGTGAGACAGGAGAGATAACTTCACTTCATTCTTAAAAAAGTAGGAGTAGATTTGACTAGACTTTATTGAACCCACGATGGGGAAACGTGCATGTTACCACAGTTCACTGCAGTGACAGAAAAAAAATCTGGATACGTAGGGAATAACAATAAGAATAGCAATGAATACTGCACACACACACACACACACATACACACACACACACATATATATATATATATATCAGTTTAGTTTTGTCTTACAAAACATGCAACAGACTGACTGAATATGAAGACAATTTGAACAATTTCTAATGTATTTCTTTACATAAACACTCATATTGGTCAAATTAAAGTAACTGATTGGATAAAATTGGATTGGATAAAACACTCGCCCACTTGCTGTGGGCGAGTGTTTAATGGCTTGACACTTGCTCACCAATAACTAGAACCAAATGAAGACGTTCTACACATAAGTCATATTTCACAACATTAAAATCAGCATCGCCCGTACGTCTTCGGCGACGTGATTTACGCTTCTTCCAATAAACCGGGCGGTGTGATGATATAACGTTGATCTGGGCTCCTGCTGATAAATGACTCTCCCCTCTGCGCGCCAGGCCACAGTCAACATGTTCTACTACCAGCGGCAGCAGACGGAGCCCGTCCCCCTGGGCTACCACAACCTGGAGGTGACCTGCAGGTCTCTGGAGCCGGGGGAGCCCTACCTGCTCTACGTGCTCAGCAAGCAGCGCCCCGAGCAGACGCTGCAGCAGTTCACCTTCCAGGAGTACGTCCCTCACGGCAAAGGGTATGTCGGACTGGCTTGTGAATGCTTAAATAAAGCAACAAAAACACTGTTAATCCTGTCTGAGCTTTAACTAAAACTTTCGTCATGATCCTTAATTTTGAAAGCAGCAAACTGAAAGGCGGCCACCCCCTCAGCCAGATGTGTGACGCCTCCCCGCTGGCCGACGACAGGCCCTGCAGGCGCCTCAGCGACGGCAGTAAGGCCCCGCCGCCTCCACAGCACATTTACACTGACAGACACTTCCCCTTTCTAACCTGTCGCCGTGCACTTTAGGGAAACCGCTGCGGTGCAGCGACAGCGAGAGCATCGGGGGCAGCATGGAGTCCCTGTCCAGTCCTGGTAGGTTGTTTCTGTGACTTTTCCCTCACATTTCTTTATAATACAATGCAAACTGTTCATTGTTTCTTCCCCTCCGCATGTCTCTGTGGGAGTGAAGCTCACAGTAACAGGAGGCTGCCCAAATCCTTGTCCATATTAACAGTGTCATCAGACGACCTGGATGAACGGGACGTGGCATCAGAGTCCGGTTCGCTTTTTTTTTTTCCTTTTTATGCCCATAATGAGCATTTTCACACATTCTTTTAAACCCACTCAATTTAGTCCACAGGCCACATACACCGACCAGTTAAATTAAACTTATAAATATCACCTCCTACAAACTTCTGCCCTTCTTTTTTATGTAGAGAAATACATTATACATGTTTACACAAAGTGCAGTTTCAACAATGGTCTCAGTTATTCCATATTCACTCAGTCTACTGTTGCATGCATTTCAATTCATTGAGTCACTGAACAATATTTATTGAGTGTGAATGTGTGCTTAATACAGTATTTATTGATCAATAAAGTTGAATCTAGTTTAATCTTATTTGACCTTTTTAAGAAGCAGGTTGGTTGGTCATCCCCTGCATTACAAACTATTTACAAATTAAAAATCCCCCATATAGAGACATATAGAGATATACAATCCTCAATGCATTGGGAGCCTTTCCCCGCATGCCGTTCCCCCTCTTTCTGCCTCTCTCTTTCCTGCAAAAAGCCATAAAAAATATATTTCTGTGAAAAAAATAAGAACTACTATCATTAAGCCCTCCTCTCCTTCTGCCTGCAGAGTTTGCTGACTGTCATCCCGTCAAGGTTCCGATGGTTTCCCGAGCCGCGCTGACGCACCGATTCAGGAAGATCAAGAGCAAAATGATCAAATGCAAGCAGTGCGAAAACTACATTGTCGTTAACGCCGTCGAATGCGTGGAGGTAAGAGGAGACGCGTATACCATAACGCGATGATTCCTGAGAAGAACGTGAGTGGTTTGAGGGAACCAAAAGTTACCATCCTGTTCGTCCTTTCAGTGTGGCATGGCTCTGCACAGGAAGTGCATGGAGGTGTGTCAGCTGGAGTGCGACAGCAGGCCGAGCAGCGTGTTCGGGGTGGACCTGTCCGTGCTGCTGCGGGACAAACCCCACCACATTCCCTCTTTGGTGCTGCACTGCACGTCTGAGATCGAGAGCCGCGCCCTCTCCGTCCAGGTACCACGCCCCCCCCCCCCCAGTGGGTCCCAGTAAAAAGTTCTCTGCTTCAGGGACTAGTCCTGGTTGGCAAGATTAGAAAGATTAGGTGCCAGTTTTTTTTTTTGGTTACACATGACAGTTGTGGCTCTATCCCTTCTCTTTTCTTCCCAGGGAGTGTATCGTGTGAGCGGGTCCAAGCCGCGGGTCCAGAAGCTCTGTCTGGCCTTCGAGAAGGAGGAAGTGGACCTGTCGGACGTCTCGCCGCATGACATCACCTCTGTCCTCAAGCACTTCTTCAAGGAGGTACAAGTAAACTCTGAACTTTAGGATTATTATAAGAAGCGCTTTTCAAAATCAATCTTTGCAAGATCTTTTTAATTTCGTCATTCTCCCTCCCAGCTTCCGAATCCCCTCCTGACCTTTGACCTGTACGCTGAGTTCCTCGAGATGGGAAGGAGCATTCAGCATCTGAGCGAGAGGGAGCCGCCGTCGGACACTAACGAGCTAACCGACGTCATCCACAATCTGCAGCGGCTGCTACAAAAGCTCCCTCCATGCTGCTACAGCACTTTGAAGTACATGATGTCCCACCTACACAAGTGAGCGTGCGGACGCCTCTCGTCGCCACCGACCACCCCGACTCTCAGCACGTCCAAGCTTCCTCTGAACTAACTGCTCTCTATTTTTTCCCGCAGAGTCGCATCGAACGAGGAGAACAAGATGTCCCTGTGCAACCTGGGCATCGTGTTCGGCCCGACGCTGCTGCGGCCCTTCGTGTCCACGGAAATGTCCATGTCGGCCCTGCTGGAGACCAGCTACCAGGCCGCGCTGGTGGAGTTCCTCATCGCGCACCACGATCAGCTCTTCGGCCCCCCGGAGAGGGCCGGCACTCCTCCCCCGCCGGCCCCTACCGCCCCTCTACCAGACACCCCCAACAGAGCCTCCTGCCCCGAGGTCGGGGAGCTGTACCACGAACGCGAAGCCTCCTCCAGAGAGCGGCCGCACTCGCTAGAAGTAAGACCAGAAGGGGCTAAAGGTTCCACCTCGGTACAGATTTAACCGTTGCTGCAGAATGCCAGATTATTGGCTCATTTCGAGGGCTTTTCTGAGCAGTAACCTCGCTGCTTGAGATTAAAAAGGATCAGAGGCTGTAGTTTGGTACATGGGCCCCCACTTTTCCTGGTTAATTTACCCGTGGTGTTAGGAGGCCTCAGTCCTCAGCACCTTAACTTCACCTCTATTCCCCTCAGGATTAACATCACACTGCTCTGCCTGCATGGATTCCCTGTGAACATTTCACTGTTGTTGCCTAAAACTAAAGTAGGGGTTACCAGATGCACAAAATAAGTAATAAATAGTACAAAACAATCGATAAGGGGTCAGCATTGAATTTCATGCATATGTTGCATGAAACATCGATATCCACATTATCAATATATTATATGTCAATATACTTCAAAATAGTTATAGGGCTGCAACTAACCACTTTTTAATTTTCGATTTGAGCTGTTTCTGTGATTATTTGAATTAGATAATTAATCTTCTACTTTTTACTCATCTGTAATGATCCTCACTGTGATTTCTGTCATTTTGTGAACAAATAATTAATCTTTGAACTTTTCTTCTATTAATCATTGAAGTTTGCATTGATGATCTATCTTATTTGGTCTTATTTTGCCTGATTTAGATCAGTTTAGTCTTGTTTTAAGTTTCAAAAAAGTTTTTTTATCTGTAGTAAAACACATTACCGGGTTTAAGTATGTATTTATTATCATTCATAGCAGGAAAACTGAAAAATGTGACTGAAGCTCAAGTGATTAAGGAAACAAGATGATCATTTTCTTAACAAAACAAAAGTAAATTGAACAAAGTCTAGGGAAATGGAACTAAGATAAATTATCTACCAATGGAATAAGATAATTCTTCTCAATATTGGATATTTCACCTAATAAGAAATTTCATTGACAGCACAGGGTATAAGGTAGGGTTAATACTGGCATTTATATTATCTCACAGTTTTTTCTAACAGATATAAAATGGTCATAATCTAAACAAAAACCCCTTAGGTGAAATCCGCCACTCAACTTGTGTCATCCCAACAGAGTCGAACTATCAAGAGAGAGGCAAGTGAGGGTTATATGTCTGACAAGTCTTCGTCCAATGAGGCGGTGGACCAGCTCAGCCCAGAAGCCAATCAGAGAGCAGGTAGGCGGGGCCGTAGCGATAGAGCCATGAGCAGGTGAACAGGATGGTTCTAGATAGTAGAGGTGGCGTCTCGTGCAGTTTGTAGATGTGGTTCATGTGAGTTCTAGATGAATGTTGCAGCTTGTACTTCTGTTGCTTGAGGCCATTTAATTAAACCAGTTAGAGATGGTGTGTAGGAAGAAGACATACATCTTCTACATCGTCTCACACACGTAGCCCCACAGCGTCTCTCCACCAGATGCTGTGGTGCCTCAGGGCTCTGTTGTAGTTCCCCAATTTTCTCGTCATCACACGTTCCCCCTTGTTATTTTTAGAAATAGGACTTCCTTCCTTCCTTATTCTTTCTTGCCTTTTTTTTCTTTTTTTTTTTCACTGAAGCAATCATCTGAGTTAGATTGTAGGGGGTTGTGTCAATAGATGTAGGCAATTAATCGCTCACAGTCAAACTCTACTTCCCCATAGGCCACATTCATTCGAAATTGTTCAAATGTGCATAACAGAGAGAGAGAGAGAGACATAAGAAAAGAGTCATTTCAACAAGAAGATGCCTCATTTATTCAATATTCAGTCAGTCTACTGTTGCATGACATTTACTCACTGAACAACATTCATTTATTTGAGCAGCAGATGAACTTATTTCCTACCTTGCAAACCAATTACAAGATGCTCGATGACTTTCTGTGAAGAGTCGTAAAGCCCCTGGGCCGCATGTTTGACACCCCTGACCTATACATTTCACATGCTTTAGTGTTTGCTTTCCTCTCTTTGGCCACCAAAGGTTCAAGGCTTCTAATCCCTAACAACGACGTGTCGCCCTGTGAACCTCAAACAGCCTAACATGTGAACTAACTACTCTAATTAAAAAAAATTTAATAATTATAATACAATTTTAAGAAGCATTCTTCAGGTACATGTTTGTTTTCATGTTAGCTTCTTGTCATTTGAAAAAGTGCATTTTTAACATTTATTGTTAACAAAAGTCTGGTACCATGTTTTCTAGGGTTGCACCACATGACAGTTCAGGCCGTGTCCCATTAGTTCTACCCTTTTTGTGAATCTTTGTGCTTGTTCTGTGTCCCCCGCCCCAGTCCTGGCTGTGAGGGCGTCTCGTGACACTCAGGCTGAGCCGGTGGAGGAACCAGACTCTGTTTCAGTGACTCAGCCACAGCCTCGCTTTGCCAGGCAGCCCGTCAAATACTACCGCCATCATTACGCAGGGACGCGCCTCTCCAACCCGGGCGAGGCGGCAAGACAGAACGCGGCCCCGGCCGAAGGCCCCCGGGGGGCTGCGGGGAGCGGTCGCAGCACCTCTCCAGAGCGGGGGGTGCGGAGACTCTCGCAGAGTTTGGACAGATACACTGGGAACATCTGCAGGCAGCGTCAGGCTGCCCACGCTGTGGAACATAAAGGGGGCGTCCCGCCAAGGCCCCGTGATACTACAGAACCCACGTTTCCACCGGCTGCAGCCGGGACGCCCTCCTTAACAACGCGGGTCACAGCCGGGGGTCATTCTGATGGTCAGAGAACTCTGCCCACCAGCTCACAGGCCGGCAGACACATCAGGGCCCTGTGCACCTCACCCAAGACTCACCATGTGACCTCACCTGCCCAGAAGATCCTGTCCGGACTGAAGCTGAGGCGAAGCCACTCGGGGCGGGACGAGCAGCTCTTCGTGTGAGGAGGTTTTTATCAGATCTCCAGATAGTCCACATAAAACACTGGAGCATGTAAAATAATCCATTGGACTGTACAAACTGCTACTACCATTACTCTCTCTATTGCATGGTGTTGACATATGGAAACACCCATGTCAATTTCGTCATGTTGGACTCTTTCTGTTTTGGCCCAGAATGTACTGCGACATTCGGGTTTGCTGCAACAAATGTGCAAGTCTAAAGTTCAGAAGATTCTTGTTAGTCCATGTAAAAGGGAATATAATGTATTACTAATTTGTCGTTCAAAGTATAAAAGACTCATTTTTTTTACAACTTAACAGTAAAATATGAATTTTACATTACTGCTTTTGGCAATATTGAGCCAAAGTCATTAATTTTACCTGGGGCTTAAAACCAAAAAAGAAAAAGGAGTAAAAGTTTCAAACACAATACAGAACATTTGAGTCACTCCTTCAAAAGGACATAGTTCAAAAGTTGAGATCTTTATTACTATTTATCCTCATTAAGATTTCCATCTGCCGCCTCCACACCACACAAGAGGGAGGTTAAAGCACTTATCTGTTTCTAGTCTTTCTAATGTATATGAAAGTAGAGCTGCAACAATTAATCAATTAGTTGCCACCTTTACATTAATCGCCAACTATTTTGCAAAAAAGTCCAAGTTCTCTGGGTCCAGTTTGTCAAATCTTACTTCTCAAATCTCACTATTTACAACATGAAATCTTTACACTTCAGGTTAGTAGCAAGTGTGTGAAATAAAATGGATGCAATGAAGTTGCAAGCACTCGAACAATTTATCTCATCATGGTGCACAGAAACCAACTATTTTGATAATTGATGAATTCATTTGAGTCATTTTTTAATGTCCAAATCCTTTGGACCACTTTCTCAGATTCGATTTCTGGTTTGTTCAGTCTTCTATTACAGCAACCTAATGATCTTTGGCTTGTCGCCTGGACAAAATAAAAAGTCATCTTTAGTTTCCTTCCTCAGCTTTTGGGAACCAGCGATAGACATTTTGCACCATTTTTAAACCAAACAACTAATTGACTAATTGTTTCAATAACGGATAGATCATAATAATCATTAGTTGCATTGTAACAAGCAGGTGTCACGTGACTGTATGTGAAAAGAGGCAAACTAGCACAAGTGTCAAGTTCATTCAGGTTTTATTGTCAAATATGAATATTCAGAAAAATACATGAAAATGCTATCAAGTATTGTATTTTTTAAATGATTCAAAACCCAATCATTTTCCATGCTTTTTTAAAAAAGAAAAAAAAAGTATAAGAAAAACATTTACAGGCTCTAAAAGGAAATTTGAAGAAAGAAAAAACACCCTGCATCCTATGTGTAATTTCTTTTCTTGCACCTTTGCTGTTTTGACACAAGGGGGCGGTCTTCTCTCGGTGTTATGGGAAAAACATGCCAGACACAATAGTAAAAAAAAGAAAAGAAAACACGAGCAATAAACCATTTACTTGTAATTACAAGCACTGTGTTTGGAGATGTCACTTTTTTTCCCTTTTACTCCCAGGTCAGCCCATTCATCCTTGGACCTGTGGTGTCTTATACATGTTTTAAACAAGGCAGCATTTTCTGGTGTCTAGATGGAGTTTCGTTGAATGCAGCTGCTATTATCTTCATTTGCCTTTGTTCTGTTATTGATTTGATTGAACCTGGATCGGCCAATTCCTGCATATTATCAAGAAAACGACTGCGTTAGTAAGCGGATCTTCGCGTAAAAAGCGTCTCGCCTCAAGTCCTTGCACAGAAAACCAAGTGTCCCCTTTAAAGTCTGCATACATGGAACGCAAACAATCGCCCTCATCCGAATTATCAGAAGGCTGCATCATCGCTCATCTTCCCCTCATCATCTCCCCGCACCTTCTCCCTCCCTCTCTCCGTCTGTCCATCTCCTCCCTCTGCGCCTTTACGCACAAAACAAAGTGGGAGCGCACACGCCGGCTGACGGAGCAAACAGGCTGGAAGACAATAGACAGGAGTTTGGTTGTTTTTTTTATTTGTTGTTGGGTCACGATGGTATTTGGATTTTTACCGTAGGCAACATGTGCACCGGACTGTGAGGTACACAGGTGAACGATCTGTAAAAAAAAAAATCGTTTATTTTGCTGCGCCCCCCCCCACTCCTCTCTCCAACCACCACCGAAAGTTTCACCCAGTTTTTTTTTTTAATGTTGCCAACCGAGATTTCAGGAGGAGTGTGTTTCACCTCAAGGTAAGAGAGAGCAACTCAGGTTTGTCAAGCGAAGGCAAGACGTGTGATTATGCACATGTTTCTTTTCTGCTATGAACTGATTTGTTTCTTGTTCCAACAGCGACGCCTGCTTCCATAGTCCAATTTGGCACCTTTATGTTGTTCAAAACCCGCAGGTTGAGCCACAGTGACCTCGCCGTCTGACAAGTTACAATCTTAGATTCTGTTTGTTCATCCAACCAGAAAAATGACATTACAGGAAGACCATTTTTGTAACAGGTCTGGTTCCAGTTGGTGGATCATTGCTTCGGATGGAGGGTGACTGGTGCGGAGCGGGGATAATAATTCTGGATCATTATTTGCAGTTGTTTTTACAGTCGAATTGAAGATATGTTATCCACAGAGTCAGTATTTAAAATGTAAAATATAATAGAATTACATTTTTGATAGCACAAGATTAATATCTGTCGTTTTAGAAGATTTTTTTAAACTTAAATTCTCTATATTTGTGAATCCTTCCTTGAATAGCCTTGAACCTTTTACCTTTTCACCGTATTTGGCATCAACTTTATTGATCCTATTATCCATTATTACATGACAATTATGTTCCTTTAATTGCAATTCCAGGTGACCTGAAGGGCAGTTAATGAAAATTTTATTTTTATTTATTTATTTATTTATTTATTTAAATGCGTATTTCTTTATTTAAATTCTGCCCATCATTATGAGAATCATGTAATTACCGACGCATTACGCACACGTGTCAGTAATGTATTCAGATCGCAGTTAGCAATACGCCAAATCAGATTAGAGGTATTTACATAATTCATTTGTTTTAATTAATTACTTAATGTTCTGTGACAATCAGCCAATATCAAATGACGTGTTTTATATTTAGTAGCAATCGCTGTGCAGGCCTCCCATAAGTTTTAGTTAAAAAAATAATATATAATCTTCACATTTTTATGATGGTAATACAAATTATAAATACAATTTAACATGCAATTGGAATATAACATATACATACAATTGCATTAATATGGAAGTACTAAAAATGATCTAAATTTCACTGTAAATAATCTAATTACCCTAAAGGTGCTTACAAAAAAATTAAAATAGATGATTCTATTATTCGGGATTATTTATTTATTGCTTCGAGATTCGTCGATTTTTAAATGTAATATTATATTATTCAAAATGCCGCAAACGTCTTTTTTTAGGTTTTTATAATGCGTTTTTGCTTTTAATGGTACAGTTGTACAACATAGGAAACCATTATTCACATAGTTGTGCTAATATAACTTATGACCGAATGCAACTTCCAGAAGGAGCCCTAATAATTTCACAATTTATTCCACCGAGATAATCACAAAGGCAACACATACAAATACATGTTTGCATGAGAAAATAGCCCTGAGTCACTTTTTCGGCTTTTTTCCATTTTATTTTTTTCACTATGTTGAGTGATACTTGAAGTAACTCAAATATTAGTTAATTTGGTTTATGAACCATTAGTGTAGCACCACTATAACCGCACATAATTTGCCTAATTAATTTTTGACGCTTATATATTCCATTTATTTGGATTTTTTTGCGATAAATGCACCGTTCTTTTTTGTTATCTTGCGTTTCAGAAAAGTTGAAATAAGTACAACCCTTGTGTGTATGTGTAAGCGCGCGCGATCGTGTGTGTGTGTGTGTGTGTGTGTGTAGGAATTCAGTCTAACATTGATATAATATAACATGACTGCTCGTGCGTCTATATATATCTGTGTTAACGTATTTCCCTAATTTCCAAATAGATTTCTTGCATTGGTTCAACTGATTTCCTAAATAGAAACGCATTTTGTTTTGTTGTGTGTGTGTGTGTGTGTGTGTGTGTGTGTGTGTGTGTGTGTGTGTGTGTGTGTGTGTGTGTGTGTAGCGAGCACACTGAGGGAAGGAGAGAAGGGATGAAAACGGAGGAGAGCCAACAGTCCTGTCTGCAGCAGCCTCCATCCTCAACGCCTTTTGGTGAGTGACAATTTGTTGCACGAGGCCCAGAGGAAATAAAGTGAGAGGCCTTTTTACCAGGGCAGAAATATTAACGCTGACACCAAGGTAATATATGTATATAAATATATAAAATACAAAATAAAATCAGGGGTGCATAAAAAGCTCACTATTTGTGACTATTACCAGAAAAAGGAAGCCAAATCATCATTAACATATTGTAAACATATTATTAAATTAGTATAAATCCCTACAGGAATGTTATTTATACCATGAAGCATGTCTGTGACAGAGGGACCAGCGTAGAAATACTATTTACCTATTTGATTGTTGAAAAATAGGAGGAAAAATATACATTTTATTAAAGAATTTAAAGCAGTATTAAATATAGGAGGGAAAAAAGAAGAAAAATAAACAATAAATCACAAGTAGGCTACATAGAAAAGGATAAAAGCATCTTTTATATATTTCAATAATCTTTTGTTGAAGTGTATTCACTAAAACCGTGATTTTATTTTTCCTTCACGTTGATGATGTATATAAAATATTGTACAATAGAAAAGACGGTGTGAACAGTTGTCATTGAAACAACGAATTGAAATAAGGCGCCATCGTTTTATTTTATTTAATTCGGGCGGGAGGGGGGATTTGGACCCGTGACCTTTAGTGGTTCTGACAAACCCCCGGCTTCGGGCCTCCCGTCCAGGTCCGGAGTACGCGGGAGGGGGAGAGGTGTGCGCGGGCTGCGAGTCTCCCATCGCCGACCGCTTCCTGCTGCGCGTGAACGAGCGCTCCTGGCACGAGACCTGCGTCAAGTGCACCGTGTGTCTGAGCGCGCTCACCGGGACCTGTTACTGCAGGGACCGCCTGCTCTACTGCAAGCTCGACTATGAGAAGTAAGAGGGCGCACACACACACACACACACACACACACACACACACACACACACACACACACACAGAAAAGTTCGTTTGTCCAATGGGACTCAGGGAGCGGGCTAGCCAAATCCAGCTAGCTAGGCTACTTCAAATAATAGGCTAATGCAATTAAGCAACAATTAGCATACTGTGTTCTCTGATTAGTTAAACGTTGTTGTCTACAGGTTGATACAAATGTATTAATAGTCCAATAAAAAGCATGGTTTTAAGAGTTTTTTCATGTTTACATGTTGGTGAGGCCTTCTGTTGGATAATAATAGCTACGTTGTCAATCTTTAACTCAAATTTTATTTTGTTAAAGTGAGAAGTCACTAGTCATTAGGTAAATGTCAAGTATATACTTCTGTGTATTGGATTTAAGTACATTTACTACTGAAGGGACTATATATATATATATATATATATATATATATATATATATATATATATATATATATATATATATATATATATATATATATATATATATATAAAGTATAGATAGACACATATATGCATATATATATATAGTATGGATAGATAGATGTAGACATACTCTGTACTGATGTATAACATTATTCCTATAGACCTATACATAAATACATGCAGGTTACATGCACAAGCACATGCCAACTAATTAACAGAACCTTGAACAGACTTCTATTGAATTAGTCAGGATATAAAAAAAAATCCCCCTCTTTCCTTTCCACTCACCTAATACAGCCATCTTCATCCATCCTCTCTGTATTTTTGGTTTGCGGGCCGATTTTTGAGAATTATTTTGGAAATTATTATGATATACCCCACGATTGGCTGGCGACCATCTGGGGTGTATCCCCCTGCCTCTCGCCATAAATGCGCTGGGATAGGCTCCAGCAGACCCCTGCGACCCCGAAAGGGAATAAGCGGGATAGAAAATGGATGGATGGATGGATTATTATGATATCTACAAGATGGCATGCTAATGTGGTCAGGTGTATCTGATGTGGAATGTTAATTGTTAGTTGATAGTTTGCAGCGAGCACACTAAACCTGCTAATAAATGAATGCGTTCCTGGTCAGTCAATCTTTGTTAAAAACTAGGTAGAGGTCTAATATGCAGGAAACTGATAAATAAACACATCAAAAATGTGTTTGTTTCTCTTGTTTATTAAATATCCATTTGTTTGGTCTGCATCTCTTTTATGTAGCAACAGCTGACCGTTACTGTGCGAGTTGATCAAAGCATTGCTCACATGAATGAGCTGTAAATCAATAATAAAAAAGGAATATGAGCTGAGATGTTTAGTGAAACTTTGAGATCATTTAAAATAAAACCCACAACTGACCTGCATCTCCCCTGCACCCCTTTATCTCCCCTCCCAAACCATTAACAAAATATTTTCTTTAAATTCAAGGTCGACCCCAAAAGTCCATCATAACAAACAAGCAGGGTCATGTGGAAACATAAATGTTTATTAACCCTAAATTTTTGCCTGCAGTGTTCTGAAAATTCTGATTTCATTTTTCATGAAATATCAACATTGAATTTGAAAATGTGACTGAGCGTGAGTGTGAGACTTCTCCAATGGAGCTGTGTCACATGTATAAATAAAGTAGTATATACTGTCTATTGTCAGGAGGTGTGTATACACATGGGAATTTATGCTTTAAATGCTTCACTGCACGTCTGATCTACTGTATGAGGGAACCACTCCCTCCCAATTAGATTCTTTATGAGTGACAAGTGGTAATTTAGTTGACTGTTGAAAATAGGTTTGTCTACTCATAAATTTATCAATAGGACCATTTCCATAGTGTCTGTACAGTCTGTGTGTGTGCTGTCTGTTTGGGTTGTGTGTGTGTGTGCGTGTGTGCGTGCGTGCATGTGTGTGTGTGTGTGTGTGTGTGTGTGTGTGTGTGTGTGCAGCGGTCAGTGGGTGTGCCTGCGGTGGGAGCTCCAGGGGTGGAAGGCTGAAGGACGAGCCTGCAGCTTGTTATCATTGTTATGAAAAGTGTCAGACAGCATCCAGCAGCTCCCACTGTACCTGACATCTGGAAGAGAGAGAGAGTGTAAGACACACACACACACACACACACACACACACACACAGAGCGCGGTACTGACTGATGTCAGTCCCTTTGTGTGACGTTTATGTGGAAAAATGAATGGGAATCGTGAAGGCAGTAGCTCATCATACGTGAAGCACCGGGCTTGTTTTCAGTGATGGATTGAATGAAAAAAGCCTATTTGCTTCCCTCGTGTAATGGCCGATCCAAATTAATAGTCAAAGGCTCATCTGCTGTGTTGTCGATGTTGGTTTAGCCCCCTATACATCGCATAAGGACAGTTGCCTTGTTGTGTGAGTCGGTGCCAAACCTGGCACACCGTACTGCGTGTGACCTTCAGAGGATCAGCAACAATGTCTCCCTGTTTCCCTGCAGCCCGACGTTCAGAGCCCAACACCTCCACACACTTCCACCACCCACTCCTATAGTAGGCGTGTGCATTCCCAACCGAGTCCAAGAATTTTGCAAAGTGCACGTAAGAATTTCTGGGAGGAATTTATATAATTATTAGAAGATGCTGATTTTTTTTTCTTTTAACCCTCTACTTTAAACCTGGTGGCGCTTTATTTCCAGCTGGATGACAGAGGTATAGATGCAGGTATTAAATAAATCGTTACTACACATGGGAAGGAAATCTATGCAAGATGGCACCTTTGCAGGCTTTTTCTAGCTCACACTAGGTTATTGTCCGTGGCTCCCTCATGCAGCAGCTCCGGCCAAATATTTTTTAATTTATCCCGTGCTTTGATTACATCATCCAGCACACACGGACCAGCAGACCTCTCCTCCCCGACTCTCCCTCAGCTCGAGCTAAAGGCCACACGCTGTACTGATTTTACACCACGGCTACTCAGCTCGTCTGTTACTTATCGACTCATCTGTCGTTCCCATGTGCTTGTTTCTCCAGTGAGAAAAGCATGAATTAGGGAGGAAAAAATTGTAAATGTCTTTAGCTGTGACATATCGCAGATTTCTTTTTTCTTTTTTTTTTTTTAGATTTTATATATTCCACTGAGGTGGAGATATAAAGAAAAAAAAAAATCAGCTCAAATGAGGAACCAAATTAAATTAGTTTTAAATACAGCCCATCCCCCGCATTGAGTTATCTGGGCTATATTGCGTCAGGGCTAAAGTTTATTTAGCATTCTTTTTTTTTGCTTCAAAAATAATCTAAATGAACTGATTTTTTAATGTTCAGGTAATAAATAAGTCATCATCACCTTTCTCATATAAATGTATATACTCAACTACTCATACGGTGCACTCATCCATTTAAAAATGATAAAAAGGAGGTATGCCTTTAGGTTTCTGGGCTCAATCTGTTATGGAAATGAGGGGATTTAGATACCATATACGAAATTTGAGGAGAGTTTTTTTTGCAGATTTCGTATTGTTTTGAAACCCCAAGATATTCTCCTGATCTCCATCTTCTTATGGAGCCATTGTGAGACTTCCCTCTATATACACCCTGAAGTACTGTCATGGTTTTTTCGGACTGACACAATGCATAAATAAATAGACAGAATGACGAGCCTTCATTAAAAATTACTAGCCCCAGCTCTTTTCCAAAATGTTGTCCTGCACACCACTTTTTACACCGTTGTGTCAAGGTTACGGTTCCCTGCCAAACTGGGTGTTGTGGGGCCAGTGTTCCCTGGTGCATCGCCCTGAGCCCAAACAGGAACCACAGGGCTGCGTGGAGCCTGCAAGCTCCCTTGTAAGCCCCATAAAGGCAGCGTCAGCCCTGTGGAAACCAGGTCACCGGGGTGGATATTCACTAAACCTGGGATTTAATACCTCACTCTGTGGGGTGGAGGGCACGGAGACTACATCCAGGTTTACAAACTCTGGCCTCTCCAGATAGACGGAGGGGAGACCCGGAGCTGTGGAATCTCCCTCTGCTGAGCGGCGATGTGTGAGTCTGACGCCGACATCCTGGCATCTTCTCAGGTTACTGCATTCATGGGAGCCAACTTCTGAGTTGTGCTGCTCTGCACTACTGAGTTAGAGGATAGACGCCACATCCTTAACAACCTCCCCCCCTGCCCCCCGCCCTCCTCACACCCCCACCCCCACCGCTATTCTCGCTGCCTCACTCTCCATCCCCCTCATTCATCACTGTCTGCTTTGTAATAATATTTCTCTATTGCAAACCTCATTTCCTTTTTTCCCTGAGATTGATAGCAGTGATGACACCAAACAGTTTATCTCTTGTTTTCTCTTAATCGCCCCCCTTGCCTCTTTGTGTCTCAGGATGGGAACGGGAGGAGCAGGAGGAGGTGGGGGGGCTGATTGGGTACAGTGCTAATTACCCAGCGTTCTCTGGCTGTCCTGTGATGACAGGCCTGACACCGGGCTGTGGGGAAATACTGTTAGGGAGAATTATGCAACGAGGCATCCGAGGGACAACAAGCTCCTGTCCCCGTTTAGCACCTAAACTCTGACTGATGTATGGACGTCGTATGAATCATCCTCAAAAACAGTCAGCCCTGAAATCCAAACTATCATGTTTTAAACCATATGACACATTTTTATTTTTAGAACTTGTTCTAAAAGCAGCACAACTCATCGATGTTTTATGTAGGTTTTGAACATTCATCATCAACATTGAACAGGTGTAGACAAGAGTAAAAACAGTGTGTGCTGTTCACAGAAGTGACACTACATTTACAAATTACATCACATGTTTTTGTTTTTTTAAAGAAAAGCAATTTGCTCTGGAAAAATACTATATAACGCTGCTTGTATTAGGATGGCAGCAAATATATCATTGACCTATCTTCATCAGAGATGAGTAAGAACATTTATCTTTTTTAAATCATACATTTTTGCCTAATGACACTGAAAATTAAAGGATTCTGTGTGGTTCAGTGGTATTATCAACCAAATTATCAAATTAATTTTGACCATCAAAAAAAATACTTTTGAATATTTGTGGAGTGTGAGCCATGTGAGGACGTCACAGGCTTTGAGGGATTCTGGGCGGACTCCAGTCATGACTTCCTGACAACCATCCGATCAATCGGGAACATGACCGGCAGATTGTTTCCAGATTGTTGCCTCCCTGGTTCGATGTGAGTCTCGGGCCTCGCTGACAGCTCAGTACCATTACATACATGAATCCCACTGCACTCCTGCAATGTTCTGACACTCCCTTACCCAGGAGTCGTATATACATTATATAGATGTGTGTCGAACCTGCAGCTCATCAGATGACGGGCGGAGACGTGCCAGATTAGAGGGAAGTAGGGACGGGAAAGTTTCTGTGTACAGGATGGCGTACTGCTGGAGAACAGCAAGATTTTTATGGACAAGGTGTCTGAGAGTTTTAGAAAAGGAACAGCTGCAGGGAGGGGTAGATTTTGTCTGGGTGTGTGTGTGTGCACGGGTAGGTCGGGTGTGAGTGTGTGTGCGTGTGGATGGGGGGCGTTGATATTGCCACTGTTTTTGCATAATGTGAGATGAGACCCCATCATCTTTCCTCCCCCACAACAATTTTATAACAGACAGCTAATAAATGTTTCATGGCAGAACAAGCTGCTCGCCTTGGCTTTATTAAATCTGAGATAATAAAAGCAGGGAGGAAGAGAGGAGAGAAAAGAGAGAGAGAGAGAGAGAGAGAATAGGGGGTCGCACCAGAGAGGGAGTGATAGGGAAATCGTCGTGGACTTTTTTTTTTTTCCTCAAATCGACTGGCTGTATCTCCTGTTTCTGGGGCAACGGGTCCCGCTGTCCCCCGTCAGCCCCCCTCCCCGCCGCTTCCCGCACCGCCAGAGACAGACAGGAAATGAGAAACGGGCAGACAGGATATTGCGTTCTGGTGGCCTGGGGATTAACTGTTTTATCTAAACTAACACGCACACACACACACACACACACACACGCTCTCACGTGCACACAGACACACAACCGGGCTACATCCCCTCACATAGCGATCGTCCTCTGCAACATCAGGTGAATGCCGCGCCCGCCGAGAGACACATATCACTCAGATCCTGCAGGTTTCTAGATGTTACTTTACACAGGTACATTACAGTCCTGAATATTAGTCCTGCTCTCATGTTGAGCCGCTGTTATTACCGGTGAGAGAGTCATGACATGTAACCGTATAACTGTGAGACAGGCCAGAGGGTTTGTGGTGAAAGGCCTCAGAACATGTCGACTATACACTGAAGGGCCCTCATGGCCATTAGATAACAATGGTTACATGTTTTTTGAGAAGTGACTGAGCAAGAGGACTGTTTATGGTGCTAGTTTATTGGTGCATGATACAGCGCACATGTGACAGCATCTGTCAGTGTTTTATTGATGTTTGTACCCAGGCACCTTATCTGTGTTTACACAAACTGTGCATATTTGTGTTTATGTGACTGTATATGACTGTACTGTATATATTTATATATATGTGTCTGTGTGTGTGTGTGTGTGTGTGTGTGTGTGTGTGTGTGTGTGTGTGTGTGTGTGTGTGTGTGTGTGCGTGTGTGTGCGCGTGCAACCGGCGGCAGGGGTAGCAAGTATCGTGGGGAATGCTGGGAGATTTTAATAACACAGAAGCAGTGCAGGGAGATTTAATAAAAGGAGATGATGTGATTACTGAACCTTGGCTCTGAGCCATTTTGCTTCACAGAGCAATATCCGCCGAAAGTGCGCACGCACGTACACACGCACCATTGAACACATACACACACACACACACACACACATCTCTAAGAAATGGATACTAAACAGAATGCAACTTAAAAGTAAGATTGTTGCATAATCGTTGGTTGCTTTCGCACCTGTTACACAAATCTTTGGATATACTTTTGTTTTCGGGGCAGGTGATATAAGTATGCGGTCATCTTGGAACACGTAACATACGTGGGAATCACCAGCTAGTACATAAATACCTCAGCATGTTACATGTTTTAAGACAGAGATGCATTTTGGACTTGGAAAGGATTAGCTCCAGCTTGGAATATGACCTAAGAGTTTGTATAAGTAGGCACACAACTAGTCACCCCACAACACATCCATATTTATAAAATGATTGTGTTTCAGTCCAGACACTATTGTGCTCGTCAGGGCACGAAGGCAAAACAGCGGCACACGACACAGTTTACAGGGAGATGATGAATATTCTGTTATTCTGTTTCTACGCATACAAACCTAAACACAGTAGCGAGGGATGATTATAGCAAAACTTCCAGAGCACCGACTCGTTTGATCTTATAATCACAGATCTTAGAATTAGTTGTACTCTCTAACCCTTCCACAATCTATAGGAACGCAAAGTTGCTTGTGACGGAGCCTCCTAAGATTTTGAACATCACAGGGTCTCAAAGTTGACTGCTCTCTTCAGTCTTTCATCTGTGCCTACATCCTCTTCAAAATAACCCATTCCAGATAGATTTGTACACAGCTGGCCTTTTCTTTACACTTCACATGTTTACCATCTAATTTCATTCCTACTTTTTTATAGTGGAAATTCAATTGCAGTAGGTCAGTGTCATGCAAAAATCTTTGCCTCCCGTTAATTTCCAATAGAAGCAAAGTTATGGCTGCTGCAAGTGTTATTTAAACTCAGGCTGTAAGAAAAACTGATCGTTGTTTTAGTTATTCTGTAGTTTATCATTAACGAATCATCATTCATCCTTTGTGGAAACTTGGAACAACATCAGTGCTTTAAACCAAGCTTGATAATAAATAATAATAATAAATAATTGTAGGCCTAATCCATCTATTTTTTCAGAGAAAGCCATGATCAGGTATCACAATACAGAGATTGATTTCTTTTTTCATCATCTATTTTACACATGTATGCTGCCTCCCTGATTTTACACTACTTTTAGTTAGAAGACTTTTTTTCTCTAATTTAGGTAAAGACATATATGCTCTTTTAGTTGTGCAGTTGTAATAACTGGATAATAAAATAGGACTACATTTGAAATCATTTCTTGACTTTGATTTTTATTTCTGCATCAGGGTTAAGGCATTTGTTGTTGTAATAGTATGGGGTAAGTTTCTTGGATGCTTGTAGATGCTGCACTGAAACTTGATGAAATTCATTGTTCAAAGTACAATTTTTCTTTAAATCATTAAGTCCTAATTAGTTGTTTTTAAGTTTAAACACTTTTTTTAATGATGTTATCTCTTCACATAATTTTTTTGGGGATTTTGTTCTCAGATATAGTGGTAGAGTTATAATACCATCCAATACTGAGAGCGTGGGCGTGTTTGACCAGATAAATCTGCTCTCCCTCATTCGTGTGGCTGCTCTTTAACCATTATGTCCATAGTGATTTGTTGGAGGCTACACCCTGGTCAGGGCCAGTGTGAATGATACTTCTATTAGAGGGATTAGACTGATCTACTTACAGACCCCCTCTGTGGCAGTTGCCCCGAGTTGCCTTCATTTGCCATGTTGAGTAAATTCCTACCGTGCTGTGTACACCCCGATTAGGGACTGTGGGACTTAAACCACCAACATCATCACTCTTATGTCAAGCAATCCTATGACAATTCTATTGTATTTTGTTCACAGTGAAAGGGCAGTGGAGTGAAGCTGCACAAGGCACTTGGATGACTTCTCTCTTAGATGGGAAATACATGACAGATGCCAAATATCATTATTGACAAGTGAGATCCTGCAGAATGTTTTTTTTTTTACTGAGGAACCATGTCAAAGAGGCTCTCTTAAATTTAAAATAAATGTTAGACACCGGTTATTATGACTGACAAGTGGGATCTTGCAGAATCTTCAAAGATACAGAAAATGGCTAATAAGAAAATGGCTTGAGCGACAGAAACACAAGGGTCCCACCACAGCAGATCCGTATGTAGAGCTGCTTTTAGGTTTGCGTTGCGTCGTGAAGTTAGCGACACTGTCTTTTGGGGATTTCGGGGAGCGTTTGGCAGATGGATTGCGAAAGATTAGCCGTGGCAGCTGCGTTTGGGACAGAATCACAGATTAGGAGCTCTAATGTGCAGACCTGGCTCCTTCTTTACACTCCAGATTTGGGCAGCAACACCTTCCTAGCACTCAGTCAGGGAGCGACAACACTTCTGTCTTCATCCCTTCCTCCCCCTGCTCACTCCTCTCTCCTGCTCCCTTCCGCACTCATCCAGGTTGGTGTTTTGTTCTCCATCTCCATCCACCATCCTCTCTCTTCTTTATGTGATCACTGCCTACTAAATCTTCCTGATATTCACACCATCCAACTTATCTATACCTCCATGTTTTCCTGCATGTTGGTGCACCACCAGCGAGATGATGGGTGCAGGTATGGTGAACGATAGTCACTAGCCAATATCAGATGATATTTGGTGAGTGGGTGTGTGCAAATGTCTGAGCGCATGCCCGCGCGTGTGCATGTATGTATGTGTGTATTTGAGAGTTTCTGTGTTTGTGTGTCTATGTGTGTTTTAGTGTGCATAAGTGAGAGGAGAGAGATTAACCCCATGCTATCCCCAATCCCTGGTTATGAGTTTACAGCGTCTGTCTGGCCATCGCACTGTTTAAACAACAATCTAATTAATCCTGTCTTTATTAGTTTCAGTGAACTGGGGAGGCAGGCTGGGAGGGCGTGAGGGAGAACTGGGAATGCTGGCAGAAAATACCGGGGCGGGAGGAAGGGAGGAGGGGGGAACCAAGTGCGAGAGCAGGGATTTGAGGAGGAATTTAATGGCAGAGACTTAGGCCCCAGTGAATGGAAATAGGGATGTGAAGTGACAGCGAGGCAGAAGAGAAAATGAAGGGTTATAACATCTCACAGGAGGAGAGACGGAGCGGAACAAAGGGAGCAAAGTGGTCATGGGGAAAAACCAATGGACCTGAGAAAGATTTCGCATTAAGCTTTATTCATAATGTTAAATCGGTGCTTTAAGATTGTGGGTGGCATATGGATAGACTGGTGTTTACCCCACCAAAAAGAGCCCGATATGTAAGGAATTATATGGGGAAGGCTGCTCTCTTATCACAAGCCAACTACTGCCACCTACTGTCATGAGGAAGGAAGGAAAACACAATATGAGAAATGCAGACTAGTGTAATTCCTCCCAGCAGATGTTCACCCTGTTGCACTGTGAATTGGGTAATGTTCATACGACCTTTAATTAAGAGACTATGCTAATCTCTATCGCAGTCATTGGAGCACAGGGTAAATGTGTCGGAGCTCCGTCTTTAATTACCTCACCCTCCTCATTCTGCACCCCTTGACTCCCATCATGCCGTGTTTTACAATTTATGTAGGTGTCCCTCACAAATAAGCCCGTGTGTGTGTGTGTGTGTGTGTGTCTCTCTCTGTGCACCTCCAGGCTGTTTGTAAGGAAGTGCAGCGCCTGCCTGCAGGTGATCGGCCGTTCGGAGCTGATAATGCGCGTGCTAGGCCAGGTGTACCACCTGGGCTGCTTCAGCTGCTGCGAGTGTGAACGCCGGCTGCAGAGAGGTGATGAGTTTGTGCTGAAGGAAGGCCAGCTGCTCTGTCGCATGGACTATGAGAAGGAGAGGGAAATGCTCGCCGCCATCAGTCCCACGCCGACCGAATCAGGTAAAATAGTAGTTTGTTACGTGGCCACCTCGAATGGAAGTTCCTGCATTCACACAATGTCACCAATGAACATCCCCTGCTTTTTATTTAAGGGAGAATATACATGTATTTATATTTCAACCAGTTTTTATAAATAAAATTTTCAATATACCCTATTGGTGTAATGTACCAAAGCATAGTGTATTTTTTAGGAATATCTGTACTTTACTTCTGAAAAATTGTTTAAAAGCCAATTATGGTACAATATTCAGTTTACTCAAGTGTGATGTGGAAACCTGAAGCCCTCAGTGATGCAAACTTCATCAATCTCAACATTCTGACTGCTTACTTATTCACTTTCAGTACTTACTGTACGTAGATTGATTATCAGAGAATTACTTTTGCTGCTTCTGATGTTAGATATTTAAGATTTTTAGTCAAATATTAACAAGCTGTTCTGTTTTTCTTGATTATCCGCTTACCTTACCTCAGTGAAAAGCGAGGATGAGGATGGTGGAGGGGGTTCTGGTGGAGGGAAGGGTGGTGATGTAGGCAAGGAGCACAAGCGTTCGAAACGACCACGCACTATCTTGACCACGCAGCAGCGCCGCGCTTTCAAGGCCTCCTTTGAACTGTCGGCTAAGCCCTGCCGCAAGGTGGGTGGATCGGCTTCTCTTGTCTATAGGAATGTCTGCCTGCCAGGAAATACTCCCTTCACTTACGAATTTCATTGTTCATTGTTAGTCTGCACACACTGACCATGTTTGACGCGTACGTTTTTTTCCTTTTTAATCAATGGTACCTTTGACTTGAAGGTGAGAGAAACGCTGGCTGCTGAGACTGGGCTGACAGTGCGAGTCGTCCAGGTGTGGTTTCAAAACCAGAGGGCCAAGGTTAGACTTTGCATATTCCTCATGAGTTCATGTTCCATCTCACAGATGAAACGCAGGATTTTCACACTGGATGGTGCCTTATTTTTTACGCCTCAGATGAAGAAGATAGCTCGGCGGCAGCAGCAGCAGCAGCAACAGCAGCAGGAACAGGAGCAGCTGGGGGGGACCAGGAGAGGGCCGAGCAGAGGGGGCCGCCAGAGCAACGACGACAGCGAGGGTGAGAACCTCAGTACACACGCAGGGTTAAGAACAGAAGATAGACAAATACTAAAAGAACAGACTACAGCACGGTAGGTCTAAAGCCATTCTCATCTCCACACAGATGGCTCGAGTACGCACGGCATGGACGGGATCCTGGGATACCCCTCTCTGCCTCGACAGCAGCTTCTCACTCTGGACCCCAACATCTACGGTGGAGAGCCGTTTCGACATGGGCTGACACCGCCTCAGCTGAACAACGAGCAGCTCCACGCTTATGGTAAGACAGAACATCACAGTGACAGGTATCAAGGAAATGGTCATTTTAAATCGTGTAAAATGTCAACATGCTGTTTTCCAAAGCTTCATTTTCTATACTGACAGTCACCAACCCACAGATCATCAGTTCACTATTATAGAAGACTGAAAAAAAACTAAAAATAAGCCAATCTGAAAAGCTGGAACCAGAGAATTAGGACATTTTCTTTTTTAAAATTGCTTAAATCAAATATCGAATAAACAGTTATTAATGGTTGGTGATGTATGCAATAGTTGGTAACTAATCAATTTAATAATTTCTCAAAAAATGTTTCTGTAGCTATGCAGCATGATGGTATCTGAATAGTTTGAGAATGATTGCAGCCAAACTTTATTACACTTTATCTCACACACGTCACTGCCTGAAGTTTATATTGCAAAAAGTAAGATTAAGTAAGACCAGAGAATTTAGACATTTTCTTCTTAACAATGACTCAAACTGGTAGAGCAATTATTAAAAAGGTTGGTGATTAATGTAATAGTAGGAGTAATTGTTGACTAATCAATGTAGCTCTACTTCATAATTAATATGTTGTGATTATCTCTTTACCCCCATGGAAAAAAAAAATATAAATCAAGGTTATGTGAGATTAACTTGTATTGTTAAATGTCAGACTTCTTCCACACCCGGAGTTTAATGGGGTTTGTACACAATAGTCAAACAATTGCATTTCACAATATTTTCTTCCTTATTTGAAAAACATGCAACAATTGAGCATGTTCTCACTGTTTTTATGACCACAGACTCAGAGACAGTATTTCATGACCTGGACAGCGATGGAAGCCTTGGTCACCTTGGCGACTGCCTCCTAGCAACAGGGGAGGGTGGCCTCCTGCCAGGGCGAGTGGGAAACCCCATTGACCGTCTGTACTCCATGCAGAACGCCTACTTCACTTCCTGACCCCTCATAAAGTCTCACCCTCCCACCCCGTACCCCTGTCCACCTCTCACCTCAGAGATGCAGCTAATGGAGTCTGCCCATCAACATGCCTGTGGGACCACTCTCCATCAAACAGCCTTCGCCCAAACATCCCAATTATTACAGGCAAAAAAAAAACAAGTCAATCATAGTAATAATACCACTTTGCAGCCGATTAGCATAATGTTCCTGTCATCTTTCTTAGATAAGAATCACATGCTGGAAATACAGACACTGTAAAAGACCGAAATATGTAAAGGGACCTCAAGTTTCTCCTGTTGTATTTATGTAATGTTCAATTAAACACAGACCTGTGGCACTTTTAACAAAAAAACACAAACAAAAGACACATATGTTTATCATTGATCACAGGTAATAATTGGTGAGAGTAAATTCATCAATTAAGTTACTTGTGAGGAGTCGTGGCAGGTCTTATGAGCAGCTGAGGGTCTAAATTAGGTATATTAAATAAAGCTTTTAACAGGACCAGTGATTATTGTGTGTGAAAGACTGCAGCATATACAATACTGTATATTGATTGGAGTACAACTCTCAGGTTAGCGTGTATGTTTATGTAACCTGAGCTATAACTCAGGATATTGTGCTGGATAGGATTACATTTTCACTTGATTTCAAGAATATGGACTAGAAAGACAAATTTGAAGTAAATTTTTGCATTAAAATGATAATAGTATTTGGTAATGCGACGCATGACAAGTACAATGCGGACATTTAGACAACACTACAGGGTCATTTGAAGAGCCTTATACGGAAACAGGGTTGTAAAGGGGAGTCTTGCTATAATTTTCCCTTTTCTTTTGTAATGTAATCACCAAGAAGCAGCGCAAACAGCAAGCAACAACCAATGGATCTCTACTGCCCAAATCATAGGACACTGGGTACATAATGATGTGCTCCGAAATGTAAATGTGAGTATGACTGTGTTACAATTAATTGTTGTAGTCACTTTCTGTAATATTTTCCTTTCTCAAACATCTCAAATTAGATGTTGTTAGGTAGATATTTTGTACCTTCTGTGCTAATCCACCAATATTTAAACTGTAGCATGATATTTATGTGTCACAAAAGTAGGTTTCAAATAAATAGCCTCCAGACTAAAGTTGGATAGCGAGTCTTACAGACAGCATCAGGATCGATCTCCCAATGTGGTGCAGAATAAAATAGGATTATGGTGATACTTGTTTTACTTAGATGCCAGTGATCGCTACAGCTTGTGACATTATTTCATGGCATTAAGTTTGACTCTGACTCATGGTATTTTTAAAAGTGATATTTTTGTGAACGTAACTTATTTGTGCGGTATTAGGCGAGTTCTTACTTTTAGGTTCAGTGACTGCCAGGTGATGTGCTTTGAATGTAATGTTGCCGTATCTTCAATACAATCCGCGGTTTCATCTTTGACGTATGCCTGTCTTATTTGTCCTCAAAACGATAAGTGATGATCCACTGATCACTTCCCTCTTCTGGTATGAACAAAATATATTACGCCTGAAAGAGAGGAATCTTTTTTCCCCTTTCTGTCACTGCCTTCAAAGTTTTAATAATTCAACTAGAAAAAGGGTCTGTTCTGCTTGGTGGTCACAGGGCACATAACTCAACATCCTCCCTCCGTCTCTCTCAGTTGTCCCGCTGATTAGAGGTAGACAGCCTCCTCCCTCTCCATTCTTCCCAGACTCCCTATTTATCAGTCACTGAGTAGTCATGAGAGTTTGTGTGGGAGCGAAACATTCCAGTTTAATATTTAACTCTGACTCAGAGCCGGAGAGGGTGGGAGGGACTGAAAAAAGCAACAGAAAAACAGCAGAAGGAGCTACACCATAATACACGAATTATATCAATTTTAATAAATTTAATGAAGAACAGTACAGTACAACAACATCCTTGCTTACATGCAAGTATTTGTCTCTTTACATAATCACAAAAATCTCATATTCTTATTGTTGATGAAGCTGGACCACATAAATGAGCCCATCTGTGCTGATGTGGTGACAGAAGATGGCCGAATGCTACGATGGCTGAAGCTCTGGATTTGTTACTGAGAAAAGAAAAAAATGTATTGTTAGTTGACTAATAATACAATACCAGACAAAGACAGGTGCTGTATTGGTACCATTTTGCTGACATCGTAACTGAGTATTTGTGTGAAATTTTACTGCTGTGCATCTTGTCATTAAAGTGCACCCCTCCCTGCTTCTTCAAGAGATAAATCAGGAAGGAAGTAATATTCTGCACACTGCACATTCCTATCTCATGTGTTCCAATCACTTTTCCTTCAATCACAATTTTTAAAATACATGACTATGAGTAACTCCAGTGGGGACTTACCCACTTTACTGAGGTCCACGGCCTCTGCACAGCCCAGGAATCGAGCCACATGTGGTGAGCAGGAGGTAGGTTTGTCCTGGTTTTCTCTGAGGCAGCGCTCAAACTCTACAAACTCCTTGGAGCAATCCTGTCGGATCTTCTGGATCACTGGGCTATCAAAACAAAAAGGTGGGATTGTTACTTTTTTTCCCAATCATTCATCAGTGTAGGTGCTGAGGGTGTCGCAGGACCACATACTTACTGTGATGATGTGCAGTGTGCAACCTTCATCTTCAGCTCGTGGCACTTTTCCTGCCATGTTGATGGGTTGGAAGTCACACATGACCCATAGGCTTCCATCTCCTTGTGGCAGTACTTTGCCGTGATATTCATAGCAGCCTGCCTGAAAGATAAGAAATGCAAGATATATATATATATAGATAGAGAGATTACGGACCAACATGGAATGGTCAACCTCAACTTCAGAAACTTGCTACAATGACCACAATCAATGTAAACTGAAAAATTAGTAGTATTATTCGTATTGAGCATGTAGACATGCATGCAAATATCCTTATGTGTATATCTACTGAATCTACTGATAAGAGACTGTATTCATATGTATTTAAATGTCTTACATGTTGCCCTTTTAATTCTCAAACGATGGAGCTGATCAATGAAGGTTATAACAGCAGCGTTTCAGCATGTGCTGCCATGTCTGCGCTTCCACTGCCGTATGCACCATTTTAACATCTGATAGGATGGACGTAAAACGGTGTTTTAATTTGATTGGTTCACGCGTACGTCAACCACACCGCTTTGCTCCCGCCTCCACCATGACGCTACATTGTTTAAAGGGGCAGCGACTTAATCGTTAAATTACAGCGTCGAATAAAACGTCCGATTTATATTTGGTTAAACACCCCTAACAGGCAATAAATGTAAATTATTAGCACAAAAAACACGAACGCGTGTATAAGTTGATAAATGTTCGGTTTTTCAGCAGCTCAGCCGGCTGTTGATCATACCATGAAGACCATTACGTGTCTCTGCGCGCTTACGTATGCGGAAGCAACGGCCGAGAGAACGGAGCGATTCAGTAAACGGGCTCTGGAGGCTGGAACGGGAACCGCTCCGTCTGTTGAATCGCATTTTCACCGACTACGGCACGACGGGGTGGTGCTGGACGGCAGCGGGGGGCCAGAGGGGCGAGCAAAGCACAATGAACGACGCCAAGAAAGGGGCAGACGCGGCCGCGGATGGGATGTATGGACCGGATGAGACGCGGACGGCCCCCGCCGTCAACCACAGCCAGCATGACAGCGGCACCGGCGACGAGCTGGTGAGCTCGGTGACGCTATACAGGCGCAGGCCTCGGCTACTGCACGGCACCGTGCTCCCGTTCCTGGCGGTCCTCTACCCAGGCTGGCTGTACGTATGGCTGGCGGTGTACGGAGCCTCGGAGTACCCGGAGGCAGGCCTCCTCGCGCTAGCCGCTATCGGGATCGCGCACGTCCTCACCGCGCTGTCCGGTTATTGGTCCGTCCACGCGCACTGCTGGCTCACCTGTTCGAAGGTAAACACCGGTAATACCAGTAGCGATGTGTGTGTGTGTGACCCGTTGTTTGTACGTAGAGGTCAAAGGTCGGCGTACCAGCAGGTACCGAATCACCGATTTATTCCAAGGAACCACAGAAGGGTCAAGAGATTGAACCACTGCACTGACCGAGCTGCATGTTTACACCAGCTGTAGCATCTCTGATAAAGAGCACTTCCAAATATCACGACCACATTTTTTAGAATTATTTATCTAATTAATGAAATTTGAAATCAGAATTAGATGAAGAAGTACGTTTATGCCTACAATTAAGTTGCTTTGTTGTTTTGGTACACATTAGTCAAAAATATACACAAACTTAATTAAGTATTTATAGTATATAGTTATACCACTATATTAATATGGTATTATAATTGGCATGGATGCTATGTTGCATGATGGATCAAGATCAGGAAGATGATTAGTGGACATATGCTTTTAGAGACATTGGAACATTGCTTTGTTTCATTCTGCCAAGGAGTTTTAGAATAGCACCGCAGTGATTAGACTAATAATCAGCTATTTTCCAACTATTACATTAATCCCGAGGCTGTTTTAACTATTATTTAATTTTCTGCTTCCAGCTTCTAAAATCTTATTATTTTCTGGTATCTTTAGTTTTTTATAATGGTAAACTGAGGATCTTTGAGTTGTTGTGGTTGTTGGTTTCAACAAAAAAATATGCTGCACTTTAAGCTTTAGGAAAAACTGACATTTTACACCAACTTATGAACCAAACAACAAACGATGGATCAATTCAATTACTGATAGCTTACTCAACTTTTTAAACAGTTGTTGCTCGTGTAAAAGCCAACATGACTTCCTCACCATGCTAGTGGAAGTTGATATAGAGAATAAATGTTGTAATGTATGCCTAAAGTCACATTGCTGATAGATTTATAAAAAAAAATAACATAGTAATAGTTATTTGAATGGAAACTGATATTTCCATTCAACTTTTCACATTATTCTATAAAATAATTGTGTAAGGAACATTTTTGATCATTTTGTGCCTTAATTAGAGAAGGAAATAGTTGTTTTGTCGACACAATATTAAAAATATTGTGATCAAAAATAGTAATCAATGTATTTCTCTCTGTTACGTTAAGAGAGCCCACCAAAAAATACATTTACACTTTTTTTCAATTAGTTTCAAATGAATGTTTTCATTTGACTACCTAATGTGCCTGATTTACATGTTGATGAAGCCATTGTGTGAAAGTGCCAGTCTGACATGAAAGGAAACTCGGCTGCAGAGGCGCACCGATACCAAAAATAACAGTGACCTGCCACAGTCTGTGAATGTGTCACCTGTTGATTTGTATACACAGGAACCAGACCCAAACAGGGCGACGCTGGCAAAGGTCATACCCACCCCTAATAACGGTTCTGCTGAGCTTGTGGCACTACAAAGGGACCAGGTCGGTTCACGTTTTCATTCTGAGTGAAACCAAACGCTAACGCTTCTCCCCGAATGATTGCTGACATTTCCATTTTCCCTCTTTCTGCTCCACCGGCCTGACAGGATGAAAACGGAGAGGGGATTCTGTCTTTTGAGTTTCAAAAGATTTGCTACACCTTTGACCACAAAGAGAAGAAGTGCTTTCTTCCCATAGCGTTTCCCATCAACCACTCGATGGGCCACTTTCAGTCGTGGCGTGGCTACCAGGAGGAGGCCGACCTCAGAGTGGCAGAGAAGCGCTACGGCACCAACCGCGCTGAGATGGTGGTGCCGGATTTCCTGGAGCTATTTAAAGAGAGGGCCACTGCTCCTTTTTTTGTTTTTCAGGTATTTGTGTGTAAATGTTTCTGTATATTTACACATTTTTTTTCAACAACTTGACTTTACAATTGTTGACCTACTCGCCTAAAGTCATTCAGTATATTCTCCGTGATTCATCAGGTGTTCTGTGTGGGGCTGTGGTGTTTGGATGAGTACTGGTACTACAGCGTGTTCACACTCTTCATGCTGGTGGCGTTTGAGGCCTCCCTGGTCCAGCAGCAAATGAGGAATATGTCTGAGATCCGCCGCATGGGGAACAAGCCCTACATGATCCAGGTGAGATTCATCAAATTATTGCTCAAGTATGTAAAAAATTTTCTATTTTTGTACCAAAAACTCAATCTATCTCTTGAAAGTATTTCAATTTGCTTTGTATTTTCTTACAGGTGTACCGAAACCGCAAGTGGAGACCTATATCGAGTGATGATCTTGTGCCCGGAGACATCGTCTCAATCGGTACTTGTCCTGTCCACGTATTATTATTACTGACCTCTTGACCCTGTGAGAGTTTCACGGTTAACGTTCGCTGCTTCGCAGGACGTTCGCCACAGGACAACCTGGTACCGTGTGACGTGCTGCTGCTCCGGGGCCGCTGCATCGTGGACGAGGCCATGCTGACCGGAGAGTCCGTCCCCCAGATGAAGGTCAGAGGCAAACGTGCACACAGCACGACACGGTACAGCGCTAAGTGTTTTTTCGAGCGTAACCCTCAATTATTGTGGCGTGTGCAGGAGCCGGTAGAGGACTTGGACCCAGAGAAGATCCTGGATCTTCAGACGGATTCTCGACTCCACATCATCTCTGGCGGGACGAAGGTGGTCCAACATAGCCCCCCCTTAAAGGCCAGTGCAGGACTCAAACGTAGGCCACTATTCCTCTATTATCCTATTAATTATTAAAGGGATAGTTTAACATTTTTAAACATTTTGGCTGGTGGCTCAATAAATCAATAAAGTGTCTGTCTCCCATATTTTCAAACTGAGGTGAAAGCTCATTAATCTTTTCTTCACAGCTGTAGACAATGGCTGCGTGGCCTACGTCCTGAGAACAGGATTCTACACCTCTCAGGTGAGAAACTCTTTTAGTGGTTGTTTTATGTTTAGCTGTCTTTCTATATTTGATTCATACTTGAGTCAGCTGTGAATGTGTGCTTACCGCACGTATCACGTTCCTCTAGGGTAAACTGTTGCGGACCATCCTGTTTGGGGTGAAGAGAGTGACGGCGAACAACCTGGAGACTTTCATCTTCATTCTCTTCCTCCTGGTTTTTGCCATCGCTGCCGCTGTCTACGTGTGGGTAGAAGGTGAGGGCGCACAGACCAGACTCAAAGAGGCACAGTGACAGCTAATAGCTGGAAGGTGAGGGGGTGAGCAACCTCTAATTTGTGACGTCTTTGTTCTTTCTCCGTTTTCATTACTCCCCCAGGGACCAAAGACCTCAGCAGGAACCGCTACAAGCTGTTTCTGGAGTGTACGCTAATCCTCACCTCAGTGGTCCCACCGGAACTCCCCATAGAGCTTTCTCTGGCAGTTAACACATCTCTTATCGCTCTGGCCAAACTTTGTAAGTCCCTGTGCATTCCTGTCGTGCATATGTTCAGAGAGCTGCAGCCTGCCATGACAACAGTGATTCATTTTAATCTGCTTTGTCTCAGACGTGTTCTGTACAGAGCCCTTCAGAATACCCTTCGCAGGAAAAGTGGAGGTTTGCTGTTTTGACAAAACGGGAACACTGACCAGTGACAGTCTGGTGGTACGAGGGGTAGCAGGCCTCAGGTAAATACCACCATTTGTGACATACAAACACAAAGCTTCTTAGTTAGCGATTACCATCAACTGATCTTTGCATTTACAACAGGGAAGGAAAGGAAGTGATGCCTGTATCTGAGATCCCAGTTGAGACACATCGGGTGGTGGCGACCTGTCACTCACTGGTCACCCTGGATGACGGGCAGCTGGTAGGAGATCCGCTAGAGAAGGCCATGCTGACCGCTGCTGACTGGATCCTCACTAAAGGTACGAGAAACCGACCTTTACTATATTTAAATGTCCCATATTCAGTGTTGTTCCTAAATGCGTACAATGAATGATCAATAATGAACATATTTTGGGTGAAGGTGACCATACTGTATTTTTTACTTGATGAATGTTAGTGTGAACGCGTTCATTCTGACAGCCGTGAACGGTGCTCTCTCATAGTAGAACTTTGTTCGAGAGTGTGCCAGATTTCTTTAGATCCTTCCAGGGAAAACACCCAGCTAAAAACCCACAATAAGCAGACCTTAATATGTAGCAGAAAACCACCTGGTCTGGCAGCAGCTGTCATACCTGTCCCACTAACAAATACGTCATAAAACACAGAGCAATAGCCAGGAGCATTGAGGAAGGCAGCACGACAACTGTGGCCATTAACAGAAATTGATTTAAAAAAAAAAAAAAAAAAGTCAGGTCTGACCCAGACTGCTTTACAGTTCTGCTTTTATTTTCATAATAAAGACCATTTAGGCTGCAAGTTTCCTCATGTTTTGAGAATATACTGCACGGTGAAATTTGCAGCTGCTACTAGCATGGACAGAATAGTTGTTAAAAAAAAGCATATGTCGGGTCAGTATTTATATTCTCAGCAAGACATTATTATAATCAAAAAACAATTGCAATCCCCCTCTTTATAATGTGGGAGCTTTAACAGACACAGACACTTTAAAGTTCAGGCCAGTTGCCAGTGGCTTGAACTTTAAAGTGTCTGTGAGAAAGTACTTCACACCCAATCAATTTGGATACTGTCTTGGTGTATGGCCACAGAAACTTTGAGGAAGAGGAAAAAACACTCAAGATTGATTAGATGCCAACTATTAAAATAATTTCCAACTATTTTGATACAGATTGATCAATTGGTGTCTGTCTGTTAAATAAATGGCTGTTTGATTCAATATATTTGACATTTATGAGCCACTCACCTTGAGGAAAAACTATCAAAAATATTATATTATTAATTTTGGTATTGATGATATTGTTTTATTGCCTAAGCCTGTATAGATACACACCAGTATACTATTAATAAAGAATCTGACTTAAAAGCATCAAGCAATTCTAAATCCAGAAAGAACACCATACAGATATAAAAAGGCAACTACTAACTCTGCCTGCACATACTGTGATTATACAAAATGTGCGGAATATTTCATCAGAGAATATATATATATATATCGACAAAATGCACAAATGTCAGTCAAAGCTGATGGACTAAATCCACAGAATAAAAAACTATTCAAAGAGGCTACTCTCATATCTGGATGTAAATGCTTTAATTCTGTCCCGCACGTGTCTGTGTAACGGTAATACAGCACGGCCTGAGAAGAGCCGGCTGCTGAAACGCGTCATTATGCGCTTGTCGACCGAAGCAATAAAAAGACACAAAGGACATTCTTGGGCGCTGGCCTCCTTCCAGAGAACACGTGTACGCTCACCGATGTGTCGGGGCTGCGTGCGGTCATGTGTCCCTCTGGAGTTTACAGTACAGAGGTTTTCCTGGTTACACCATACCTATTCAGCTTTTTGGAATGCTCGTCTTTAAACACAGGGCAGTATGTCCTCATAACTGTAGATGTTCCACAGTAAATGTGTTACCAGCCACACTCACTTAAGATAAAAATAATTTTCCATCCTCTGAGTGACAGAAAGCATAAATGTGACTGTGCTTTACTGATTCTTGCGTCAATCAGATGAAAAGGTGTTTGCCCGTGGCATCAAAACACAGGGACTTAAGATCCACCAGCGTTTCCACTTCGCCAGCGCTCTGAAGAGGATGTCGGTCCTGGCCTCCTACGAGAAACTGGGATCCACTGAGCTCTGCTACATCTCAACCGTCAAAGGAGCTCCAGAGACGCTTCGGGGAATGGTGCGTACGCCTCCCGTCCTCAATTACATCCTCAGCCCGTGGTTTAGCGTAATTAAGTCGCGACACTTGTTTCAACATGGCTTTGTGTGCAGTTTGCAGAGTGTCCGGCCAATTATGACGAAGTCCACAAGGAAATGTCCCGAGAAGGAGCTAGAGTGCTGGCGTTGGGTTACAGAGAGATTGGACACCTCAGTCATCAACAGGTTCTTTCTTCATTGTCATTTGTCAGAAACGGTTTGGACAACAAAATGTTTTATTTGAATCTGAGCTGTTTTTTTTTTTTCTGGTACTCACAGGTCCGGGAGATGAGTCGCACATCTCTGGAATGTGACTTGACCTTCGCCGGGTTCATGGTCGTGTCCTGTCCCCTTAAGAGCGACAGCAAGGCCGTCATCAGAGAGATCCAGGAAGCATCTCATCATGTTAGTACGCTGCATATTAACAAAACTTGCTGGAAACTCGCTCAAGTTTCTTTTTTTTTTTTTTTTAAGTGGGATGACTTTTTTTCTTCCATCAGGTGGTGATGATCACGGGCGACAACCCCCTAACGGCATGCCATGTAGCGAGAGAGCTCCACTTCATCCAGAAAGAACACACGCTTGTATTGCAGTCAGGCCCCAGGCCGGGTACGTCGAGTGCTCAATTTCCCGAATCATGTTTGTTGCTTGAGAGAAAAAATGTCACAATTTAAATATGAGCTACAATCTGGTTCGTGTAGTGATCCTTTTGCCACAGGTATTTTGATAAAGGACCAACACGTAGTATGTACAATTGCTGTAATTTCTGTTGTTTTCTCTCCAGGTGAGTGGCAGTGGGAGTCCATTGATGGCACTGTACACGTCCCGCTGCCGCCTCCTTGTGTTTCCTCCTTCGTGCGTCAGTTTAACCTGTGTGTAACAGGGGAGGGTCTGGCCAGGCTGTGCTGTGACCCCCGGCTACTCCACACCCTCCTTCCTCACATAGGAGTGTTTGCTCGTGTCAGTCCGAAGCAGAAGGTAGGTCTTAAAGCAGCAGGCGGCTGAAATATGGTTAGAGAAACACATCTGGCATTTTCTTGGTCCAGTTCAGTATGTATCGTGTGTATAAGACAACGTGACTTGTAGGACTGGGCAATAAAACAGTATAAATTATCAATACTTTGATGCAAAGTTTGTATTTTAAAAAAAAAGCTCTCTTCTTGGCTTCTAAACATCATATTTTCCCTTGACAATAGAATCAGTCATTTAACAGACAAACACCAAATCAAGTTTTATATGAAGTGGTTACATTCAGTCTTTTTTTCTGGTCAATATTAAGAATGGACAATTGAAAATGATCAATAATCACTGTTATCCTCTGATATGAAATACTTCATATCAATATATGTTCTATCTATATCACCTGCCCTTACATTCACATATAGTAGGTTAATAAGCATATATTTAAACGAAAATCATGAATTTTTGTTATCAATAGGCTTTTTTATTTAAATGTTACCCAACACTAATGACCTCTAAATCCTGGCTGTAATGGACTATGTGTTAGTCATTTGGATGTTGTAACAGAGTTCCCTAATATTGCAGTATAATCCATCACAGAGGAAGTAGAACCAAAAGGAAGCAGCTTGTAACACATTACTCATTTGTCCTCATCTGTAATCGGAACAAACACAAGCATTTATCTTTGGGGGGTAGTTCAGAGGCATTCTGGAAAATGTAGGGAATCGCTGTTTTTAGTATGACCGATTGATGATATATGGAATAAAGGTATTCAAGGGTGAACTCAAATAGTGTCTTTGGAAGTATTAAGCTGCTTTGTCTGCTGTGTTACAGGAATTTGTGATCACCAGTCTGAAGGGGCTGGGCTACGTGACACTCATGTGTGGGGACGGTACGAATGATGTGGGAGCTCTCAAGCATGCACACATAGGTGAGATTTGCCAGTCACATGACTGAATTGTAACGTGAAATATTATTTTTTAAAATGCGTGTATACACTTTAGTCGGATTGGAACCAGACTTTGTTGGATTGCTCTTAGTCCAATGAATGCGATTGGAATTGGATTTTCTCTGGCATGTCTGTAGAGACGTGACAAAGAGGAGCAGAGAGAAGATGAGGAGATGAGAATTTATTCAAAAATCACACTGTGAACACAGCCCGATTAAGCCCTGCATGTAAACGAAGTGGATCTGCTGAACCACCAGGCGTGACAGTTTGAGTTCTTACCCTCAGGCGTCGCTCTGTTAGCCAACGCTCCCGAACGCATGCCTGAAAGGAAGAAACGGGGGAGGGAGAAGGAGGCGCCGCCTACAGAGTCCAGACCTTCTCCGCCTGTCAGTTCAGGAGGCAAATTGAGCTCCAGGGCAGCCAGGCAGAGGGTGATGGCCCAGAGAGAGGAGCAGCTCGCAGCACAAAAGGTGTGTCTTCGTTATTTACTGAAATGTCCGAGTCAGTCCCTTGTGAGGTAGTTGTTCTCACCCAGCTTTATGTTCATAGGACATTATACTAAATGTCAGGTTTCCTTTTACAGGAGCGGATCAGTCAAGTCTTACGGGAACTTGAAGAGGATCAGGTACAAATAGTCAAACTGGGTGACGCCTCCATTGCTGCCCCCTTCACCTCCAAACTTTCCTCCATACAATGCAGTGAGTAACGCACATTCCCACGCTTGTAATGTCGACAGATTGATCGATCGTTCCAAGCACCTGAGACCTGTCACTTAACCCTTCCTCCCCTCCAGTCTGCCACGTAATAAAGCAAGGCCGCTGTACCCTGGTGACGACGCTACAGATGTTTAAGATCCTTGCTCTCAACGCGTTGGTGCTGGCCTACAGTCAGTCTGTACTCTACCTCGAGGGGGTCAAGTTTAGCGATTTCCAGGCGACCCTGCAAGGCCTGCTGTTAGCCGGATGCTTCCTCTTCATCTCTAGGTCAAAGGTGAGAACGCATATGTACACATGTCAAGTTCATCCTAACTGCTGTGTATGTTGTTTATGACGGCAATCAAATTCTTCTCTTTTTTTCATCCTCCTGTTTGCACAGCCACTGAAAACGCTGTCTCGGGAGCGGCCCTTACCGAACATCTTCAATCTTTATACGGTTTTAACCGTGCTGCTGCAGTTTGCCGTTCACTTCTGTAGTTTGGTGTTCCTTTACAGAGAGGCACAGAACAGAAGTCCTCCCAGGTAAGGGACAGGAAGACTGGAGGCAAAAGAGAACGGCAGCTCGGCCTCGCAGGATGAAACCTCTCATTTGTCCTTTCCTCTGTTGCAGAGCGGATCGGTTTGTGGACCTGTACAAAGAGTTTGAACCAAGCCTAATCAACAGCACCGTGTACATAATGTCAATGGCCATGCAAATGGCCACCTTTGCCATTAACTACAAGGTACTTGTTCTCCATGCTGTTATTATGTGTTTCTGCATTGTCTACAGCAGGGGAGTCAAACTCATTTTAGTTAACGGGTCACATACAGTGCAAATTGATAAAAGCAGGATGGACCAGTAAAGATAAATGTATGAATAACACCTATAAACCTCTGCCCTCCTTTGTATGTAATTGGAATACTTTATAAATAAGTACACAATTAATGAACCTTCAATTTCCAAAATAGGAGAGAACGCTTACTTGACAGTTTTAAAAGCATTCGTCATGTGTCTCAAAATGTACATTTTATGTTGATGTTGCTTTCTCATCATTTGGAAATCCATTTGATTCCTTTTTTTGCGAAACTGAAAAAGAATGATGAATTTTAAATATTTATTCTAGCTAGAATACAAAACTAGTAAAACTAGCATGTGTTTTATTTTGTATTTTTTTAAGAGAGTTAAACTATCAATCTTCTATAAAGTGTAATCTAATGTTGGGAATAAATATTTTATGCCGTGAGTCCTGAAAGATGCTTACTGATTTGAACTAAACACTTTGTACAGTCATCCAGTGGGACCAGTTTGGACCCTTTCGGGGGGCCAGTTCTGGTCCCCGGGCCGCATGTTTGACTCCCCTGCTCTACAGTATAATGTACTCACTGCGTTGCTGGTTGTGCTGTATAGGGCCATCCCTTCATGGAGTCTCTCAGCGAGAATCGACCACTACTGTGGAGCATCGCTCTGTCCGGTTTGGCGATCGTGGGACTCCTGACTGGCTCCTCACCAGAATTCAACGAACAGTTCGCCCTTGTAGATATTCCTACTGAGGTGAACTCACACAATGACTCTTTCAAGTTATTTTACTTTACATTGCTGTCTTGCTTTAGCCTCGTCACAACAAAGTACCCAATGATAACCCGTGTCCTCTTCACTTCCTTGCAGTTCAAATTAATCATTGCCCAGGTTCTGGTGGTGGACTTTGTCGTCGCTCTGCTGGTGGACCGTGTCCTGCAGTTCCTCCTCGGCAAAGGGACTCTGAGGCTGCCTTCTTGAACTCTGTGCCAACAGCGACCACTGCCCTTATTAACCAAACTGTAAAGGGAGAGGAGACTGTGGAGAAAAGGAGCTGTTGTGACAAGCACAAGACAGCTGATACGGTCATGGCGTGCAGTACTGGACTCTCCCTGTATCCCTTTCCCTCATCTGATTCTGCCCTTCCCTCTGTTTCTGTATTTTCATCAGTTCTGGGGTTCAATTCACGTTCTGTTCTCTTGTTCTCTTCATAAATCCTTAATTCCTTTTTTTTTTTACACCCCCCCCTCCTTCCGCCCCCACTGCTACACAAGGCCATGAAGACAGCAGTATTGAGTGGAGTGTAAGACTGTGTGCCAGACAGAGTGAAAAATGCAGGCACACAAAAGGGGCATTCTCCAAGAGAATTGCAAAGTGTTTTTGGTTTTTTTCTGAGTCCTCTCCTTGATTTTGTAAAAAGTTGAAAAAAAACATCTCTAACAGACTTATAAAAAGACTTACAGATACAAATGATGAAGTCTGTCACGTGTTTTGTTAAGTTGTCAAGTGCTGATGTGTCTGCACGTGGAAAGGCCGAGCACACGCATCTGCTGATGGTTTATCATGTTTACGGAAATAGGTAAGTAATTGAATGATGGGGCCAAATATACAAGAAGGTATATCAAAGGAATCCTTTCATCTGATCGGGCGCATGACATGTCATTTAATTTATTCATGAATATTTACAGGAACAATCCACATGTAGGCCAGATTAACCATTTAAACAAACACAGTACTGTTAATCAGACACTGAGTACAAATTGTTAACAGAACACATAATTACATTATGTTATACAAGGCGCCAGTCAGGCAACATGTAAAATCATTAAGCAACATTTGGAATTCAAATTAAATTTTTACTACTTAGCTGATCTTATTACTAAACATGCTTATGTCAAAAAAGCATCCATATCGGATGGCTTAGTATGACATGAGCTGACGAACTTTTGTTGAGCAAATCAGACCATCCTAATTTACATTTCAAGTATCATCAGGCCAAAAGTAATTTACGCAAGTTTTGAGGTTGATATAAATAACATAAAAAAATCAACTACTCTCGTAACTTACCAGAACAGTTAACCGGTTAAAGGGCCTTATAAACTAAAATGTAAATTCTGTCTTCCTCTATGTGGACTCATAAGAAGCTGATGAAGTTGTTGGTGATTAGGAGCATAAAATACATCTAATCACGGATATACCTTGGAGCCTGTTACATCATACATTTTCATAGAAATTGTCTCCTGCCTCTTGGCACTATTGGTACCGCTCTTTTAAAATCTTGTAATTTTGTCTTTGCTCGAAGGGTTACACAGTAATTCATTTGACTAGATCCCCAGAAACCTGTAGCTCCCTGTTAGAGACAATCATAATAATGTACTTATTAATCAGGGGCATTTTGTCAATTCCCTTACTGTAAGCCACGCAAGTCTCCAACGTGTCCCTTTTTATGAAGCTATTACATTGGAGATATTAAGCAATGGGAATGTGCAAAAGGTAAGAGCAAAAAGTGAAATGATAGATGTGAAATAACAGGTTTCATCACAGCTGTGTATGTGTGGCTTCCTATAAAGTAAGTCTTTGTAAGCGATGATGGGATATGGGTATTGCATGAATGAATGATTAGGTGAGGTTGGAGGATTCATCATTCATCATTTCACTAGTAGAGCAGGGGTCAAGTAGTGATCCTTCGCGTACTGAGATATAAAATGAGTTGTAATCAAGTGTCTAATGACTTAAATTAATCTCAGACATTTTTATGGTAACAGATTCATGTGTGGCTCAAAGATCTTACCTTATCGACTGGACTTGTTCTGATCCCTGTGTTTCTGACCCTTATTGTATATATTTTAATTTGGTTTGCCCTCCTTGTTTCAGCCGACCACATACACAGCGGGGTTTATTTTAAAAACTACCTGCTGATAACTTCTAACGCTGCCCTTGTGAGGTAGAGCTGTTCTCAGCAGTGAATGAGTGCCTAACTAAATTCAATATCATTTTTAATTCCATCCTTGATGAAACTGTACCGTATAAAACCAGGAAAACTAAGAGCATGTCCCAGCCATGAATAATGAAAGCACTCCACTACTATAAATCGTAAAAGCTGTAAAGCACAGCGCTGGTTTGAAGGCGTTAAAGCTCCCTGGCCACCATGAGGACCTTGAGGCTCTGATGAAGCTCTTTAAAGCTGCAGTTGAAAACTCCAGACATGTCATCAAATCAAATATTTCTAATCCCAAGGTGCTTTTTAACATTGTGGGCCATGCCACCGACACTCCCTTCTCGCCCTTCTATACAAACCTGCAGTGAGTTTTTACCCTTTTTTTTACTCAAAAGACCTTGCACACTCAACTCATACCTCAAAGTTAATGTCACAGATGACTTTCTTTTACCTTTTGATGTCCTGTTTTAGGCCTTCTTGATATAACTACAGCATTTGACACAGTTAATCTCTCACCATCCTCTTGTCCCTTTTGGGGCCATGAAAGCAAGTCCCTTAAAAGATGTTTTATATGTTATATGTTCTATCTTACAGAAAGGACTTCCTGTATTGGTAATGCAGAGTCTTCCACCGCAAGGTGGTATTGTGAGGGTTGCTCACAATCGATCACTGGTTTCCATTTTTATGCAATATCCAGGTTTACTCCAACTGTGACCCCAATAACTTAAATAAAATTTCTTGCCTCGAGGTCATTCATAAATTGATTGTTCAAAATTTTCTGAGTGAGGAGAGAGACTGAAATACTTCTATTTGGCACTGACAGAGTCCTCAAACACTCATATTGTAGAAATCTTTTTGTGGTATTTGACAACAACCTCAATTTTGAGCAGTCAGACCAAATCTCCCATACAGTAATGCTTTTTTAAACTCAGGAAAACCTCTCAAATAAAGATGCTACTATCAACCAAAAAACCTTGAAGCAGTCTTTCTTGCGCATATTTAATCGCAGCTATATTATTGCAGCTCTCGTTCATCAGTCTAGAGCAAAAAGTCAGTCTCCTACAATTAATCCTAAATGCAGCTGTTTTAACAGGTAACATTAAACAAGAGCATTACACCGATTTCATCTTTGCACTGGCAAACGAATTAGATAATTAGAGTTGATTATACTATCTTTTTCATGGCTTTTATAGGTTTGTACAGATTGGCCCTAAGCTATATTTCTGTACTTTTATACCCTAGCTTTCCTATAATTCTTTCCCCACACCATTTCCTTTATTGTAGAATTTGTTATAAATTTTGATTACCGTTTATATGTATTCTACCTTTTCTCACTTTATTTTATTTACTGTTTTATCGATGATGCTTTTATTTTTATTATTATTTTACGATTAACATTTTAATGACTCCTGTTGCTCGTTGGAAAAGGTGCAATACAAATAAAGTTTATTATCAATAATTGTGCTTTTGGCAGATAACACTGCACAGTATATTTCAACACAAAATGGCCAGGGGTTGGGAAATGCTGTGATGCTGTGTCAAAGCTGTGGAGCACAAGCTCTTGACTTCTGGAGGCCAAAGGTATTAGAGCACTCAGCTTTGTATCAGAAATCCAAATAATGGAAACAACCAGGATCAGGGCCAAGTGGCCCCTTTTGAACTTGTAAGTAAGAAATTACTTTAAACTTGAACCAGAGGATTGGATTCCTCTATCACCAAATGCCACCTCTCTACGGAAAAATGTTACTACAGCTTAGTTATTACAGGTCATTCTATATTGTAAATTAGTATGTAAATAATTGCCTCTTGCACATAAAAATGTATTCCTTGTTGCCATACTGTTTTACAACTTGTAAGATAAGTTAGACTCAAGGAAGTTCTTTTTTCATAGTATTAAAATGCCTGTTGGCTGTACTCGTGCCCATACATCAAAAAGTGTCATTCAGCCACATGCTGCAAACTCCATTAGATGGCTGCCATAAAATCTAATAAAGTTTTTTTTATATATTAGTGTTTGAGCCATTCATTAAAAATTTAAACGACTCATTGACCCTCAGTTATTTATGGGAAAAGTGCATCCTTCCCAAAATATAAAACATTTTTCATATAAATACATTTCATTCTAAATGTAAAATAAATTAAACAGAAGCAACTGTAGACTTATGATCTGTTGATGGCCTCAAAATGAAAAAAAAAACTCTAAAATTGGCCCACAGTGAAGCGTCACTATGCAATTGTTAATTTGGATTGTTTTTCTTATTATTATTCTTTAATAGTAATTGTATCGTGTATCTTGCTTGCGGAATCTTGACTCGCGCGTATGTTGCCGTCACACTACATTTCCCAAAATGCACAGCTCCGTAAAGGGGTTTGGTTTGTTGGGCGCGCTGTGAAGGAAAATATTTGAAAGAAAAAATGGCGGAAAAACGTTCAGAGACCGACCAAGACGGGTTTGTGTCTTACTTTATTGTTGTTGGGTTTTATCAACAGTTTCGACAAGCTAGTTAACAATGTTAGACAATACACAGGAAGGCGAGTCCTGTTAAATGTTTATTTCGTATCAAAGTTTATCTTAAAGAAAATGCCTGCTATGTAACTAAGGGTAAATGTTGTGAACGTTTTGCATTTTTCATGCGAGTCTGTCGATAAATTAACAAGTAGTTAAACATGTCTTTCAGTTGTGGAAATATCGCCGACGCCAAGTATGAGGTAAGATCATTTAAGTTGCCGTTAAATAATGGTATATCAGTCTAATTTGACTGATTTGACTTGAGTTTTTATCTAGTCATATTAGGTGACAGTTGCCAACTATGCATCTGCTCATATTGCTCTTTATTTGTTTCCCAAGGCCAACTCGAGCAGACAGACACCCAAGAGGTGTTTGACCACAAGCCCTGACTCGCCCCCTCCGAACAAATCCCCTCGTACTGATGTCCAGTCCCCCGTCACGCAGACACACGACGATGATGCGGGGCAGGAACGTCCGGAAGCGGGCACGCAAGAAATGCACGTCGACAACACGGCGGGGTCTACGGGTCCATCCGGGAGCCCCCCTGCCCGGAGGAAGTCCTGGAGAAGAGCCACCCTAACCCGACGCAGTCTGCCTGCCCTTCCCAACCAATATCAGCGTGAGTCCTGTGGATTATTTACCCACCAATCAGTGAAGATCAGCATTAGCATTACAAGTGTGCGTGTGTGTGTTTTACTTTAGTTTTGTGCAGGAGCATAAGTACATCACTACCTGAGCATGAGAGACTAGAGAAATTGATGGAGGCTTCGATGAAGGTGAGTTCACCATGTTCATATAGTATAGTATCTTCACCGTCATAAACGTAACTGGAACTACTATTTAACTTAACTGAATTTAATTGGTAAGATCATAGAGTTAATTGACACTGGTCATAACATAAATCTCTAATGTCTAATCGCTGCTGCTTTGTCTCTAGTTGGCAATAGAAAGAACTCGATATTCACTCCAAGCTCTACCGAATGCCTCAATGGAGGCTTTTCAGAAACAGGGTAAGTGCCTTCACAAAGCTTTATTAATTTAAACTGAATGTCTGTCTTAGAAATATTTAATTTAGTAATTTCTGTCTGTATATTATGTTTCCCTATGGTTTAGTTGAGCATATACAAAAAAAGTGGGGTTGTCTGGCCAAAAGCATAAGCAGCGAACCACAGAGTCAAATCCCTGCTAGTGCAGTCAGGTATGGCAGCTGTTTATTTATTTTGTACTCTGCTTGGCTTGATTGATTTTTGTTGTAACGTCCAAATTGGTATTTTATACTACATTGGTATTTACGGTATGTTTTTTAATGTCAAGTGATCCCGCAGTGCAGAGTGCCATGGAAAAAATTCAAGAAGCCACAAAAAGGTATGTTTGTCTTGACAACTGTAGTTTTTCCCTTTTTAATGTTATCTATAGATTACCTACCAACTACAAACTGTTCCTGAAGTGTGACCCACCACATGTCTTTTTCACTGTTGTTTTAGGCTTCAGGCGGAGGGCGAATCTTGGAAAGCGCTGTTGAATAAACACCAGAGTAGGGCAGAGGAACTGGAAAGGTGAAAATGTATACTGTCATTGAGGAATACTCAGCATGTAAATATTGTCGTTTCCAATCTGTGCTAATAATGTGTTCTCTTTGTCATAGGAAAGTGGAGCAGGGCCAAAAGGAAGGCATATCATTAGACTCTACATCTGTGGCCCAGTCCTCACAGTATGAATTTATACGGAGCAAACCTGATTACAACAGTCTCCTTAGTAGACAACAGCCCATGCTTCACACTATGGCGATGATTGTAGGTTTTGAAATCCCGTATCTTATATCACTACCTCTTTTCTACTAAAAATCATGAATATTCTGGTATACTGTCTTAATGATATGGTGTTGCATAGTAAAACAAACGCTAGGATGACGTACTCCGGTTGTTTGGGAGTTCTTTACCTTTCTTGCAAGTTCAGTTCAGCTTTCAATTGTCCTGGGTGAAGATGCTAATAGCATCAAGTCAATGTGAGATAGTATAACTAGCGCAGTACTTTGACTTTGTCGTGGTTTGAGTGAATATACTAGTTCAATGCGGTAAAGGTGCTGAAAACCTATTTATAGGCTTTTAACCATGATGTTTGAGGAACGAGAACGCTGTTTTCTGCCAAAGTTAGGACAGTCATGGTACAGAATCATTTGAAACATAAAGTGAAGGCAGTTGTATAGTAGTTTATGTTGCTCGCAGTGACAATCGTATTTAATCAAAACATAGCTGTGTTTTGGAGTGAACTCTTGATACAATTAGCAGAATACATTGTCCTGACTGTACCTTTTTAATTGGTGATTTATTCTGTTATAAATTGTATTACATGGACTACTTCTCAAATATGGAAGCAATTGAGGTTCTAGAAAACAGGACATCTGTTCTGATTTATTTTAATCTACTGTATCATATAATGTAATCAGTTATTCCTTTTCATCTGTAGATGGACACTCAATGTAAGATGGTCAGAGAGCTTCTGTCTGTCAAGGAACAGGCACAGTTAATGGTGAAAGAGACCAGTGGACGATTGGGTAATGATTTTATTTGTCTTTAATCCTTTTAATGAAATTATATTTTTTCCTCTCACCAATGATCTGGCAGGTTAAAATAAAATGTTACTTTTCCCTTTCAGCTGCAGAGGCAGGATTTAAGACTCTTTCACTGGATGTCATCAACAATCGATTGGCAGCACCTTCATCATCTGTTACGACATAGTCATTCTGACTGGAGGCAAGCAGAAGAAACCAATCCTCTGTTAGACAGAGTTCTATTTTTGTTTTGTTTATTTCTTTACAAGTTTAGCTCATTTCTATTCTCTAGACTTAACGTAACTGTGCCTGTTATGTTTTCCATGTTTGATCATTTCAGTCACAGCAACAGGGCTCATAGTAGAGCTAGTTCATGTAATTCTTGTGTTTAACCAGCAGATGGCAGCGGCTCGCTATATTGAATTGTAATAAGCTTGGTGAATGGCTGGAGTGGAAAACGCATTCTCACCTGTATAACCTGACACTCTCTAGAGAAGCATCAGAAACATTTGTTTTCTGAAACAAATGTTTTAGAAAGCTGACAACATCTCGTAAAACAAGGACACAGAACCTTCCTCAAGTAAACAAATAAATCCCTTTTGCATGGAAATGAATAATATGCCCTAAGTAATATGTTGTTGTTAATTATTCAGGAAATATTGACGGTTCAAAACAGATTTGGGTTTTATATGATAAACTGTTTAACATGTGATTGAAACTTTAAACAGTTTGATTTAGTATTGTTTTAAATTACCTGAAAAATGATGAGAACCCTGTAAACATGCTATCATTTAAAATAAGAATAAAATATACCCTTAAAGAAATTACCTTTTTTTAATTATTATTTATTTCCCATGGACTTCTGCAACAGGAAATCATTGTATAAATTATTACGAAGCATGCAAATCATGAAGCAGTTTGACTACAGAGGGATCCTGCTCCTTAGTTTGTCTAGTCTTATGTTTATGTACATTCCTTTTCTGTTCTCATCCTCAACCAGTCACGTTTACGCTCTTTTTGGTGCTGCATCTATTTCACTTCATCAGTAGTGTCCCCTGACCATTCAGGAGGAGGCCCCTCCCCCACAGTGACTCACCCCCATCTCTTGCATTTGGCTGGGTCACTGATGCAGAACGAAGCTTTGACATTGTACCAGTCAGTCAAAGCTTTGTTCGCTATCAATCCCATCTCGTGGAACCAGTCACTCATTAATGTTCCCACTTAATTCATTTGATGATTACAGCAGGAAGAAACCCCTGTGTGTCAACATAAATAAGTGGAAATGACTTCATGTGCTCTGCTGTTATGATCTCCAACATGGAGCGTGGTGAAATTTCCTTGGGATTGTATTCAAGGGAGTGACTAGAGAGCATAGGGACATGCAAAGAAAAGACAAGCGAGGTTGTGACCGTGAGAGTTGTGAGTAAAGGGAGGATGGTGCACAGCAGGAGAGATCGATTCTTATTTAGATGAAAATGAGGCTTGATGCTTGTGGGGTGAGAGGAGGGCAGCTTTAGCATCCAAATGAATAGAAGTTTCACAGAAATGATCCTTAAATGAAATCACCAACAATAAAAACATAAAGAAGTTTACAAAGCCACTGTCATTGTCATTTACTTTTCTCTTAACGGTTTACAATTAGTTTGGGATTAGATGGCAGACCCCTACAGCTTTTCACTTGTAATTGTATGATAAAACCCACTTTAACATCAATGAGTGAATGGCATGCTAAAGTTATTTTCAAAGTGTTTCCACATTTGGACAAAGGTGCTTTGATGTGACAATGCTCTCCTAGTTCCTGGTTTATAGATATTTTTTTTTAATTAAAGAAAAATTAGAGTATATTTTTGTCAGTATTTGATATACATAATAGCAAAAAATACACTTTATATACTATATAATTTAAACCATGAAATGCACAAGATTAGGAATTTGATGGTAGGAGCTATTACTGTGTTTATAAAGGTTGAAACCAAATGCATGTTATAACCACCAGGAAACCTGAATTGTGACTTGTACTACATGCTCATGCAAAGAACAATTATGGTTTAGGCTTACTGTACTCTCTATTCTTGTTGTCTCTAACTTTAGATTGATTAGCTACAGATTGTGGCGGATGGATGTGTGGAGAGTCAGCATAAACCACTGCCAGTTTGGTCCTACTACCTCATGCACACCCATCATCTCTTCTCAGTACAGCAGGGCTTGCTGCAGCTCTCCTCCACATCCATTCAGCCAGCCATTCGTCTTGGAAAGCTGTCTCTCTGATCTGAGTGATAAACTACAGCAGAATTGCCCAGTTTGCAAAAAACAAGGACACTTGTTTTCAATCTGTGCTGTCAACATTTTCATACTGAAAACTGATGGGATGTTTCATTCATTGGGGGGTTAGGATAGAATGATATTCTTAGGCTGGATTGTTTTGCTTTGAGATTGCATATTGCTCTTGAAATTTACTCATTTTACCCAAACGGATGGATATCGGTGAATTCAAATTTGGGCACAAGTTATGAAATGATGGTGAGTCACAGAGACCAGATCCGTGCTACTTTCGATATTAGTTTTTTGTAAGTATAACAGTACACAAGATAGTATTCAGTGGTGAAAACCAGTGATATAGTGACTATTGATTTATATTTAAAGCCAAAAACATATATCATGAGGCTTGTGCCATCCCAGAGACATGAAGTTTATTTTTGCCTGCAAGCTTTTGGACTCCAATGCAGATATGTTTTACACAATTAAATATGTGTGTCATAGTAGTTAAAACAGAATCAGAATCATATTCATGATGACAAGGAATTCTTTGTGTGAACTGAAAGTACAATAATCATTAACATTAAACAAAAAAGGAACAGTGATTCACAAACTTGATACAAATTAGGTTTGAAGTTCAGTATAAATGTATGTGTGTGTGTGCGTGCACAAAGGAGAATATAAATAGAAGTTTGAATACCATTGTAGTTACAAATATACATTTAAATGTAAATAGACTTTGACTGTGTATTAACAGGATATATTCAGTAATCATAAATACTCACAAAGACACAAAATGTTTACATTTTTATGGTGAAGGACGGACAAATATACCATATATGAATTAGTCAACAAGAATTAAAATGAGACCTGAAGTAAAGCTGGCATGTAGACAGACTCTGTAAAGTGAGAACGACCCTGGTTTGTCAAACTTTTGTTCAGCATCCTGCCTTCCAGTGGTGGAAGTAGTACTTAGATCTCTTTCTAAAGTAAAAATAGCAATATCATAATGAAAAAGGGTTCAATTTCAAGTAAAAGTCCTACATTCAAAACCGTATTTAGGTAGTGATATATAAAGCACGGTCAGCAAAATGCACTTAGTAGTATTAAAACTAATAGTATTTGTTGTACAAAATTGCCTAATTTAGAGAGTTATATTTATCATATTGGAATATTGCTTCATTGGCAGTTTGTGAGCAGTATTTTTCATGGTAGAGCTAATTTCAACACGATCCTAGTGAATAGTCTATGACTGATGATTGCATACTGTGTATAAATAAACTAGTCATAATACTTTATGTAGAAATATCCAGCAGTTTTACCATGGAGTAAAAAAGGACAACATTCTGAAATGAAGTGGAGTGAAAGTATAAAGTAGTAGAAAAGACAAATGCTTGGAGTACAAGTATCTCTTAATTGTAGATGAGTAGAGTACTAGAGAGAACTGTAATCTCAATCCACCACTAGTGATCTTTAACCTTATTAAGAATAAAAAGGCGTTCTATCTAATTATGACAGGATGAGACACGCTGGTGACATAGGGGACCATCCATCTGTTAATACACACTGAGGGATAAAGTGGAGGACGCCTGCATTAGCTCGGCTAACACACATATACGGACGTGTCTGTATTATCTATTGTAGTCCGCGGATAATTAACCCACCCGCAGCTGGTTGTGCGTGCGTGTGTACGTGCGGTGTTGGCGCGCGTGCGCGTGCGGTGTTATGAGTTCAATGGTCAACGCTACGCACGGCGCTCGCGCAGCTCTCCAACACCCACATCCTCGCGACATCAACAACAATGCAAACCGTCGTCTGTTTTGGTAGCAGACCTCTGATTGGAGCTGCTCGGTCCGAAAGCTTAGTCGAGGTGTCAGCGTCTCGTTTCTTTTAAGAATAGGCGATTTAGAAAAAAACATTTTCACGCGAAGAGTGTTTTATCTATTGTTGTTTCCCCCCTTTTTTTCTTTTTTTTTTTTTTTAGATTTTTTTTTTCTTCAAAAATGTGCGAGGCGCTGTTGGCAAGCTCCCACAGTCTGTGCATGTGTGTCCCTGCTGCTTTTCTGCTGGGCTACAGCTACTAACCTAGCTGCTTTTCACTCGGTGGTTAGCTAACATTAGCCCGGCCGCGTTTATTGACTTGAGTGACGGGAAAAACAAGCGAATGTAAAAGCGTGTTCGTGCGATCCGTTTTTACGGTACCAGCTCTCAACTATTCGCTAATCGTCGGGGATATAGGACGAAGTGTTGTATGATTTGACCGTAGAGAATAGTTTTGCTGGCTAGCTAACAGGCTAGCTATTTGTGTGTGTGTATTCTTCGAATAAGGAAAACGAGCGAGTTTTTCTTTGAAAGTATGGATGACCAGACCAGAATGATGACGGGTCTCACCGGACTCGGTGGACTACAACAAGCCGATGTAGGTGACCCAGACTCGGTCAGGAAACAGCAGTCCCTCGGTCAACCTCAACAAGACATAGGGGATATCCTACAGCAAATAATGGCCATCACCGACGAGAGCCTGGACGAAGCACAGGCCAGGTAAGAGAGGCGAAGAGCCATTTTCCACAAATGATGGCTAAGCTAAAGTACGCTGTATGTGTCTTATTTTTGCGAGCCTTTTTCCCCCCGTGTGGAAACCATCATGTTGGATAGTGCGTAACATTAATGCAACTTCACGTTGCATTTGTAATTTGCTCCTAAACCAATACATCCAGTTACACAAATAACTTGGAACACCCACATTACAGTGCTGTTGTAAAGAAAGAAAGGAGGTTCTTTGTGTTACTTCAAAATCGTGCTTTATTGCCAACTAGTTGGTAAACATCTCACGTGTGGTTCTAAATGCGGAGATAATCTTAATTGTTTTAACAATGAAGTGTTAAATTACACTTAAGATAAGTTTCAACTCCCTATTGAGAAGGTGACAATGGCTGCTTACTTGAGCTGTACTTGCTTTTGCATGAATCCCATGGTTTAACAAAAATGTTTTCATCAGGCTACACCAGTGTGGTAAAATATATATATTTTCTCAGGCCTTTCTTCACTAACCTTTTTTTGCTTTAAGAAAAACTCATCTTACATTCATTTCAGAGAGTAAGATATACCTTCCCATTGGCGCCCACGGGAGTATATAAAGTTACACGATTGCTCTTTTTAAGCACAATTTCCCCAAACTATTCCGACATTTGTCAACAATATGAACACCGTGTTCCATAAAGATAACGGAGTAATCCTGAGTAGGATCATGTCCTCTTCGGCTCACGTTGCCAAAGCTTTCCTTTTTATTTTTTAATGTCAGACTAGGCCTAATTAGATTTGCCTAATTACGACAAAATGCGGGCTGGCTGAAACACTATATCAAAAACGAGTGTCGATAACATTAGTCACGGAAATGCAAATGAGTGGATAGATTAGGAAGAGGATTACTCAGTTGCCCGCGTATCAGTCCGGGGCTGTTTGTGATGACAGCGATCATTCATTCATGAGTCGCCACTTGATGTGTTTGTGTTTGAGGTATTTCTACATATCATTATTGAAGAAAACAAAAAAACGGGGAGTATGCACCGCAGCGAGCGAACGGCCCCGCACTCATTTGCCATGTGGCTTAAAGGAGCATAAGGTCAGTTTCAGATGAAGCGTCAGTGTTTTTCAACAATAGAAAAACCGTCCACTGCACGACCACAGTGTCCACACAGTGTGATGTGTCATTAGCTAGTGATTTTCCACCCAACATTTGACCACCTGGTTCTCTTAATTAATTCACTCCTCTTTCACTCCCTCCCTCCCTGGTGTTCATCCTTTTCATTGTGTGCTGGGTGCAATCAATTCTCCTATAATGTGTACGCGAGTGCAGCTGTCCGCAAATCGAGTTTCTATTAATGAGATGGTGGTGAGGGGGAGGGATGATGCTATGCCGCCAACCAACACTGGGATATTACCGTTTTTTTTTCTTCCTTCAGCACAAGTTTGAGGACTTAATCAGCTGCAAATATTTTTTTGCTTTGGAAAATTTCTTGTAGTCCAACATTTTTTTTTTCTCTGAGTCTTTCCCCCCTCCTGATCTGTGCTCAACATTTATAAAAAAGGAAAAAAAAAAGGTTGTGCCATAGTGAATCAAATAGAGTGAATTTAAACGGCCAATTACAGTGTCGGAAATCATGTTGCAGGCCTATTATTAGATGTTAACAGGATATTCCAAGAGGGGGAAAAAAACCCTAATTAAAGGTGTGGCTGCTTCGGAAGTGCCAGAGGTGTCCTCTTGCTATATGCTAGTATTGATCTGAACTCCCACTCTGAGCATGTTCTCTTCATGCCGTGTGTGTGCGTGTGTGTGTGTGTGTGCAGGATTATTACGTAGAGGAACGCGGCCTACTGTTAGTTCAGAGGGCTTGATGCTAATTGTGCGGCATGTACAGCTCATATCCTTGATGCTGTCGGCTGCATGGCATGTATATATAATCAATAATGGCAATTCTGATGATGAAATATTCATCCGCTGAACTAGGTGTTTGTTGTTAGCTGGCAGACTAGCTTGCACTAAGTCTGCAAGTAGTTGGCGGTTAACTGATTTGCCTCTTGGGTTTACTTCAGGTAAAAGGGCAAAAAAGTAGCCAGAGTACAGATTGATACTGCAGTTGGTATGACATAAAATATACAGCCCTTACATCATATCTTACTTCGGTCAAGTTTGTCAACCACACATCCAGTCCACTTACGCCACAATCTGGGAATTTAATGTGCGAGGTCGGCTCACGTGTTGTGCAGGGTGGCAGTGTGTTGGGATGGGGAGTGGTTCAGGGCAACGCAAAAAAAAAACAAAAAACGGCGTTGCAGAGTACACTTCCTGCACGCCATCCGCCCTCATCCTCTCACCCTGTCGCCATATGTTTAGATGCTGGCCAGAGGATTCGCCGGCGCATTGGGGTGGATCAGACGACCCCACAGAGGGAGGGAGAGCAGGGGGGGGCATGGCAGGGGGTGGCCTGCCACTCAACTTCCAGCACAGGTCAGTACAGGACCGCATGAGCACCTCCTTCTCCCCCTCCTGCTCATACCTTCCATGCTGAAGGCAGCCCTCCCCCAACTCAAATCCAGCAGTGACAGACTTGGTGGACACAATGATACAGATAATGCCAGACACATAACTCCTTATATCACTTTGCCTCGATCTCCTCACAGAGAGGTGTGTCTTTTGTGGCATATAATGTAGGCGTACCATTTGCTGGTCCCCATAGTCCCTTCATTACCACTGTAGTGGACATTCACAACTGGAATTGGTGTTGAGGACAGGTGTAGCCAAATCATATTCATCTGTGGTTGTTTTTTTTTTTTTTTTTTTTTTTTTTTTTTAATGTGCTGTTGGTTCTGTTTTTTTTTAATTTGTTTTTGGACAAGGAATGCTTTGTTTTAGGGTAATCTACAGGTTTTTCTTGTCATTTTTTCCAATCCATGCTCATCAGAAACAGGCCTCACGTTGGTTTTGTTTTGGTTTCATCCAAATTCACAAACTGTATGTTGCACCTTTTTTTTTTTTTTAAATTACATATTAAAGTTTTTTTTTAAAACTGAAACATGTTCTATAAATGATGCCTATTGTGATTTGTGAAAACATCTGGTTGTAATTTGTTTTATCTGAGGGATTAGTCTTCACAAAAACAAGGGGTGAATAAAATTGCAGAAATATTTCTGCAAGATAATGTGGTATTACAACAGCACTGCAAACTATGGCCGCACTGTAACCATAGAGTTGAGTGACACCGCTCTGACAATCTCAACTACCGGGGTACTATCATGTATAACATGCTTAATAACATGTCTTTATGTGTGCTTTTCATATGTTTCTGAGTGTGGTTAAGAAAAAAGTACTGACTTTTGAACTGCAGTACGTGCCCAGCTACTCGCGCACTCCTTCTCTTATGTAATTGGTGTGCACCGTCAGTTCAGTAGTTAACATTACAGAAAATAGTGTCACATCATTTAGGAATGTATTAGGATCAAGACTTGGCTAAAGCATTGCAGTCTTGCAAGTTTTAAAACACAAGTAAGCTGTATGGTTTTATAGCTGTGTATCAGCAGGGAATTCTGTTGCTATGGTGTTCTAATTTGATAATGATGTAGAAGTTTTGCCCATTCTCCTCCTTTTTCTTTTGTCATTAGCCTGTTTGTTTGGCTGGCAATAAATATGTCTTTGATTAAATTAAAATTGCAAGTTAATCCTAATCCTCACTATCAACTCACCATCTACACTCATGGAACGAGTATTTCTGTAGGGAGGCAGAAATTAGATTAGTGTGTATTAACTGCGGAATCTGGTGCTCAGTAATGATGACCTTGAGGTTTGGCATCATTACCTGTCCCACAGTGCAAAGCGTCCAAATGACAACATTACTCTTGCTAGTTCAGATTGACGCATCAGGGATGTGTTCCGCACTGACACGGAGGCATTTGGCTATCGAAAATGTCTTTAAACAACACAGCTCTGTCCTGCTGCGTGTTGCCCGACTCTCTTGAAATGCTGTATGCATAATATATACAGCTCCTACTACCTGTTTTTATGGGGGAGGACACAGAACGACTTGAGATGGAGGTCTGTTTATCGTAATCCTCCTCGCTCTCTCCCCCTCTTATTCCCTCTTCTCTCTTACAGGAAGCATGCCCTGAACTGTCACAGAATGAAGCCAGCCCTCTTCAGCGTTCTCTGTGAGATCAAAGAGAAGACGGGTGAGTTTCTACTTCACTCACTTTCTTTGTGTTTCTCCACTCTGCACAGGTTGTAACATAAGTCTTGAGATGTAGTGCGCTTTTGCTCCAGTAATTGTTTCTCTGCCTCTAAGTTGCGCTTTTTTTTTTTTTTATTGGCCTCACAGGGAACTCTATTGATTGAGCATTGATTGTATTTGTAGCATAATTGATTACTTTGGTTCAAGCTCATACTAAATATGCATTACTATTTGTTGTTTTGGCCTAGTAATTATAGAAACTTAATCTATTTTTGGCCTCTGGACAGCCTTCATACTCACCAGCTGAAACCGATCTCACTGGATCAGTGTCCTTTGAAATTTGAGTCAGACAGAAGAACTTGCTGCTGAACATGCTAATAATCATTTACTACACAGAGAATACACAACTATTAGTAATTGTTTTCTATTCTGACTTGGGGACCCAAGTGCAGAAATATATTCTCCTTGTTTTAATATTTTTGATGTAACTATTTCCTCCAATGCTTAAACAGCAACAACAATCACAACTATTAAGTCAGAGGCAATAATATAGTCTAAGACTTAGATTTAAAAAATAAATAAAATCATGCACAGCTAGTTGACAGCAGGCATATTTAAAAACACACACACAAGGTTTCTGCTTTACAATCATCACTGTAACCTGCAATACAACGGTGAGGGATTAATATTTATTAGTAATAAATTGTTATGCATATAATTTCAGCCTCACGCACCACCCTCATGCAAAGCATCATGGAACAAGGAACAATACCGCCTTAACGAATAATGCTGGGTTTCACATACACGCACACAGCGCGGAAAGGAAATGATGGCTTATGTAAATTACCTAAAATTTGCTCTTATTCATAGAATATTATTCAAAGTAAACAAGCTGCTTATTCCCATCTTGTTAGCTATTCGAGTCAGCTATCTGACAGATTCTAGTGCGGTTCAAAGGAGGGGAGGCCCGGGATGGATGGCAGATTGATGGTTATGGTACTGTGAATGGGGCGGGTTTTTGAATCCTCTCCCTCTGCCAGTCTTCTTTCCCCTCCGTCTCTCCTTCTATGCGCTTACCCCCTTCTCTTTTCCCCTCCGCCTGTGTATCTTCTAACAGAAAACCTCTCTTGTTCAAATACAATTTGAAAACGCTGCACTGCTGCCTTGTTGTGGCCCTCTGTCAATAATGTATTATTGCTCTCCAGTGATTGGAGAAAAGTAAAGGCTAGGCTTGAGTGAGTGGGACAGGGTACACTGTTTCCCAGGCAACCAGTGGTCTTATTTACCCTAATGCCATTCACTTTGATTTTTCACATTTAGTCCCGCAGCAAACTAGCAGACAGAGGGTCTGTGAGTGCTCGTACAGTAAAGCCGAGCAGGGAACCAGGCGACGGCCTTAACGATACGTCCGCGCCTGCCGTGAGATATAGAGGTCTCTGGCTTTGCCTGCTGGCCATCTGCCATGTAGTGCCCTCCTAGCTACACTGTGTACCTGCTTTGGCATTTCTCTGCTACTCCATCAGACCCCACCCCCCACCCCACAGGCCCCATTATTTGCCCCTGGAATGTGAATTGACTTCTCTTCAGTGCAGCTTGTGGAAGACCCAATCAGTAGTCCTCTAGTATCTCCAACAGATTTTCTGCAGTTTCTTTTTTTTTTTTTTCTTCCGCTAACAAACATGCACTTGTGTTGGCACACACACACATGCGCGCACACAGACACACACTCTGTCTCTGTTCTACACATACACACTGAACAGGGATAAAAGCGAACTCAGTTTCGGGTCTACTCTCCTACTGCTTCGGTCTTGTCCTCTCCCCACACCCTCCCTCTGCCTCGCTCCCATTCTTGAAAGAGAAGACTTGCTCTGAACTCGGGGCTTTGATATGGTAATGTAATGGTGCTGGTGGAGGAGGGGGAGGTGAGGTGTGGGGGATGGGAGGTGAATTCCTCTGAGTGCTGCAGTTGGTTAGATTGTTTTCATTGTAAAGGAAATGTTCTGCGCAAATGCCAGTGCCCCCCCCCCCCCATTTCTATCGTCAACCCCCCTCCTTTTTTTTTTTTTTAACAACAGTGCCTGCGTTGTCCTGAGCTCTCACATTAAACATGACCTCTGTCTGCGTGAAATTTGATTCTTGTTAATACTTTATTAAAGTTACTCTCCAAAAAATAAATTAAAGCACATGGAGAGAGGGAGAGAGAGACGGGAAATGATCAAAGTTGAGAGCCAGTGGCTTCGCTTCAACTCGGTTCTGTTCTCCCTTTTGCTCTCATGGGTATTTGCTGTAAAAATAGCTCTTGGTGCAATGGGACAGCTTATGCCAAAAATCTCTCACAAGCCACTGCAGTTACTCTCAGAAGTTTTTTTTTTTTTTTTTTATTTAGTTTGGGCATGTTTGAGGTGTTTCTCTCCACTTTTTATTCTTCTCCTTGTGCTTACACACAACAACAGTGGATCTGTCACTCACTCTGTTCTGTCACCCAACTCGAGTCCCCGTTCTTCTTTCTCTCTATCTTTTTTTTTTTTTTTTTTTTTTTTTTTTTTTTTTTCCAACATTCCCAGTTGTTTATTTTTGGACAGGTTTTAAATAAAAACAAATTGTCTTTCAAGTGAAATTAAAGCTACAATAGTCCGTTTTGTGGCTCAGAGACCGCACAAGTTTTAAGCTTTAAGTTCCTCTCACCTGGGTAGTAGTAGTGACAAAGTAGAATTCTACTTGTCAGCACGGTTATATTTTTGTGTAAAAGTATGTTTAAGCCAAGGTCCTAACAAAGGTAACATGCACATTGTGTTACCTGAGTGATGAGGGGAAAACCGCATGCGTTCATACATCTCCATGACTCCCTCCAATAGATAATGCTCCTTATGCCACTCTAATATGTCGCCTTGACAACCTGCTTCCTGTTTACACTGGCATGTGCATGCGTGAATTGTCACGTGATGTGCCTTTTCAGGGGCTCTGATATAGACTGAGATTAATCCTGTCAATTCTTGTGGACGGAGGTTGTTTTTTCAATTTAAGAACTCGTGTTTGGAGTGGAACTGTAGTAGTGAAGCCTAAGACTGAAATGTCTGGCTCTGTGTCCTCCCGCCATCAAAAGTTAATCTGCCAGTCACTTACATATGCATGTGTCCGTACACCACCACCACTTCCGAGGTATGTCTTCCTCAGCAACTACAGTGTGGGTTTAAAAAAAAAAAAAAAAAAAAGGTAGGGATAACAATTATTTTATTAATAAACTAGTTGAGCAACAGAAAAGTGATCTAAACCCATTTTAATAATCAGTTAGTTTTAAAAATAATTTAACAGCAAATATGTGCTGGTTCCGGTGTCTTTTGTTTTTTCGGCTTTTTATAGAAGACATTTTAAGACAGCACCGACAGATTTTTCTTCGGCTAAACATTTAAATGTTGACCAATTTAATTGGGGGAAAAAATGTTATTTTCAGTCCTACAAAAAGGCCAATCTGATCTGTCTGGAGCCGGTGTGACGTTAACATGCTCTGCAGATACACCAGTGTGAACAATGTGTTCTGGGCACAGGTTATTAGCAGTCTGCCTCTCTCCGCATTTCCTTACGGGCCTTAGAGTTGGTCAGCGTTTTATAGACCAAGACACAGTGTCTGAATTTCAATTAATGAGGTAATTGTTGGACAATAAGGTCAGTCCTGTAATGTTTGGTGAGTTTATCTTTGATGTCTTTCTCCGCTGGATGGAAATGTCTTGTTTTTTATTTTTTACAATCTATCAAGAGGCTCCGAGCACCGAAAGCTCTCGGTCAATGTTCATGCCAAGAACCAGCTGCGCTTACCTAGTACTGTATGTTGGCAAAGTGGCTGGATGACAACCCATCATCACATCCTATTATTATCATGACAAGATGGATGAATGGTGAGATTGGGCAGACTCAATGAACTCGCTCTCTGGTTTATGTTTTTCGATGCTATTTCTGGTGAAAAACAGTCGAAAATCTTCTCGTTTGTTTGTGATTATCCTATTAAATAATACAAAATAAATAATGCAAAAAGACACTATTTGTTGTATTTTCTATCAACAAACCTTGACAGAAAACAGTAATAAATAAATAAGGCAAATCTGTATTTCTGCAGCTGCATTCAGGGACACCACAGCCTGAATGAACAGTGATTTTTTCCAAAAAAGGAAGTGCTGTATATTTTAGTTATTATTTCAGTTTAGGTTATATGATTAAGGAAAAATATGGCTGCGTTGTAAACTTTATACGATCCAAGTATAAACCACCCTGCACTTGAGATTTGTTCGTACTTTATCTCCTGTCTGTAACCTGTAGCAACACACCCACATAAGCGCTGCCTTTTGTGTTTTTTTTGTAGGACAGAGGAAGGTTTATCTGAATGGATCCCTGTATTATTTCCTGTTAGCCTGTAGCCCACCACACGGCCTCCAGACAGAAACCGAAAATACCCCTCACAGCTCTCATGTCCCTTTTGTGGGCATTACCATACTATTTCAGCGGCCAAATGGCCCTCAATTACATGTTAATTGAATTACGGCACGCATTTAGTTGTAAAAACACCAAAACAAAACACTCAAGTCACTCATAGTTGCTATGTGTTTATTCACAGCCAGAATAGACACAGGAGTCCTTTACTTTAAATTTGCATCTCTTTTATTTGAGAGGCTCTGCATGAAAGTTGAAAAACCTCACACATCAGAGATTACCCAGTTGGTAAAACAAAATTTTAGTTTCAGAGGAAAAGGCCTTTCAAAATCACATGACTGACTTGGATATTAGTAGTCCACCTACTTTTCCAGTACAGTACATATAGTGAAGTGAATCACATGCCTCATTAAAGCATCTTAATTATTACTAGTTTCAAAAGGGGATAATGCATTATTATGGTGTTTTTGTTAAGGAAAGCGTGCGTAACCTGTTTCAAACCAAAAGCAGTAATAAGATTTAAAAAAAAAAATGTTGCACTAATGAGATCTATGCGGGTCCACCAAACCGTGCCTCTCGCTTAAAATCCCCTGATTTTTATGTTTTATGAAGCACACTGTTATTTCCACTCGCAGGGTTATCTCATTGCCTTCCTCGTGAATCTGTGTTGTGTTTCGTGGTGTCCTGCCACTCAATCGTTTCTTTTCTCTCCCCTGCTCCTTTGCAGAAGAGAATGAGAGGAAAAAAAGATGGTGCGTGTTGGGAGGGAAGAGGAGGGGAGTGGGGGGGGGGGGTGCAGGAGTGATACAAGGAGATTGATGAGGCAGTAAGAGCAGGAGTAATTACTCGGTGTCCATTCTCCAAGCCAGATTGGCAGACGGCTAATATCACACAGACCCCTGGCCCTGACAGACACACCACCCCCCACCTCACCCAACTCAAACTGGGGAGGCTGAGCACCCCAACATTCAGCCCGGGCCTAATGGTGTGTGGGCCATCTGATTTTCCCCATGTGGCATTATTCCTGTAGGAACTGGGCTTCAGTATATTGACAAGGGAAACGGCTGTCTGGGGTGTGCTGTGTGGATGAGAAAAGCTCAGTGGAATTGTTCACCTTTAAGACTGCAATATCATTTTGGCCATGATTCAACAAGGGTAGTGATTTGGCTGTTCTGTGTGTGTGTGTGTGTGTGGGGGGGGGGGGGGTCATAAGCCCCTTTCAGACTTACACCCTCTTTACTTTAATCTGATGTCAGTTTAATCATATCAGCCTCATGTTTGAATAAGTAGTTTTACATGGAAGTCACAACAGTAATATTATACTCTTCTTTTAATTTTAGCCCCACAGATGTTTAAGGCCAATACTGATATTGTTATTTGTTAGTTTAGAAAAAAAACAGTTTTCACTTCACACAACCATTAGCATAATAGTTAAGTGTCCATTATTTATTTTTATTTTTTAAGATAAAATAAAAATAAATTGTGAAAATTATTTTTGTAACGTCACTACTATAAGTAATAAGTATATATTGTGTATATATATAAAATAAGTTCTCATAACTCAAACACTCCCTGTCCCTCCTCTTTAAAGTGGATTAACAATAACAGCATTAGCAACTGATCAAATTTCCACTTTGATACCAGAACAGTAGGTATATTGAAAGAGGAATCAAAAAGTCAGGTCAGGGTGGTAGAAAAAAGTTCGCTGCGATCTCCCGTCTTGCTCTCTCCACTTGACAAATTGATCAAGTGTTAAAAAATGAGAGAAGAGGAGCTTAACAGAAAATTACATTAAAATTAATTTACCCCATATTTCATTAGGGTGACTCGCATTAAAAAAGGGCAGCCAATAAAACTCAGGCACTCCAGTCCTGCCATGACAGACACTGCAGAATGCGAGAAGTAACTAGTAAATATTGAGCGGCTGATCAGTATTGGTCCGACGTTCACCCACACGGTGGACGCCTACCTCTTCATCTCATCTGCCCTCCCTCCCAGCATGCCTATGCCTTTCCACGCCGCTGCTTTTAGGCTGTGCTCTTAAAGGAAGGTCCCTTTAATTAAAGATATGTAAATGTGGTCTCAGCTGGATTGCATTAGTTTGGTGGCGGTGGGGTGGGAGAGTGTTGGAGCTCAGCTCCTAATCCTGACTAATTAAGGATTAATTACAATTGATGGGAGCCTTCCACCCCTTTGCAGTAGTGCACATTGCTATCCCAGACAGTATGTTTGTATATTTCACACCACGTCATAAATGCAGAGGAGAGATGGAAACATCAGGGCTGGAGAATGGGGGGGGTGGTGGCTATACTAGCCACCCATAGCAGCATGTATTGGGTTTATTACATATGCTGGGAAGCCCATGCTAGCTTTAAGATCATTGTGCTTTTCATTAGTGTGGATGGATTGATTTAGTACGGTTTGCTAATCCAGAAAAAAGGCTATATTCTGGGAGGATGATAGTTTGTATTCCCAAAATTTTAATAATCAAGTTAGTATGTACAGGATATTAGGGTTTTTGTCCTATAAAGGCACTGGTTAATTATTAACCCTGGCCAGCTATATGTATTATTGACACTGACTTTATTCCTCACTAGGCTGGTTAAAAAATCCGACCTGTGCAGAATAACCATGTAGCCTCAGCCTTCTCCCTGGCACCATCTGACTGTGTCATAATGCTTGTTCACTTGTTATAAATGGGCACTGCTCTTCTGATCTATCGCTTAATTGCCACCTAATTTGCATAACAGTGCAAATTAACGACCTCTCAAATGAGCGTTCATTTTTCACAAAGTCTTTAGGAGCTCCTTAAGAGTCTGTGCTAATGAGCACAGGAGGCAGCTGGCCTGATGAGAGTTGACTGAGGGAAGATCCGAGCCGCGCTATAACAAGCCTCCTGCTTAGGTGCTCTTCGTCATCCTCCTCTTCCTCCTCGTGACATTTCAAATTCTTTCTTCCATGTCTCCGTGTTTCTCTTGTGTGCTGAATTGTACCGGACCGGGGGACACGTTAGGGATTCAGTCACATGTACTTACCAGCGCTTAATATATCTCGTCTTAAACACGGTTTGTTACGTAATGGTACAAAAAAAAAGTATTTTCTTGGAGAAAATGTTATATTGCTTGGTCACCTGCAATAGAATATCGATGCGTGGCCTGTTACTGGATATCCTGACAGTTTGCTCCAAACCATATTGAATTGAATTTTTTTTTTTTTCCCCCTTAGATTTCTGTAGAAACACAGACTGTGAGCGTGTACAACGTAGACTCACTGTGACTCCAGATCTGTTTGCTGTTATCCAGCTTTCTGGAAGAAGTTATAATATACTACGCTGACATCATTGAAATGTCAGTCCTCTTACACCTCGAATCTATATATGGGATTTAATTTTGGTCACAGGCCCAGACCGGTGCTTCCAATAATATAATTGGTTGTAATTAGTATCTCCTTTAAATCCAGAGTGATTTGGTTCTAAGGCTGTAAACTAAAAAATATATATAGCAACATGTAAAAATTACACTTAATTATTTGCAACAAGAAAATTGTTCAATAGTTTAATTTAATTGTATTAAAATGCATCCGAATATTTAATTGCATTAATAAACCCCCATATGTGTCCCTGGCTCGTGCAGATCGTCTCCTTTCAATAACACAGTGTCAAAGCGTTAAAGGTGTAGAGAGCAGGATTTGTAGGTTGCTGTTTGTAAACACAGCAGCAGGCCCCTCCTCCTCTCTGGCTCCGCATGCAACACGGGAGACTAGAAGTAAAACTTAAAAAGCAAGGGACTGGGCACCTGTGGCCTGAAATGGTGAAATTAAATGTTGTTTCTTAATTGCACCACAGCTGTTGTGTACTAAAACGCAGATGAATCGTCTCATACGTCCACACTCCTCGTCACAACGCTGCGGCACGGTGCTGCTGTGCTCGCTCTGCTCTGCGTGTGTGTGTGTGTCCTGGTTGAACACACATCGACGGCACAGCCCACACCGTTATTGCCTGGGGGACACACACACACACACACACACACACACACCCCTGCCACACACACAAGCACTGCCCAAAGGTTGATGCCAAAAAAGTGACACTGTCCCACCAAAAAATGAGAAAAGAAGGAAAATGCAGGCAGAGGGCAGCAGCATTTCTGCAGATAAACACACCACCGCACAATTCTCATGAGTCATGAGTGATGAATGAGAGGGGTTGCTTTAGTATGAGTGTATGTATTGTTTTTTTAGGGAAATCCTGCGTACTCCGTCTTTTAACACATGTGGTTGCCCCGTCATGATGTGACATAACAAAGTTCAGAAGGTGAAGAAACTGTTGACTTGTGAAATTCAAAATAAAATGATTGAATTTAACATTTATTTAAAAAAAAGATAATTACAAATTATCAATAACTATTGACTGAAACAAAATTTTTTCATGAAATATTTTCAAGCTATATCACCCTCGTCTTGCTTACGCATTCTCTGTTTTCATTTTAATTCATTATTTTAGGGAGGAATCTCTACATATTAAAAATAACTTAATTTTTATTTTCTAGGCATATAAATGTGTGGGTCAATCAATAGCTGTGGGTAAAAGGTTAAATATGGGTCAAACTACCTGTATCGATTAATTGATTGTAAATGCTAATAATTAGAATCCTCCTTTATTGTTTTGTTTGTTTTACTTTTGTGATTGTGTTTTATTTATTTTTTTAAGATTAGCATAGTAAGTATTTATATATTTAAGATTTAACATTTTCCCCTCTTAATACATTTTTTAAGCCTACTTTTACTTTTGATTTTTTTTTTAAAATGTGCCTATAAGGGAAAATCTTGTTAATTTGACATAACTATGCATATAAATTATTAGATAAAAAGCCCCTCTCACCTTAAATTTGTGCAGATTAAGTGACAACACTAATTGATCTGTCCCTCATTAGTGCGTGCGTGTGTGTGTTTGTTTGTGTGTGTGTGACAGTGTTTGTGTATGACCATTGAAGGGGGTGCACGTAGTCATCGCTCTGGTGTCCAATTCTCTCTCTTTAGTTAATTAAGGGCTGATTAATGATGTGTTGGACTGAAGTGTTGTGTTTACCCAAGGTGTGAGTTCTCCAATTCACACCTTAATCAGACCACACTGTGTTTACTCGGGGTGTGTGTGTGTGCGTGTGCGTGTGTTCGGGGCTGCGTGCAACAGGACTCTGGTGAACTACCCAAACAGATGCTGATTAGCGTGAGCTGCTTAAAGTAGGAATGGACATATGGATTGGGCTCATTAAGTTGACTGTACTCCACAAAAACCACCCTTGTAAAAATATATATGGGGTACACACTTTTTATGTTGAATTTGCAGTCCAAATACCCTTTCCCAATATCCATTTGGCGAAAAGCCCATCAGGGAAACTATTCATTTTTAATGGCGGCTCTTTAGTTTTAATGTCAGATTCAACACCTAGCCCAAGGCAACATTTTATTCACCCAAGGCCCTTTTGTGTGCAATCCATAGTCTACCGAAATGGCGTAGTACATCAAAATGCTGTAGGTGTATTGGAAAAAGTTGACAATATTCGGAAGTTGCATGATTTTTGTAAAGAAACTATTAAAATCAAAATAAAGTAGCCCTATATATATGCAGATAAACAAATGTTATCTTGCAAGACTATATATATATATATATATATATATATATATATATATATATATATATATATATATTAAAAAACAGGTTTTCGCCGTAAAATGGGTAATGCTAATTTGTATTTCCGTATGTTATTTATACATGTCCCACAATCTGTTTTATTTCTTTAAACAAAGCTTTAACCATCACATCTCCAGGGCTGCGGTTGCGATATGTTTTTGCCAATTTTTTTTTTTTGGTGAGGGAAATTTGCATATTCATGTAGCATATTTTCATTGTGGAAAAACCATCTTTCTCTGGCCCATTCTCTTTATCTGAATCCTCTGTCTGTAATGAAAGGAAAAACTGATGTTTTCACAGTCCTATCTTTTCTCTCTTTCTGGCTCGCTCTCTCTGGCACGTCTGTACTCTGGATTCTGTATTATTTCTGTAGCCTCTCTCTCTGTCTCTCTCTCCTTCCTTCTCTCTCTCTCTCTCTCTCTGTCTCGTCCTCTCTCGCACACATATCTTCTCTTGTGACTCCTTTTTTTTTCAATTCTCCTTGGCTCTCCTTCTACCCTCTCTCCCTCTCTCTCTCTCCTTACCTTTTTTTTCCCCCTTTTTTCCTTCTCTATCCTTCCCTCCCTCTCCCGCTCCCTTGCTCTCTCCCAGTGAAAGGCTGAGAATACCCAAGGGAGCTGATGCAATTAAAATGCTAATCCTGTCTGTCTACAGAGAGAGGGAGAGGGGGGGGCTGACAGCATGAGGGATTGCGGCTCACATGGAGAACTCGACTGAAATGGAGAACAGAGGGAGGGAGGGGGGGCACTGGGGGAGGTGGGTGGGGGTGTGCTGAAAGGGAGAGGGGGGGAGGGGACTGTGTTGGGGGGGAGACAGAGTGAAAAAGGGGATGCTAGCGAGGGAAAAGACAGACAAGGATAAAGCTTGTGCTGTGAGCTGAGCAATGATATACTGACTGCGTTTAAGTCTTATCTTTCCCTATGTGTGGAACGCATTACAGTTAATGTACAGCACCACACTATTGGTTAGGCTGTTCACCCCTTACCTGCACCGCTTCATATATTGTGTGTTGTGTCTGCACGGCTACGCCGCTTCCACAATGGCAGTGCAGAAATGAGAATGATTATGTATGCAGTGAAAGCCCAGCTGGATACCCTGAATATTTCATAGTATGTGTTGCTCGCTCCGTCTCTCAATGCCACACGGCCCGGCTAGGGTGGTAACATGTGCATAATGGTGTGATTTCCAAGAGCTGTGGATGCACGGCCTGGGCCTTAAGCTGTCTTCCTATTGAGAGGGAGAGAGGGGGGGTGAGGAGGGGGAAAAAAGGAATTTAAGTATCATTACTTACAGCACTCGAGTTTTTAGTCTCTCAGAAACTGAACCAGCATACCAGCGACGTCTGGAGCCACTTGATCAAAAGGAGATGCTGCTCAGATTTTGGAGCTTATTTGTCATTTTCAGGGTGGTGGTCGGGGGGGGGGTTTCATGGCTGTGTGGGTAGATATTTAGGCTGCGCTTTTACCTGCGTCCGTGTTGCACGCCGTCTTTTTCTTACAGTATCTTAATTCATCTGAACAGCTGCTATAATACCACTAGACTGTATGAGTGCAATTGTGGGTAATCACAGCTTAATTGGAGTAATTAGGAGAATGTAGGGGCATTAGGCTACAGCTGGGGGCCATAATGAGGTGGGGGCAATAGGGAGGGGGAGCTGGTGAGAAGCTTCCAGAGCCACAGTTGCCCTCTTTACTGTAGGTCAGCAGCGCTTCGCCGTGAACGGCCCGCCGAGATCAGCCTCGCACCCTGCTACAGACGATCCAAACCGTCTCATGGCAGGACGGCGCAAACTTTGTCATCACATGCAAACTCAAACCGCCGTTGGGCTGCAGGCGAAGTATCCAGACGACCACACGGATTCAGCAGTACGACAGATAGAAAAACAAGAAGTTGTGCTGCGTGGTTACTGCTTTAGGTTTCCTTTATCTGGTCGAGATTTGAAGGAATTGTTTGTGAATGACTTAAAGGAAAGAAAAAATAGGAGGGAAAAAAGATGGGCGAATCAGGGTCATTAGTTCAGGCGGCTGGGTCTGCTGCATTCCTGAGCCCTAAGATGGGGGAGCAGCAGAGCAGGAATGTGCCTTGGAAAGAGAAGAGACCTAAGCAAGAGGGAAAGAAACAGGCAAGAAGGAACAAGAAAAAAAAAGGGCGGGGGGTGTAAGGGGGGGGAGTTGGACGCTTTGCTACAAGAGGCCTTAAATGGTGGAACAGACTCATTTATCAAATGAAGTTTGAAAAAGGGAAAAACTCGTCTGCTCCGTGGCACTTGGAAACTTTTAAGCAAAACTGGTTTTGTCCTCATTTCTCTCACATCTGTTAGCACTACGGCGTGGCTCCGCTCGTTTGTTAGCTCCGACTGCTGCGTGGCTGTAAACTTGTATTTCAGCTTGACTCCAGGGTGGAACTCTGACAACCGAAGTAAAGGCTCGCTTTCAGTTTAAAGTTGTGAGGGAAGCTCTGAATGAGTGAATTCATGCCCCCTCTTACTTTAGAGTTTTCACGATTTGAGAATATTCCTTAAAGAAGGAGAAGTGCATTTACCATTCATTTTTTAATGGGATTAATCTTGTCTTCCATATCGTCAGTGTCTGTTTCCTTCACATTGTCTGGTTTTGTTTAATTTGGTGTTTGCCTCATTAATTTAGTCCCCAGTTCTAATGATCAACTAAAAACCAGACATAGACTGTGCTTCTTTGTGCTATATGCCACATTAGCGCCATATTACTACACAGGAATTCTACCACTTATTAGCAATATAATGTTAGGTTCATTATTTCAACCTCTGTGAGTAGACTCTTCATTGATAGCTTCGACTAATGGATATCATTATTTTCAAAGTGAATCAATAAATTGTTTAGTTTACAACGTAAAAAATAAAAAAAATAAAATAAAAATGCCCATCACGATTCCTCAGAGGCCCAAGGTGACTCCTCAGCCAACAGCCCCAAACCAAAAGATATTTAATGTACCGTCGTGTAAGAGTGAGTATGATTTCTTTTTTCCCCTTTACAAATAATCAATCCAGCCCTCACATGCTGCAGTTTTGCCATTTTTATATAAAAAAAGTAATACAAAACAATTTTTTACAGTTATTCTTAAATATAAATAAACTGTGTTTTATATCTCGTTACGGAATAAACAATTTTTAGTGTGTAGCAGTATAGTTTAGTGAATAATGTGGTGAAGATATTCTTTCTGATGAATGAAGAGAACATTTTATGTATTGAATTCTTCGGGCTCTGGAGTCACGATAGTGGTCTTTGCTACAAACCTTTTAGGAGCTCTGCGTGTGTGTGTTGCCTGTATGTGTGTGTGTGTGGCCGTGTTTGGACCAGATCTGGCAATGTGTGAAAAACGGCAGCCCTCTCATTCATTTGAATGATGGCAGTGCATTTACGCTGTGGGAGTGGGGACCACATATGGCTCAGCAGAAAAACGCAGCGGTCGCCTGCCAACAAGTTGAACTGGGATCAACTTTTTGCCAAAACGTAACCCGAACGTTACATCGCGTTGGCCACTCTCACACAAGCAAACCGCACATTCCCTGGTGGATGACTTGGTGACACGAACCCAGTATTCAACCGTTAACCACGTGATTCTCTTACAAGATCAAATGCTTTGCTGAAAACGTTCCACAATTGTAAATGCGCATATGAGGTTTTTTTTTTTTTTGGGGTGGTTTTTAGCTTCTGATAAGAGCTCATATCCATGCATCTGTAATTCCAACTCAACTTCCGGCTGACATTTCATTGTCTCACGGGTACCTCAAACAATGCACCTCCCACCCTTGCAGCCCCCTACACTATAGTACTGAATTGCAGGATTTGGTCTGAATGCAGCCTATGTGGGAGAGAGAGAGAGAGGGAGAGAGAGATGAGAGCATGGCTGGAGGCTGACAGAGGTCCTGGTATAATACAGTGGTGGAGAGCAGCGACTGATAACTATACTTATGGCCACTGGGGCTCATAGTGACAGCACATGCACTCCCATTACTGGTCCCATGCCTCATGCCCTTATCTCTGGCAGCCTGCCACCGAGGGGCCACACTGCCCTCTGCTGTTGATTCGGAGGAAGCTCAGGCTCATTGAGAATTCAGCCAGGCGCTCATAGCAATGACTCAGTGGAGGAAACCGGACTGTGTTTGACAGGGCTGCACTTCTTTGAATATCAGCGGCTTCCCATGCAACCCCTATAATCCACAGGATTAGCCTTCTATTTGTAGGGGAACTGTTTTTGCCTGGTATAAAGCGATGGTGTTCTGGTTCAGGCGCCTTGTAACAAGAATCACTGTAAATACTCCACCTCGCATGCCTGACTCTGTTGCTTTCCCGCCCACCTTTTCCAGTGCTGAGTATACGAGGCGTGCAGGAGGAGGACCCCCCAGATCCCCAGATCATGCGCTTGGACAACATGCTGCTAGCGGAGGGCGTGTCAGGACCAGAGAAGGGCGGAGGATCGGCCGCGGCGGCCGCTGCTGCGGCGGCGGCGGGAGGCTCACCCACCGACAGCAGCATTGAACACTCCGACTACAGAGCAAAGCTCGCCCAGATCCGCCAGATATATCACTCTGAGCTGGAGAAGTATGAGCAGGTGAGAGCCAAGCAGACTCAACCACCTCAACATGTGGCGCTATATGTGTAGATTAATGTCGTAAGTTAAATAAAAGGAAATACAAGATGATTTATTGTTAAAAAGATAGTAATGTGGCTGACTTACTTCCAATATGACCACATGACAAGATGTTTGGCATGTTCTAATTACTATAATCAGCAGTGTTGTTTGGAATGAAGACGCTGACAGACACGCCTCAGGCAGCTGAGAGTCTGTAGGTATCCTGCAAATAGAAAAACGCCAGGTGACTTTAGCTTTTAGCAGGAAGCCAAAAACATCCACTGTGTACTAGTTGGAATTAAGTGTGTGTGTGTTTCCCCTCCTTGTTTACTCTAATGGCCTTCGCCGTCACCAACGTGAAAGATGACTTCCAAAATTCTAATTTATAAACGAACCGTAATGAAGGAAGATACCGACGAGCGCTTGCCAGACTGATGATCTATTGATCGATGGCTTGCTTAGAAAGCATGAATATTTATTGTTACATCACAACACAAATTATGCTCATAATTGAAAGGAACAGACGTTTGCGAGATCTAGCATGATATTCTCCCCCGCACTGATAAACATTAAGCAAGCGAGAGTTCTTTTGCTCTGAGTTTTCTTGGTGTTGAGTAACTCTGATACAGATTTGTTGTAGACTGTCAGAAAGATGCGGCCCCCGCTGTACGTTCTCATCAAAACTGTGTTGTGACACTGGGCAGAATCTGTGCTAGGTCTGTCTTTTAAAGCAGCATTCACCTCCCCTCTCTCTCTCTCCCCCTCTCTCCTTGGCCCAGGCATGCAGTGAGTTCACCAACCATGTAATGAACCTGCTGAGAGAGCAGTCTCGCACACGGCCCATTTCTCCCAAGGAGATTGAGCGCATGGTGGCCATCATCCACCGCAAGTTCAGCTCCATTCAGATGCAGCTCAAACAGAGCACCTGCGAGGCCGTCATGATCCTGCGCTCACGCTTCCTCGATGCCAGGTCTGCGTGTGTGCATGTGTGTGTGTGTGTGCGTGTGTGTGTGTGTGTATGCGGGTGTTGCATGGCTGGTTGTTTTCTTGAGGTGCTGAAGTCAGTGTTGTTGTGTCAGATGCACATTCCAAGCATTATCTCTCCTGTGTGTCAGGCGTAAGAGGCGCAACTTCAACAAGCAAGCTACAGAGGTGCTGAACGAGTATTTCTACTCCCACCTGTCTAACCCATACCCAAGCGAGGAGGCGAAAGAGGAGCTGGCCAAAAAGTGTGCGATCACTGTGTCTCAGGTAAATGGAATTATAAACAGGACACTGGTTCTTTGAAGTCTTCAGTGCATAATTGAAAGCAGTTTAAATAAGCTTTAATGATTTTTTTTAGTACAGTAGAACTAAAAATCAGTTTGTTATTTATCTAAGGGGGTACACCAGTAAGGCTTCTGCAGATGCAGTATTGCATTAAATATATGTGATGTCCGTCTCTCCCTCAGGTCTCTAATTGGTTTGGCAACAAGAGAATACGTTACAAGAAGAACATTGGTAAGTTCCAGGAGGAAGCGAACCTCTACGCAGTCAAAACAGCGGTGGATGCTGCCAATGTGTCGGCGCAGGCTAGCCAGGCTAACTCTCCGGCAACACCCAACTCAGGTAACACATACTCCGCGTCGTTTGCCCCTAAACGCCGCCACCACTTCTTAGTATTCGGACTGGCACAGTTGTGTTTAAGGAAAACCCACACTGCACAAGAAAAGAGCTTTTGTTTAATTTGCAATAAGGAATTGTCACCCAATGTAATGTGTAGAATACAGGTGTGTAAAATCTGAGACGGAGATAGAATCCTGTACTTAACAGGTTAATAAAAGATATGCTCACATTTACATTATAGCTGATTAACGTTCTACAGACATGTTTTTATCTAAGCATCGTCCTTGTGAGTAAAAAAGTCGCTGAACAAAATGACATTTCTCGCAGACACTTAAAATCATTGCTGGTTTGTTTTTTTCTCAAAGCTCAGTATTGTGCAGTTTGGGCAGCCTTTGTTTTAGCTTGTCAGCAAAGACGTTAATTTGGTGCCATGTCTCACGTCTTTCCGTCTGTCAGGTGCCTTTTTTCCAACATGACCACATTTCAGACCACTTTAATACCACTTACGCTCATAATGGGACTGACCTGATGTCTGCTCCAAGTGCTTTCTGTCTACACGTTTTATTTCTACAAATCATCCCTGTTATTTTCTGCACTTCCTTGTTTATTTTGGGTTTCCTGTGACTTACTTGGATCTTTCCATCTATCTATATGAACATTTAATCAACACACACAGTGGATATAGTGGATATTATAGTGACCCCTGTTCGCAAAAGGAAGCTGAATGGAGCAGGTAGGTGATCATTCAGATGTTTTGATTCATTTCGTTAAACCAAGTCGGAAGGCCCGACACACACTTAGAATGAATGATGACCACATTGGACAGCAAGGTTATTTAAGTCTTCAAGTGGCTCAACACTAAGGATTGTCTGGGGCTATCAGGAAGTCGTCATATACAGACTGTCGTTTGAATGTATGAGAAGAAAACTGGAAAACTACAGCAGAGTTAGTGCAGCAATCTCAATTGCCACTGAAAAAATGTCAGATTTTTAAAACAATGACAATGCCTCAGATTTTCTGGTTCCAACAAATCATTGTACATAGAGAGCAATAGAACACGTACTACTAATTAAGTTTTATCACCATGTGATAAGAGCGTTAATCAATGCACAGAACATTATTAATGTTAGGAATTCCAAGCAAGCACTCGTATCAATGCCCAACACCACCAACACCATTCACTTTCAAGGAACTAGAGGATGAATTTGTTCCGTAGAACATGAAATTCAGGGCTCTAAACTTTTCCACTGAGCACATGATTTGGTCGCACCCTTTTTTTTTTTTTTTTTTTTTTTTTTTTGTATGAAAAAGAAAGTGTAATCATTTTCATGATTAACCTCCTCTGACTGCTTAAAAGGAGTAGGGAGTGGCTTGTGTTTCAGGTGATGCATCGGCCTCTTTCGGCTTTTGTGTTACTCGCAGCCATTGTGTAACCTCAAACTCTCGAAGCTTAAACCGTGTTGACTCTGTGACAAATCCGGAGTCGCCTGCACGTCGCCTACAAATCGCACACAGCGTTACTGCCTCAGCCATTGTTGTCGAAAACGGTGACTCAGTCTCTCTCTCCCTGTCAGCGGCCGTATTGTCAGCCGCCATCGGTTGCGTCAGAGTGTGGACTTGGCATCTGCTTCTCTCTCGCCACCACCCACCTCTTCGCTCTCCTCTCTCCTGGCCGGGGAAGGGAAGCAGACAAAGTACCACTTTCCACCGCAATGACTAACACAGTAATGGTAGTACACACTGACTATCATGGACTCCCAGAAATCCAACCACTTGAAATTATAACTCGCAACACCATCAAAAAATACTCCCATATGCAACCGTTTTGGTCCCAGTCTGGATCCCCAGAATGGTATATGATCACAGAACTCTTGACGTAAATGTTGTTTATAGAAATACAACTGTGACCAGAACAATTTCATAGTATGGTTTGAACATTAAGATTTCCACTTCCTGTTTTTCCAAAGAGTATTTCCAGCTGTTTTTTTTCCTCCTCCCAAAATTCGAAAAGGTGCTGATGGATTAAAGTGATTGTGGTTAATGGTGGTTAAAGTGGGGCTACAACCATGAGCAATGAATCCTAATGTAGGCCTCACGCCTCATGTCCATCCACTACCCCCCGCCCCACCTGCGCTCGCTGGATCGTAACTCACAGCGGCGAGAAACCCCGCAGACTTTTTTGGGAACTGAGATTTCGTCGGCCACATTCAGTTCTCTTAATTCTCTTTAGAATCCCAGTGTGTAATCCACACAGAAGGTTCCACTCAGCCCAAGAAACCAGCGCTACTTTTAGCTTAACTGTTGTTTTTTTTATTTATTTATTTTTTTTTTGCATTTGAATTGGCAAACATTATATTCTACTGACATCTGCTTTAAATCATGGTTCCATTTTCTATCTGGCCCACATTTTAGCAGTTTGTGTCTCTAGCTGTAATGTTCTTATCAATATGCAGAGCCTGCAGGCTGAGAACAGTGATGCTTTTGAGTTGGTTACTAGTTATTAGATGCATTTGACCCTAAGGGGCTGCTGGAGTTGATTGGCTATATATATATATCTATATATAGATATATATATATATATATATTGCCTACAGGGTCACCGGGGTCATTCAGTTTGTCTCACACAGGCGACGCCTACCTTGGGCTGCATTCTCTCAACGGGGAGGGTCTCAGCATCACCCCCTCTCTACAGCCACAGGTACGCACTGAGGATGGCGAGGGTCGACCTCAATGCCATCCAACCCAGCCACCTAGCAACCCGGGATACCTACCTTTTTTAGCCTAGCTCCTTTTTTTTTTTTGTCCTTGACCTCTCCTCAGACCCTGACCTTTTGACCCCAGCACCCCTCCCCAAACACACACAAAAGTGATATTTGTGCACTGTGAAGAGCATATGGGCCTTGCTCAAGAAGAACATCAGTGTCTTTTTAAAGCTGTTTGTATTTGTAGTTACACATGCACCCAGAGCACAGGGTCGTCCTCAGTGCTCCAGAGCCCTCAAGATGTTGTAGTTTTCAGCCACCTGTCAGCTCCGAGGGGTGGAACCAGCAGACCCCCTCTGGTTAATAGTCAGTTTCTCTACCTCTAGGTCGTCCTGCATCACCAACCCTTCAACAGCCCAGTCTTTGCTTCCAAACACCCTCCTCTACCCGCTCCCATCTCTCCATATGTTCATCCCTTCTCCTGTGTAGAACCAGTAGGGATTTCCTCAAAGCCATCCCTCTGTTTGTTCGTTCATGAACAGTTTGGTTGTTCTGGAAGTGTCCACCGATCTGTGCTGTTAAATGCTACCGCCACGTAGTCTAATAATTTAATAATGGAGAAAAGTCGATGAGACCAATGACAAAGGCTTTTGGCTTCAGTTGCGGGTTTTCATTACTTTGGAAATGAGAGCAGAAGTGGTTTAATGGAGAGTCATTAAGTTGATGGGTGAGTCATAATGTTTAGTGGTCGCACTGACCTAAAAGACAACAACTGTAAATGCAGATGGGAGATTATACTTCAGCACAGCAGAAGGGGAACCGCTAATGTGGGGCGGCGCTGATGCATTACAGCAGAGGTCTGTGGGCGCTCCAGCGCCACAGCGTGAGCCTGTGGTCGCGTCTGAAACCAGCGTCTGGTAGCCGCCGTCAGAACGCTTACGTCCTGCTTTGTCTCTGACAGGTGGATACCCTGCACCGTGCTACACACCTGACGGGCGGCTATGAGGAGCTGTCAGGTAGTGGCCTCTACACCCCTCATCGCCTGGATGTGAGTACGAGCGTGGGGGGGCGTAGAGTAGTTCAGAGATCAATAACTATAAATAGTCCTCCAGATATTATAAAGAAAATTATAAATAATTATCTAAATTGATGAATATAAACATGTTTTTATAGTGCGTAGCCTTAGCTTTAAATTGGGGCTCCATATACATGACAAGCGTTTTAATGGCTGTATTTCACTGTGAGGCTGATCGTAATTGCACAATGCGACATTGACGACGAAATTCAGTTGAAGAACTGTTATATTTAACCAACCAAAAAAAACGCAGTTATAAATTAGAATGTATTTCATGCTCACCATGTTGACATCTTTTACCTGAAAATCACCAAATAAGAGCTCCCTGCACTAAACCAACAGCTGTTCTTGTCAGAGAAGGAGTTTGGAGAATAAAGGCGGAACAACGCAATCAATCACGTTTTAAGCAGATTGTCTCCCAACGAGCAGCGTTTTGTCTGAGAAGCAGCTTGGGGCGGCTTCATTAAATTTTTAAAACGACGCTCTTTTTTTAATTTCTCTCTCTCTCTCGACTGTTTGCAGGCTAACAGCTGGCAGGACACCACCACCTCCCCCTCGGTCACCTCCCCCCCCGGTCCTCCCGGCAGCGTCCACTCCGACACCTCCAACTGATTCCGGTGGCTCTCTCCCCGCCATCGCTTCGTCCCCCGCCGGGGTCTTCTTTCGACTACCATCCTCCGCCCCCCCCCCCCCAAAATACCCCCAAACCCTCCCCTCCCCTCCCTTCCTTTCTCTCCCCCCACTTACGCCTCTCGACTCGACAGCCGCGCCGAAGGCTGCGCTCGCATTTCATAAACACACACTGTGCTGGATCACAGAACAGCCGAACAATAGTCAGGAGGAAAATTCACCTTCCCCCCCTCCCCCAGCTCCACTTCAAACACTAGAAGCTCTGCGAAAACTCCCCGAATGAGACGAGGGACGGAGCGCAGCCCCATGCAGACCCAGATAGGAAACACCTTTGCTATCGAGGACTTTTTGAAAACCACTGACCCAGCTGTGTAGATGCTCATGATGTCTGTACATTTGTGTGTAAATGCACGTTAACCCCCACGGTCCCCACAGCTCGTCCATGTGACTCCACCCATCTTTGCTTTGGAAAACTGTGCGTGATCGCCCGTATCTCTCGAAGCCAAACTGTCGATACGGATCACCGGGGGAGCCCTGCTCACCTCGCTCGTACCAAAGTGCTGCCCCCACCTTGCCCCGACCCCCCCTCCCCTTCCTCCTCCCCCCGACCCCAAGTAGTCGTCAACACACCCGTCCCTCTCCGATCGCCCCTCTTGCCAGCTCAACACAAGACACTGTTGTATCTTCCAGTCCTTATAGCTTGATGTTTCATTCTGTTGGAGATTTCAAAGTGAATAATCGAGAAATGCACACAGGTGCATGCACCCCTCCCCTCCCGTCCCCCTCCCCCTCCACAGCACACACCTCGCAAACTTTTCAGTCGTTTTCATAGTGATTTGACATAAAAAGATGTGTCAAGCACAAAAGTTAGCATCCTTGTTATGGGTGTCTCTACCTGTAAAAAGAAAAAAAAAAAAGGTAGTTAAGGGGATCACTGTTCTAAACCAGGCAGGACAGGTGATAATAGGGCTGGTGAGAAGAGGAGGAAAGGGCAGAGAGAGGAGAATAACTTTGGTTGAGTGGATGTACTAATAGCCCTTTTTTGTTGCTAACCAATAGAGGGTGTTGGTAGACGGCTTGTAGACTTAACTTCTTGCTTTCTGTCCACTAGTTTATTTGATTGTAGGCTATTTTCTAATGCTGTTTCACCAAGAATGCACCAGCCACCACCAAATATTAGCTCAATAAAGCATCTAAAATGACGTTAGGAGAAGGGCGGAAAGATTGTGGGGCATCGATGTGTTGTTGGGACAAACGTGACATGAATTTAGAAAAAAGAAAAAAAAAACGTGACTGTCTTCCATGCATGTAGGACTTCTAGGCGTGATATTATTGTTTTCATTTAACCTTTCCGAGTTTTTAGCTTCGTTTTTATTAACAAAAAAAAATAAAGGGTATAATTATTACAGTCAGACCAAAAAGGAAAAAGTGCATCATGTATTTGCTATGATGTGTGTGTCTCTGTGTGGGCGTGTGTACAGTGTTCATGGGATGTCTTAGTCAAACTGGCCGGTGCCCTCTGACCTTTGTAAGCATTATAGAGACTTGGGTGCTTCCACCAGCGGATGACACACTATTTGTGGGGTTCAACTGAGATCTCCTCACCATCTTGAAACATTTTTAAGCTTGTGAGCCCGAGGCAACACACTACAACCTTCTGTTGTACCAAAACCAAAAATACCACGTTCAGAAATGTAATAATGCTACTCTGTGTCTCTCTCTAATGTCGGTGCACAGCCACCCTTTTTTCAGTTCGAGGAGAGGAGGGAATTCTATTTGTAATCTATGTCTCTCTGTGTGGTGTTGTCATGCCTCAAGTTGATTTAGTTTTTTGTTTTTTTTATTATTGTTTAGGGGGGGGGTTTATTGTTGGAGTGAGGACTGTCACATCACATGTGTAATCTGATTGTGTGCAGCACCTGTTTCATGAGAAGGTATTCTGTGCTCCCCCCCTTTAACCCATCCTTTATTACCTTCTGGTTTAAAAATATATATATATAAAAAAAAAAGGAAAAAAAAAACACAACCTTATCATTTTTAGTTCTACAGCCAATTGGGCAAGGGCTTCTCTCTCTCCTCTGTTACCAAAAAAGAGGCAGCACTGGGTGTAGTAAAACTCTTAACACGTGTTTAAGACAAACCTACGGCGTTTTGGGGGATTTTTTTTTTTTTTTTTCCATTCTTTGGAACTGTTTTATACATTAACTGTTATGTTAATAACAAAGCATTTTGATAGTAAGGTTAAAAAAAAAAGCCTTATGCAGATTTCCGTGTCAGTCGAGACTTTGTCGAAACCATATGTTACAGAACAAAACTTGAGCTCGTAAGCTGGTCACATGTGATATCCCACATCCAATTACTTGTTTTGTTACTCATCGTTCATACGACTGTATTTTATGAATAATGTTATCGCCACACCAAATTATCATGCCCCCCCCCTGCTTTTTCTACCTGTTGTAATGGATGTCACTGTACAGTTTGTGTAATGTTTCAGTATTTTTTTTTTTTTTCCTTTTATAAATTTTGATGTTTGGTTGAGATACCAGTTTTATTTGGCCTTTTTGGTTTTTTTGGTTTCACAGGATTCACGATAACTCTGTATCCATTTTGAATATTATTTAGGTCTTATGTTACATAACCGGGTGGAAATGTGGGGTTTACAGGCGTCACATTTGGTGCTGTGGAAAGAAAATTGTATCAATTGAGGATTTCTTATGGACTTTATTATACAGTTTCCATGTTGATTTATGCCCCACCCCCCTTGTCTACTTCCCTCAGTTCCTACATTTACTTTTTTTTTTTTAACTCTTTTACACTTCCTTAAATTTACCCAGTTCTATGCTTTACGAATTACTCTCACAGAGCTTAATCAACCCACCACGTTTTCACCTTACAATGCACGTTTGTGGAAACTTAACCCGAGTCAAACCTTTGAATTTAATTCGGTAACTTTTATTGCAGAAATATTGTGAGAAAATATGCAAGCCCCCCCCCTCCATATGAACTGAGCAGTAGTCGATATTGAATTTTGTTTGAGGATTTCATACCTGAAATGAAAACGGGAAGGACGGTCAACCTTCACATTAAAGCGGATGATACTTTGCTTCTGTCAGCAAAAGCATTCGAGCCTAAAGGATTTATGCTGAATGTAAACCTGCAGTTTTTTTTCCCCCGCTGCAATTTCAACTCACGGCTGCAATTCTGAAACAGAAGTTTGTTTTATCGTCGCCTGTCGGTCACGTCTAAATCTCTTTTGGATTCTGCAAGTGACTTAAATGACTTTCCGCAGCATCAAATGGCTTTGTAAACCTTTTTGATTTCTTTGTTTTTATTAGTATATTTGTATCTCCCCTCTTTCCCTTGTATTTACCCCTCTCTCTACCTCTGTCTTTCCATTTCTCTTGTATATAACCCCCACTGTTTTCAGACTTGTGAGTCTGTATGAACTCCTTTTATACCTCAACTTTAGAATTGTTCTAGAAAGAGTAAAACAAAAAGGAAGAATATGACAAATTGTAGTGTTCTTATTAGAAAATTAATAAAAATGATTTAGTGTGATTTTTTCGGTATTTGATTTCAGATTTTAGGAGTGTTTCATTTTATAATTTGTCACAAACGCTCTTGTGATAGTCAAATGTAATAAAAGGAGAGATTGCACCATCTGACGATTCCATGTGAATCTTCTATGAAGCTTTATCCAGGACACTTTTTCCAGCTTTGCAGTACACGCATCAATATATGGTTTTAAATTCTGTTCATAAAGGCGAAGACAGAAGAGGTAGTTTAGCAGACATTGGATGATGATCAGCAAAAAAAAGAAGAAACGCTGTGAATTAAACTAAACAGCCGACCGTAAAAGTCAGTTTGTCTGTGTGAAGCTGCGGCAGCTTCTTTCACACGCCTGGCGCTGGCCAACCGTCGTCTTTACTGCTCGTGTCCTGTGGCGGATGGGTGGCCTTTTCCTCCGATTTCTGGATACAGCCGAGAGTTTCCTATGAAAAAAAAACAGCATTAATCAAGTGGGATACAAGGGAAATTTCTAGCCCCTACTTGAACTTGAACTCATGATTTACATTTTTAGTCTAATCCATCAATCACTGGGTTTCAAAGCCGGAGATGCACCTTAAATGTCTTTTATTGCCTGACCAATAGTTCACAACTCAAAGACCTTCATTTACTTTTCTAAAAGGCGAAAGAAACCTGAAAATAATCAGATTTGAGAAGTCGGAACCAGAGAATTTGTGTATTTTCTTTTTAAAAAGGACTGGCGAAATTCATCCACTATTCCATGCAGCTCTTATGTCTGATAGGCTGAGCTACAGCGCCGATAGTTTAGCCTAATGAATGAGGGCCTGGAAGTCTCTCTTAACCGGATCAGATTTTCTTTTTCGTGCATTTCTCTTTAGCTGAGCGACAAACCACCAACCTCCGACACAGGATCTGTCCTGCGATTAACGTGCCACCGCTCGCACGCGGCTTCACAAACTGACTGCGCTGAGTCACCAGGGGGCAGGACGCCGGGTTCCTGACTACTTGTAAAACCATATGGTGATTGATTTTCCTCCATGACTAAAAACTAGTGTTACAAAAAATAATTTCTTTTTGCAATGACTGCAATCGTCTATTAGAAGTCCAAAGTACCATTGACATTTAAACATTTCGACTCACTATAGGATCTATTTGTGATTGATTAAAAATTTGTTTGGTAGCAAGTTTAATACTGAAAAAGAAAAGAAAAAACAGAGCAACGCATTTCATAATTTGCACTAGGATCGGGCCTCAAATTTTAAACCTAAAAGCTCAATTAGCCTGAATACGAGCCAGGCCGTTCCTGTTCATGCGTGTCCAGGATGAACAAAAATACATCTAAGCCTTGACCTGGTTAGCAGAAAATAAACCAACATGTTCTACTCGCGACCTATAAACTTGCAGCTGAAACTCACACGAGGTAAAAACAAGGTTGAATCACTAACCGGAAAAGCAAGAAACCCAAAAAAATAAATAAACTCTTGTGCAACCTCGGCAAGGACGAGCTGGTTGAGGCGATAATCTGCCATCAGACCTGCATACCTCCAGTTAATCTAGATCACAGCCGTCTGGCGACGGTCTGCCCAGGACGAGTCGCGTCCTGCACGGCGTTCCTAAACCGTGCCCTAAACCCGAGCCTTACCTCGGCCGGCGCCGGGTCCACCTGGGCGGGCGAGGGCCCGTGCTGCCGCCCGGCCGCGCGGCCACACACGCAGCACAGGATCCAGCGGAACGTGCGGCGCATCTCGTCGTCCCGCAGCGAGTAGATGACGGGGTTGACCAGCGAGTTGCACTCGGCGATCACCAGGCAGTACTTCTCGTAGGCGTTGGCGTGGCTGGCGGCGCCCAGCAGCCCGTCCAGGAGCAGCGTCACCAGGCCGGGGGTCCAGCAGATGACGAAGGCCCCTACACACACACACACACACACACACACAGTAGTGGAAAAAACACGTGTAGAACAGCAGGGTGTGGAAAGACACCAGAGTGCATGTTGAGTAATAGGAATACCTCAGATTGCTTCATACGGATTTAATTCTAGCAGATTATTGCAATTATTGAAGCAAGGTGGAACTGTGATTCCAAAGTACAAGGAGCCTGAAAGTACTGAATAATTAATAGTGTAAAGTTAACCTAGGTAAAAGTTCCCAAACATTACTGGGATATGGACGAAAATGAAAATGAATAATCTATAGTACATGTAATAAGTAGTTAAAAGTAACGTAGTTGAAGCCTGAATGCACTGGGTGTTTTATCTGGCATCACAAAGATCTGAGCGGCAACAATTACTCGATCAAAAAAAAAAATCAATAAATTGACTGTTGGTTGTCAATGGAATTGTTGGCAACTAATTTAGATGATGATTGATTAGTGAATTTTAATCTTTTTTAAAAAGTAAATTTCCAAATTCTGGTTCCATCTTCTCAAATCAGATCATTTGGAGTGTCTTTTAAACCCACCTGGTTCACTTGCATGAAATGAATCAAAGACTCAGTGGACAAGGCTCATGATGAAAACATCGACACAGCTAGGGCTGCAATGATCAGTCCATTCATCCTCAGCTATTTTGAGAATCCATTTGAAGGAAAATGTAATTCTCTGGTTCCAGCTTCTCAAATCTGGTAATTTCCTAGTTTCTTTGGTCTTTTATAATAGTAAATTGTTGCTCTTTTAAGTGGGGATTGTTCATCTGGTCAAAAAAGTACATTTTAGGTTGACTCTTCAGCTTCAACTAATTGAATAATTGTTTCAATAATCAATAGATAGATCAATAAGCAGCTTTCAGCAGTGATGAGAAAACTGCTGCAAATCAACTAAATGCAGCAACAGCATCATCGTTCACATCATCAAGCAAGTTAGGCACTCTGCTTCAAACCCAAAGTGGACACACTGGGAGGTCTGCAAACGGATCCTATACTGATCTTTAAAAAAAAAAAAAAAAAAAAAAAAAAAGATAAATTGTGCTTAATTACTTGTCACTTTTTTGTTAACTACTGTGTGTGTTCCGTTTCCACATCAGGGGTTTCCGTGGCAACGCTTTCCCAGTGATCGATAACATCTGGGATCTGTAGTCTGGCTGTTGACCGGTTATGATCTGATCCTCTGCAATTAAATATAATTTTATAATATAAAATATATTAGTTGTTTGATCTTTAAATGATCTTAAATGTTGATTGTTTTCCAAAGCCAACCAAGATATTCATATTCAAGAAGCTGGAGCAAGACAATTTGGGCTTTTTTTTTAATGACTCAAAATGATTATTAGAGCTGTAATAATTTATTAGGTACCGGCTATTCCATTAATCACTAACTATATTTTGAAAATGGCAAATCGATTTGAGACATTTTTATGAAGATTTGTCCAAATTCTTTGGTTCCAGCTTCTCAACTGATTATTTTCTGGTTTCTTTAGTTCTCTTTGAAAGTACCAAACAACTAATCAATTAATCGTTTTAACGATTAATCAACTAATATAACAGTCGTCAGCTGCAGCCGTACTGATCAAGATAGTTTGGAGTTAATATGTCGATGGATCATTGCAGCTGTATTGGTTTCCATGGTGATTTAAGCAGGAAAACATGAGACAAACTCAGATGCAGCTGAACCAACCATGTCATCTCTTTATAGCTCAACGTCGGGGTCGATCACTTGACCTTTGACCCACAATGACCCACCACTTACCCAGCACCATGGAGATGGTTTTCATCAGGTTGACGATGGTCTGGCCGTGCCTCAGCTCGGACGTGTGGCGCGACACGTGGCGGCTCTGGTAGCGCACATACCAGAAGATGCGGGCGTACACGGCCACCATGACGAAGAAAGTCAGCAGGTTGAGCAGCGCCCAGAAGATCAGGAAGCGGCGGCTGTAGAGCGGCGCCACGGTGGAGCAGTCGTCCAGGTCGCACTCGCAGTTCCAGAAGGTGGACGGCACCAGGCCCATGGCGATGCCCACGGCCCAGATGCACACGATGAGCAGCACCACGCGCCGCTTGGTCATGTTGCTGTGCAGCTGCATGGCGACGATGGTCTGGTGGCGCTCCACGGCCACGGCCAGCAGGTTGGCCACCGACGCCGTCAGGCTGATGTCGATCAGCGCCCCGCGGATGTACCACTTCTCCTTGGTGAGCGCCCGCGTCCACGGGCCCGTGTTCAGCATGAGGTTGACGTACGCCACGCCGGCGAACAGGTCCGCCGCCGCCATGTTGGCCAGCAGGTAGTAGATGGGGAAGTGGAAGCGGCGGTTCATGAAGATGGCGACCATCACCAGCAGGTTGGCCAGGACCACGATGAGGCACACGCTCAGGCCCAGCACCAGCACCACGAAGTCCCGCGGGGCCCAGCCCTCGCTGAGCCGCTTCCCCACCAGGTTGTAGTAGAAGGTGACGTTGTGGCTGTGGTTGCAGACGCCCCACACGCTGCTCTCCATCGCCATCGCTGCACGCAACCACCAGAAAAAACAACTTGAACTAAGCATGTTTGTTTTGGCATTATCTTATGCCAATGGAATAATAATTGATGATTATTCAAAACAATATTCAATTGAAATTCACATTTCAATATTCAGTTAAAGCAGTCATGGTGACTGACGCTATAAAAAACTCAAACTATAAATGGTGAATGAGTCATTCACTTATGACACAATAATGGTGAAACCTGGATCCTGGGACACTTCCTGTCTACAGAGATCAGGCCAAACACTGGCTGATTATCAATGGAATCAGGTCCTTTAGTAATTACCTTTAAAAAGGTATCTCAAAAAAATGGTGTTAAATTGTGCAAATGCATTCTTCAAACATAAATTATTTGAATAAATGTGTCATATTAAATCTAACCGTTTTTTTAAAACATGGCTTGCTCTAAACGGTCTTTGGCTCTATGCTGGGAAACGTAGGAGCTGCAAACAACTTCCTGCACAAGCGCTGAGAACTGTACTGAGCAAAGTACAAAGTACGACATAAACACTTGTGATAATCTTTAGATTTCATGCTTCTGGTGTTTGGGGCTTTCATAAAAAAAAAAAAAAAAAAAGTAACTGGGAAGTTTTGTGTAGCGTCACCAGGGTAATGACCCAATATCATAGGGGAACTTTTATTTGTAGCAGTGGATTCATTCATTAGTTGACAACTATTTTGATAAATGATGAAAGGAAATGAGCGACATACTATATTATGACCTTTTTTGAGCAACATACTATAGTATGACCTTTTTATATGATTATATGATCTTTAGTAAACTGGTGATCTTTGGGTTGTGGACTGGTCCTTTTCCTGGTATTGTTTTTCCACATACATACATACATAGTAGTGCTTAGATGACTGATATTAAACAGTGGAACATAAAAATAATCATGGCAGCAGATTTCTACCGAGCAGACGCTACTTCTATACTGCATTTATTTCATTTATCCAGCACCAAGCTCTTGAATGTCCACACCTCAATAACTGTTTTGATGTTTGGAGACGTCTATGTCTTCACCACTGGCCAAAAACTAGAGTGAAAAAAAAAGATCAACTGGCTCTGTGATGCTCAGTGCTGCAGCTTTAATGTTCAGAGAAGCTCAGCCACACACAGGACACACACATGAATTATAGAGCCGTGTATAAACAAGGAATCCCAGATCACTGCATTCTTAAACAATCACCACATTGTTTAACTTGGTTCTGACGGATCTCGGCTCTCTACCCACGGACTGAGCTACAACACTGAAGGCGTTTTTTTTTTTTTTTTAACTGTCCGGTGTCAAGCACAAAGACATTTCTCCAAGGAGAATATTGCAGCACTTGTTGAGCCAGAATTACAAATTTTTGTCTGAAACATTCCATTCACGTGTCCATTTCGAGCACCTCCTGCAAAAATGTCGTCACTCATGTATCGACTTTAACTCCCAAGCCAAGAAGCTTTAATTTGAACAAATGGGCAAAAAAATAACAATCCTGAAGACGTTCTGTCTTCAGGATTGTTATTTGTTGGCAAAAACACCCCTACATGCACTGTGCTGGACAACAAGACTTAATGGCATAATAAAACCTGCAGAAATTAACAACCTGTACTGAAGTAGTTCCTTATTGATCCAGTCCAGGCCTTCTGGAAATCAATAAAACAACCATGTGGACCTTTTCTCCATAATTCTTCACGTTGGCTGGCAACAGCAGGAGCAGCGTATGTACGATCAATACCTCCTCTGTCTTCTCTAAATCCTCTTTTTCCCTTTTCTTTTTATGGTGGTCTACAAGTCTGGAATAAAATTTATACACACAGCTAATACGACATAAAACCTGCAGGCATCCAAGATCTTTTTTTTTCTTCTTTTGGAAAAGTTAATTAAACTTGTGTCACAGTGTAGGAAACAGCTCAAAAAAATGAAACCTCTGAAATTTGCATCTGTCTATTACTTCTTTCTTGGTATTTTATTCATAGAACACATGCATTGCAAAACACAATATAATTACTTACACCGTCATTTGTTCCTATCTTGATTCCATTTCCCTTTTCACATTGGTCATTTACCCAAAAAAAAAAAAACTTCCTCAAATGAAGATGCCAGAAAACTAATCTGCAAATTTACTTTCCCCTTCGTTTTGTAGTAAAAACCATAAAACCAGCTATACAACATTTTTTTCCTCATTTGAACTGTGGGTTTGTCCCTAGTTTCTAAAGAGTTCTGTTAAATTTGTGTTTTAAAAATGCTTAAAATCTATATTTACTTTGCAATTCTCGATTCCAACAGTTTTTTTTTGCAAGATTTGCTAAAAACATTTATGGCTATTGAATTTCCTCTCAGCCCAATTATTCAATTTCTGTGCCGAAACAAAAAAAAGCCCAAGCAGCAATAGTCTGTCAAAATGTTGCATCCAAATGCAAACGTGAATGAGGAAGTTACCTGTGTGCTGTGCTACTACTTTAAATCATATTTGTCTCGCAAAAAAAAAAACATCGCGTTTCTAAACGGAACCGCAGTTTGCTGTGAATTTCCGAAGCAAACATTTCTAAAGATTCAACTGCAGCGGCGAAAGTGCGCGTCGCACAAGTTGATAAACGCGCTGCCGCTGGTTATACACACACATATACACACATATAAATACATATATTTGACTTTCTACGGAAGAGCCGCTGCTTTGAGACGTACCGCTGCCTTCAGAGCCTCCTCCATCCAGACAGGTCCGGTGTGGATCCAGACTTGCCAGCTGCCATCTGATAAACGTGATGTGCTCCCTCCTGTCTCTGATCGGCGGCTCCGCACCAGCTGGACGACAGGTAGCCGTGCTGCCTCCACGTGCAGCCCGGAACGTCGGAAAAAACACGCGCGCGCGCCCGCGCACACACAAACACACACACACAGTCGAGCGCGGGCTAGTTTTGTGACCCCGCCAATGCAGGAGATTTATTTATATATTTTTTTAATTTTTAATTTTTTTTGTAACTTTGAACAGAATAAACTGGCCTACGACTACTTTTACTTTTTTTTTATTTTATTTTAAAGTAAGCTCTTCATCCGAAGCTGACGTTTACTTGAGTATTTGAGGTTTGATACTACTACTAATATAAGAAGCTGTTAAAATAGAACTCAGAGATAAAGGAAGTGGTTTCAACTAATTTATTTCATTTGACCAGTCTAATACAGAACGTGAGGCCCCACTTACACGGTCTGTAATCATACTGAAAATCAAGATCAAGTGAGCTTTTGCCCTTCTGGCTCCAGTTAGAAATATGAAAGATGTGAAATTTTGATTTTTTAAAAACTTTTAAAAAATACAGTTTCAAGAAGCAGGTATCAGGTCTCTCAAATTGTATTCTTTTGTGTTGTGTATGTTGGTTTCTCGTCATTTAAAAGTCAATTTTTATGATTTGTTTCCCACAATAATTTTTTGACACAAAAAGAAAAAGAATGATTCATTTTATATATTTAATCCACCTAGAATAAAAAACTAATTGATAACATGTTTTAAATTACTTTTTTTTTTTTAAATGATTTTAAGAGACTACTTTAAACTATCTGTTACCAAGTTCACATCACATGACAGTTTGACATTGTCCCAATTATAAATTGATACAGTTGGTATAAATAGTTGTTCCTTTTTTTGTCCAGACCAACAGTCCACAACATTATTAGTTTATTATTATAAACGACTAAATAAACCTTAAAATAATCAAATTTCACAAAGCTTGAACCAGACATTTCATTCATAAAAATGTCTGAAATTAAAGAATTGATTATCAAGCTAGTTGGCGAATAATGAAAGGATTAGCAACTTAATCTATTAATCAACAAATCACATTAACATTTTGTCATTTACCATCTTACAAAAAACAGCATGTAGTCTGGGCTGTGAGCTGGTAACAGCTCTTAAAATAGTTCAAATGATCCAATGTTTTCAACCAAAAATAAGAAAAAGTCCAGTGAACACAGATTTCAGAACTTTTGCTGTTTTTCTCCTGTTATTGAACAACCTCACAATTTAATAGAATGGGATTAAATCATATTGTAAGATTCTCCAGTGTATTAATGTTGCAGTTCCTGGCTGTGAACACCAGAGGGCAGTGATCACCTAAATACATTTTCTTGCGGTTACCATTCTAATGTCTTTTCTTAGTGCATTTACAATGTTGCTGATGCAGGATAAAACCCATGGTCCTCTTCCCATGCAAACAGTTATTTAAAAGTTTATCTGAGACTACAAGAAAGCTTCAGTCATGCAAATTTTTCAAAACGAGTGTGACAACGCATCTGTCAGTGTGAACGTTTTAGGTGGAGTTCCTCAATGCACCTAAACACAAACGCAGAGGAAACGTGATACAAAGTGCGTCACTGCACTGAAGAGTAAATTTAGCACAATTTTTCTGTTTCACACTAAAGCAGCGAGATGGACCTGCAGGTGTGAATACTGATATGCAACAACTTCTAAGCTAAATGGACAAAGAAAAGAAAACTGTTGCTGTAACAGTCAAAGAAGAAGTGAGAGAAGTTCCCTCTAGTTAAGTTGGCTTATGTGAAACTTGGCCAAAAAATCTGAAAAAAAGGAGGAAAAAACAAAAAGATAAAAACAAAAACAGACAGTATTTTGTTTATTTTTTATTTTCTATAAAAGAGATGAGTTTATTCAATGATCATAACAGACTGAATCAGAGACCTCGATAGACCACTCACATACCAAACGATAATCGAGGAAAATGTTTGAACAAAAATCCCCCCCAAAAAAACTGAACAAATGTAACACAAAATAAAATACCTGAATAAAGCAAACTCTGGGCTGAGCTGCGGGTCAGCACATTCTCTGTGAACTCATGGCACATTATGTCCAACAGTTTTTGTGAAAAGTAAAAAAAAAAAAAAAAAAAAGGAATGAAGTGTTTTTTTTAACCCTTTCAAAGCCAGTCTAATAATTGAAATTATATATTCATATATGGTGGACTTCATAGAAATTAAACAGGTGACTTAAGCACAGAAACAAGTTCTCCTGAAGTACTGTTTATCTGTTTATTCTCCTTTTCAATAGAATGCTTATCTACATCGGGGAACATGCCTCCCTGCACCACACACTTAAAAAAAAAAAAAAAAAAAAAGAACAGTCACACAACCATCCAAATTTACAGTCACACTCACAGACCAGACTTAAACGCTAGTGTGGCAACGCTGAAACATCATCTACCTAAAATCTTCTGCTGATTGAACAAAAATGAAAAAAAAAAGTAGTTGTCATGTGTGTACACTCATAGAAGTCCAGCTAAAACTAAATTTAAAACCCGAATATTGACAACGGGTAAAATATAAAACGCTGTCTTTTCCTTGTGTTTTTTTTTTAGTTTTTTTTTTTTCTTTTTTACATTTTTTCTTTTTTACACAAACTCTTTCAAAAAAAATCTCCCTCCCCATTCTTCAAATATTACACTACCCATTTTTCTGACTCGCTCCTGTCTAAATCCCCCCACCCTCCCCCAAAGTGTAATGTAAGCCAACGAGAATTGCAATACAATACAGGCACTGGAGAAAAAAACAAACAAAAAAAAAAAACATAAGGGACGTGTGGCGAGGATGAGGTGACTTCGGATTTCAACCGACCCCTCCCTGCCCACCCCTGGGTTCCAAATAATGTCTCAGAGAACAGAATTAAAAACTCACATCCACTATCATCGAACAAGAACAAAGATAGAAAACAAAACTGTTATTTCAGCGCTTGTGTTTAACTTAATCGTTTTTGTATCGTGTGCCCTCCATGGATGAGACTGAAAAAGGGAGCTCCTTCCTGTCTCGGCCACTACTCTCACTAACCTGATTCAAGTTACAGCTACAGGAAGGTGGTAGTTAATTGTCTTATTCCCACGATTGTCCCCTTCCATGTCACCTGCCTCATGACATTCGACCGGAACCTTTAGGTGAGATCAGAGTGGTGGATGCGGGGGACATCCGCGGAGGGGTGTGGTGGGTTTTGGGTGGTGCGGGCTCTTTAGCTTTTCTACTCTCAACTGATCCAGTAGTGTGACCTGGCGAAACAGGTCAATGATATGAACATCCACAACATCATGTCTGAAAAGTATAATACAAATAATGTTGCAACGCTTTGTAGTGAAATCAGAATCCAACAAAAGCTTAGAAACAGCCGACCCCCCCTCCCCCCCCCCTTTTCTGCCAACGAGTTCCTGTTTTAACTTTTACACACACACGCACGCACGCACACGCACACACACACAAAAAATACAAGGCAGGATGAAAACTTCAACTTAGTCTGTCTGATAAATACTAGCAGGAACTATGATAATGCATATATTCAGGGTTTATTTCACTAGCTACCTACCATGTTTTTAGGACAAGAAATTGAGCATAAATGATAATGGGTTGTTTGGCATAGACATAGGTGGTGGAGTGTGTTGGTATAATGATTCAAAGACCTAAAGAGGGAAGAAGAAGGAAAAAAAAAAGATCCAAAATAAACAGTTATTGTAGTATAAGAAAATACTTCTTTACAGTAGATACTAGATGATGAAAAAAGGTCTGCGCAGCTCCTACTCCTGGTTGTAAATGTTATTTGTTTTAACCACATGTGCAGGCCACAGAACATAATGGTCTTTTTAGGAAAGAGGTGTAAGGCAAACTGTACCTTCTCTGCTGAGAAATATACATGATTTACAGTATGGAAGTTGCATCCCCACCCCCAGCCCCGACCACTTCATGTGTTCACTTACAACAAACAAAAAACTAAACAAAACATAAAAGACCAGTCTTCTTCACCACCTCGAGACATCTGGCAGTTTCAAAACGCCTCTGCGCAGTCTGTCAGTACATTATCAGAGCATTGTTTCATAGTTATTGGGATGTCTTTTACTCTTGCAATTATTATTGTGCCCATGCACACTGTAAGAATAAAGTGTGATAAAGGCAACTGTGCCAACATGGGTCCTCTCTCTTTCTCTCTCGCTCCGGCTGAGATATCACGCAGGAGATGCCAACTTCCCAGGATATGGCATCTGTAACGAAGAGGCCGTCCCCGTTTGTTGCGCGTTGGGTCCACAGGGGGACGAAATGAGCTGTAACCGTCCATCCGGTGTTGTACTCCGTCTCCGTGGGCCCCGTCACGTCTACATGAACTCTGTGTCGCCAAATCTCTCTATAGAGGAAGTTTTACATCATCAAAGTTCCTTTGTCTTTTTTTCCTTTTTAAAATTTTTTTAATTTCATTTCATTTTTTTTTTGCAGTTGCGTTTCGGTTGCTCCTCTCCTCAAAACAGGTTCTCCTCAAAGATAGCCATTAAGTCACTTTGGAAATTCATGTCAATAGTTGCCGCCATCTGGAGACAATGAGAGAAAGAATAAAAAAAAGAATGAAGCATTTCCTTCACCTTTACAAATTCACAGAAAACTTTCTTTTTTAAATTGCATGGAATTTAATATGGGCGACACGGTGGAGCAGTGGGTAGCACTGCTGCCTCACAGCAAGAAGGTCGCAGGTTCAAGACCGCCTTGGGGGCCTGGGTCTGGGACCTTTCTGTGTGGAGTTTGCATGTTCTCCCCGTGTCTGCGTGGGTTTTCACCGGGTACTCCGGCTTCCTCCCACAATACAAAACATGCCCAGGTTAATTGGCAAATCTAAATTGCCCATAGGTGTGAGTGTGTGTGTGAATGGTGTGTGAATGGTGTGTGTGCCCCACGATTGGCTGGCGACCATCTGGGGTGTATCCCCCTGCCTCTCGCCATAAAATGCGCTGGGATAGGCTCCAGCAGACCCCTGCGACCCCGAAAGGGAATAAGCGGGATAGAAAATGGATGGATGGATGGATGGATGGAATTTAATATCATATAAAGAGATTAAAAGCAGATCTCACCGCTTCTCGCCGCCTCCTCTCCTGCTCTCGGCGGCGTGCGAGCTCCCTCTGTTGGTCCAGTGGGTTCTGTATGGTGGGCTGAGGCGGTGTGGGGGGTTGCGGAGGCTGCTGGATCACAGCCGGCTGCGGCTGTGGCTCCTGCTGCTGCTGTGAAGGGGCTTGGATGTGCTGCTGCTGCTGCTGCTGCTGCTCCAGACGCCTGCGCGGCTCCTCATGCACCCTCCTGCTCGGCTCCATGATGTCGTCGTCATCCCGACCTCTGGAAAGACAAACACAATACGTTTGTCCCAGTGAGCACAGTGGGCTCCATCATCTGTAGATGGAAGAAGTCTGGTACCACCAGGACTCCTAGAAGGACAACCATCCCAACATAGCAGCCTCTCACTAGTAAGAGACACGAGAAAGCAGCCTGGAGTTCGCCAAAAGTCACCTAAAAAAACTCCCCGTCCAACCTGAAGGTGAGGGGTTCTGCAGAGAAGAATGGGAGAAACCGTCCAAAAATAGATGTTTCGACCTTGTAGCATCATACCTAAAAAAAAAAAACTTCAAGCTGGAACTGGTGCTACAGGCTACGAATACTAGTATATGCTATATTAATGTCCAATCCAATTCCACTAACACTGGTATGTTACTAGTAGTAAGCATAATTTTCAAAACTTGTAATGTGTCTCTAGAATGATTAATGAAAGCCTTTTCATTTAGGCTTTTACTCTTGGCTAAAATAACCTTGATTAGTGAAATAATCCATTCCACAGACCTTCATCACACTTGACTTGTAGCTGTTGTGGTGCTACATTATGGCCACTAGAGGGTAGGACTTGCCTTCTTGTGCAGGATTTAATTATCAGCCACCAGTGATGGACAAAAGAACAAGTAGAATGAGAAAGGGGAAAAACTGAGTTCCTTATAATTGTACCGAAGTAAATTTCTAGAGTAAATTCGGTACTTTCCACCATTGTTATGTTTTTGTTAAATTACTGGTGCTGCATTGCTTCAAACTATTATAATAATTGCCAATTGTTTTTGCGCAAGTGACAGTGCACATAATGCAATAGTGTATAGTGCAATACCATATGTATGTAAATGTGGCAGAATTAACCAAAGGCTGCTTTCCAATACGGTTTTGGGGATTGATAAATCAGTTTTAATGATTTTTAAGAAGAAAATGTCCCACATTCTCTGGGTCCAGTTTCTTAAATCTGATAATTTTCTGGTTTCGTTAGTCTTCAATAAAGGTTAAGTGATGATCTCTGGATTGTGGACTGTTAACCAAAAACACACGAACATTTGAGTTCACATCTTCAGCTTTGGGAAACACGGACTGACATTCGACTATGAACGCACCGTAGTTTGTCCTGCTCTCTACGTAGCCGATCTTTTTCTGCCTGCTCGGCCTGAGCCTTCAGGGCTTTCTCCCGCTCTTCTTTCTCGCGGGCGGCGCGGCGGAACTGCTCGAAACTGTCGCTCGATGACTTCACTGCAGATAGGGGCGCAGATGTGGACTTTTGTGCCAGGCTGGCCCATGAGCCCATATTCTTCAGTTTCACATCCTGAGAAAACGTACACGCGCGAGGACAGGAAGGAGGAGAACATCATCAGATCAAATCTTTTAAGCAGCAAACTCATATCCAAACAAGCTGAAACACCTAAGGAGGTGTGTGACATTATTTTAAGGGGGGTACCTTTTTGGGGGCAATGGGCACCTTGGACTCCTGCTTGAACTTTTCCTTGTCTTGCATGGAGGGGGGCGGTCCACTGGGCTCAGAGGAGCGGATGACAGGCCGCGAGCTGTCCATGGACTTCACATCTGCTCAGAACACAAACACACACAGAGTTAACACTGCACAGTGTTTTCTTCTCACCCATTTCGAATCCAGTTTGTCAGAGGAAAGGCGACACGCCTTGGTACTCACTCGGTTGGCTGTGGCCTGGCTGAGAAGGCTTGTTATCGTGATGTTTGTGGTGGTCTGGTCTCAGGGCCGGGTTAAATGGCTCTCCTCTCATCATCACCGGGGATGGAGGCAGTTTCTCCTCCTTTAACCCACCTTGGATCCCAGGGGCCCTCTGCTGCATAGCAAGCAAATGGAGACAAAGTCAGGCACGGGCACTGGAAGTAGGGCTGTGTGGGAGCCAAGTTACATTTATAGATATTAACTTTGGCAAAATTCATGCCGCCTGCATTTTGGTTAAAGTTTATGTAAATCAAGAAGGGTAGGCAATTGCATTAATGGTTAATAATAATCAGTTTAGTCAGCTGAATTTAATTTGATTTAATTCATGTAAGATATTTATGATATCAGTACTGTTTAAAGCTCTGTTTTAAAAGTAAGAAGAGGATACCGTCACTTTAAGAGATGCAAATCTCTTGTGTTTTATTAAGGTGAATCTGTAGATTTTAGCAGATGAGGGTCAATTGAGGACCAAAGATTTTCTCACCCGAGTACTCTGACTGATTAGGAAGCTTTTTTTTCACTTTTGGATATTCCTGTTAAAACGACTGTGGAATATATTTTACTCCCTCTTTTGAAGTTGACAAACACAAGTTAAGCCAAGATCATCATTTAGCTTCTTACAACCATAGGATGTGACTCATTATTGTGATATTCGAATATAATTAAAAAATGGGCTTTTTTTTTTTTTTTTTTAAATATTCAACGCTGCTATGGGAAATATTCATAATATTCAAGATGTTATGTCAATTATTTTTTGTAAATATGCATGTTGGATTACAAATATTATAAATTCAGATTCAGAGGGGAGTACCTGCCGTCTTCTGTATTACGTGGCCTTTAGTGGACAGAACATATTTTCATGAGACTGCATTGAAGGAATGATACTTTGACACAATGAAAACTAGTTGTATACAGCTGATATAACAGGCTGGTCTGAGCACTGACACGCTGACCTGAGAGGACCCTGTCCTGTTAGATCACTGGATGGTTTTGGCCACTGTGCTGGAGCTCAGTTTGTTCTTATAGCCTAGGCCATCTTTAAATAGAGCAACAATACTTTTCTTTTTTAGATCTTATTTTTATTTCTTTGCCATGAGGTGCAATGTTGACTTTTCGGGGACCAATATGAGAGAGAGTGAGAACGGCAATACCACAGTGAACACACCTGCTCCCTATTCACACCTGGGACCTTGTAACACTAATGAGTCTCGTGACACTGGGGGGGATGTCTAAACATCCTCAATTTATCTGAATCTTTAACCCGAGATTAAGGGTTTAGACATTACAGTCTGTATATTGAACACTGAGCATTTCATGGTCAGAATATTATTAACAATTTTTAGAATAGTGAAGACATTTCAAACATGACACTAATATTATATATACATTACCATAAATGCACATAAATAATCCCCCTAAACAGATTGTTCACCATATGAAGGTTTCTCACCTTTTTGGGCTGCATGTTGTGAGGTGGAGACTGGTGACTCACAGGTGGATACTGGGGGAGTTGTGGGGAATGTATCATGAGAGGCGATGGGTTATCCCTCATATGACCTGTCAACGGACGCATGTGGGATAAACCTTAGACGGACATGAAATCGATTCCGCTGCGAGGATCTTTCTCACTAGAACTAGTTACGACACGTCTCGTATTTTCAGAGCTTACCCGTGATGTAAGGGTCTGCCTTGGTCGGGCGAGGGGAGGGCTGCTCCTGCTGCTGCTGGATGATCTGCTGTGCTTTGTTAGTGGGCATGGAGACTTTATGTTGTGACCCCTGTGGCGGACCGGCAAGTCCAGGACCCTGTTGATAGTTCAGTTGCTGCGGTTGTGGCTGGTGCTGCTGCTGCTGTTGCTGTTGCTGTTGCTGTTGCTGCTGCTGCTGCTGCTGCTGCTGAGCGTGCTGCATGTGGCGGGCCTGGTGAAGGGAGATCTGTTGGGGCGGGGCTTGATGCGGTGGGGGTGCCTGAGCCTGGGACTGAACTGAGAGCTGGGGGGGAGGCAGCACCGTCTGGGATGACAGCTGAGCTTGGACAGACTGCAGAAGAGAAGCCTGTACCGGCTGCTGCTGCTGCTGACGAGCCTGCGCCTGGAGCGACTGCAGGGACTGCTGCGGCTGGCGGCTTTGCTGGAACTGCTGCAGGTATAACTGTACTTGGTTCAAAGGTGTCGTGCACCCCGGCTCCTCGTCATCCTCCAAAAGCATCTGCGGCGGCTGGGAGGAGAGCAGGCCCTGGGGCGTGAGTGTCGGGGGCGACATGGGTCGTTGGTGCAGGGGCTGAGGGGGGTGGAGGATCTGAGGGGGGAGCTGGTGCTGTGGAGGTGCTGCTGACTGGGGCTGAAGCTGCTGCTGCTGCTGTTGCTGCTGCAGAGTCGGCTGTTGCTGAGGAGGCGCTGGTTGCTGCTGGGGGGGTTTGGGATGAAGAGGTGCCGCCTTGTGACTGGGTCGAGAAGGCTGCTGAGGCATGGAGATGTGCAAGGCTAACATGTAAACATGACGGAGGAAACAAAAAAGAGAAACTGAAGTGTTAGCTCATAATAATTTGCCACATATTTATCATTCCTTTCCAGAGGGTAATACTGGTTATGTGATTATGACCATTACTAATTGCCTTTAAAATGCTTAAATTATTTGTGTTGTCTAGACATGAGCAAAGAGTGATTGATCCTATAAAATGTTTGAAGGTCTGATAAATGTTTGGTTATTCTAGAAATGAAGAGAATGGTCAACCAATAGTGTTTGGAATTTCTATTCTGTATGCAGACATAGTATATGCTAATTTGAGAACTGCATGGAGACTAGTTGACAAAGATTAATTACTTCAGACCTGCAAATACCCAAGGGATTACAAGCACACACCTGTACGAACAATAACATCTGAGTGGCTATTTGTACAGGACCCGACAAAAGTCCACCAGCCTTACCTGGAGACGGAAGGACGGGATGCTGGTTGAGGAAGGAGTGGGTCTCTGGAGACACGGGCCCGGCAGAATGAGCGTTGAGGTGTGGAGGCGGAGGTGAGGAGGAGTTGCCTGTGTGGTGGGACAGATGCATGAGGGGTGGGCCGAAAGACGGCAGGGAATCAAAGCTGTTCTCCAGGATCTGCGAGGACTCCAGGGCAGTAACAGGCGGAGGAATGAAGCCCGCGGGAGATGGTTGATGATGCTGCTGTTGCAGCTGCTGCAGCTGCTGCTGCTTCATCTGGCTGCTGGACTGAAAACCTGCAGTCTGGGGATGAATGGCGGTCTGCACAGCGCCACTCTGACTGTGAGGATGTGTCTTCTTCCCCTCCTTTGCCGATGGGCCCTTTTTCTTTTGTGGTTTTATTATTCCTGAAGAGTGAAAATATGCATGGGAAAAAAATTAACATTCTGAATAATGGACATTTCATTTAAGTGGTCCGCCATGCAAGTGGACCCACCTGTCCCCTCAACTTCACTGTCTGAGCTGGAGCCACTGCTCTCAGAAGAAGATCCAGTCTTTTTGGAAGCAGCCATCGACTCCACAGGCTTCTCAACTAAAAAAAAAAAAAAAAAAAAAAAAAAAAATTATTGACACAGTAAAGCATTGAATCAGTTAATGCTATTTTTTTAAACATTTTTACATAGACTAGAGTTCACACAGAGTGACCAGTGGCTCACCTGCAACCTTCTTCTTCTTACGGAGGCAGGAAGACACATATCTCTCCAATTCGCGAAGAGTGGAGGGCTTAAGCGTCTCAAAGTCTATCTCAATCTCATCTGGGTTTGAGTTCTTGAGTGAGGGCTCTCTGGACTGGATAATATGCACCACGCGGCCAAGTTTGTCTCCAGGAAGCTTGTTGATGTCTAGGCTCAGCTGCCTCTTCTCCTCGTACGTCATGGGCTTGCACTTCTCGCCTGTAGCTGATGACCCAGCTGCCCCCAGGTCATCTTCCATGCTGGGGACGGGCTGCAGGTTGGAGGGATGGTTGCTTTTCATCGCCTCTTTTTTACTGTAGAGGCAAAGCACAAATGTCTAATGTAACAGTATGTAATGATGACACACCTCTATTTATACAGCAACACTGAGCTCAAAGTGATGTACAGTTAAAAGCAGATCAATTATCATAATTACAGGGTAGCACTTCACTCAGAATGTAGTCTCAAATGAACTGTAAAAACAGATACTGCCCAATAATATTACCAGTAATAGAATCACTGTAGAAATAAACATTTATCTTGAAATCTTGAAAATAGGCACAACAACAATCTATTGTTTTAGATTGAAAACTGCAATTTCAGCCCTACTGGAAAACTAGTATTTTAAGAAGATGCACAAAACTGAATAAGTTAATAGAGAACGGTATAGGTGTGGGCTACATAAAAAAGCCAATCAATTTAAAAAATGTGAAATAGCCTTTATGATCCATACTAGTGGCGGTAAGACTGCACTTGAAGCCCCACAAGGCCGAACTGCCCTTAGGTTATGACATGATGAACTTGCCTGGGTTTCTTCTTGGGAGCCACCTCTTTGTTGTTATTGTGACTGGTCTTGGTCTTCTTCGTGAGCTGTGGGACAGGTGTGGCATCCTGGATCTCATCTACAATGGCAGACATGCCTCCTTTCTTCTTATGCTTGTCTTTTTTCTTCTCTTTCTTTTCCTTCTCTTTTCTCTTTGGTTTGCTGGCTTGTGGCTGGGAAAGGGCGGCCAGCTGCTCATGGACAGCCTTCAACTGTATCAAGAGAGGAGTCAGGTTTTAAATAAAAAAAAAAAAAAAGGGTTGGACAACAGATTTACCCTTATCCTGAAAGTTTCCTGTTTTACTGACCTGCTCCTGGAGCTCCGCCAATCGCTGAGCTCTCTCCTCTTCAGAGTCGTCTGTGGAAGACTCCGACTCAGAGGATGAGTCGCTGGAGCTGTCTGAGGAGGAGGCAACGTGGGCCATGGGAGGCTGGGGTTTAACCGGGGCAGGGTGGTGAAGTGTGGGAGCTGGGGCAGAAACCACAGGCTTGGTTTCAGGTTCATCCGGCATCTTGGCAAAGCGCATCTCAAAGACGTCCTGTAAAATGAAAAAAGACAGAAGCAATCAAGCTAAGCTATGGAAAGGAGTGACTTACATTATCAAAGACTAGTTAGGCAACACATCGATTAATCTAGCTGACATATTTAAATGATAAGATTATCATTAGCTGGAAAAGATCAAGACTAATTCCTTAGACTACATGCTGCTTATGCTGTATTTTTTGGATATCTAGCATCAAGAACCTAGTAACTTACTGCTCCACAGAAAGGAAAAGATAAATTCTTGACAGTATTTCTTTTTATCAAGGTTGTCTGACCTAGCAACAGTAACCAAGAGGGGTAGGACTAAAAAAAGAGTAAGTATTGCATGCAATCTTGCAATCTATTCAAAACATTGCCTGAGAGGATAAATAACCTACCATACCCTATATTCTGTGATTATGTTGTACAGGTAATACATTACTAGCACAAGGTGATCCGATAATAAAAAAAACAGGAATACAAATATAATAAGATAATTTTGTCATCCAGTCTATACCTGGTATCACAGAGAAATGCTGAAATCAGAAGAGATTTACCTGTAGCTTGCGTGCCATAGCCACCACCTCATGGTCTGGTGGATTATATTTGTAGCAGTTGGAAAACATTAATCGTACGTCAGCAGCAAACTCCTGTGGATCGCGGTATTGTCTGTTCTCCAGCTTGGCCTATCAAAATATTAAGGACGTTATTTTGCATGACACAAACCCCCTTTTGAATTTATAATAATGTCTCTTAATAAAATAAAGTGCCATATGGAACACACCTTGATGGTGCTGAGGTCCATGGGATGTTTGATGATATCGTGATAATCGTGTAGCCCAAGCGCGTCCACATCTACGGGTTTGTAAAACGGCCAGGCGTAAGCAGCGTGCTTCTTGGATAGCATATCCCGAACCAGACCAGCGCAATATCCCAACTGGTCTTGTGGTTTGGGGCTGAGACCTCCACTGGGTCCCATCCCCATGCCTATATGATGCTGGGAGTCCGGCGCGTCCTTCTTTATCAGCTTGCTGGGCCGGGTACTCTCTCGCCTCGGCAGCGTCTTCCCAGATTTGGACTCCGCTGGGGAAGACTCGCTCAGTTGGTCGTTTGCTGTGGGTGTTGTAGTGTCTGCTTTCCTTTTCTGGCTCTTTCTTTGCTAGATTGTGGAATTAAAAAAATAAATAAATAAAATTAAAAAAGCAGAAGGATTTGGAGAGAGAGTAAGGAAATTAATGATTAGGCTGATCTACAAGAACCTAACCAGACCTGTTTAATGTTCCCAAGAATTATCTAAAATATGACCATGTATACAGCATATTTGTCTGTGATTCACAGTCCGAGACTAATGGCGCCCTGAGGAATAGAAAACGTGTTTGGGACAAACTGAAAACTTTCCCGAGATGCCTTGGGGACGATTGGGATTTTACATTATTATTTTTTTAACTATTGCTTAATAAATAACAAACAGAACTTAGCAATGACTAACACAGAGCAAATATTCCCATGCTGTTAAAATAGCTATTATCACTGGTTGCTCTGACTAATAACACTAATAAAAAAAATCAATGAGAAAAATAATTACATTTTCTAAAATGTGAACATTGAGAGCAGCAAATTCGTGATTCACAATCAACAGAATATAAGAAACATATAGACAAGTAATCATTCTACAAATATACAAGAAAGACTACTGGAGAAATGTGTGTATGGGGCCTGATAGCTGCATAAATATGGAACTGTACTGCAAAGCACAGTTCACCATAAAAACCTTCACGATTCCTGAAAGCAGCATCTTTAATCTTTAAAGTGAATCGTTAAAGGAAACACTCGTTCATCAACAGTGAAGGATTTAGTGATTTTGGTGCCGCAGGCAAACTGTCTCGCTTTATTTTCCCCTTGGTCTCTAACAGGGAATGTCTCAAATCTATCTTTCTTTCATAAAATGATTAATATAAAGTTTGACTAAGCATTTATTAAAAATTGTGCATTTTATTTTTTATATTTGTAATTAAAATCTGAATATGCAATATACACAGTAACAACTGTCATGTAAATGTAATGGTACAATGCTTTCCTATGAAGTATAAAGGTGGATATTTTGTAGCTGAATTTTGGCTACTTCATTTTATAAAGAATTAGTACAGTAAAATCAGTCTATATTTTTCTAAATGTCATAATAAATAGCTGTGTGGCTTTTTGTTTAGATTTTAAGGCAGTTTTCCTTCTTTTCTGGTTAAAACTGTTTTTTTTAATCATATTGTTTTCTGTGTTTTTAGTTGCCTAATCTCTGTTCTTAATATACAATATTAATAATGAATTCCCCGTGCCACTTACTTTGGTCATGGTTATGGGGTTCTGCAGCATTGGGCCAGTGCTCTGGATGGATGTTGGGGGAAGGGAAGTCTGAACAGGTGGAGGCACAGAAGTCATGATGGGAACTTGAGCGCAATCAGACTGGCCCAGGGAGTAGGGCGCTCCGAGCTGTGGCGCGTGGCTGGGTAACGTCGGCGGCACGTGGGACGGCAGGGCCTGCATCAAAGGCTGGGGAGGTAGTGAAGGCGGGCCCTGCACTGCTCCTCTGGTTGTCTGTTGTGTCGCTGACAGATTCGACAGGCCCCGTGTTTGAGGAGTCACGGACGGGAAATCAATGATGGCCCCTGGTTTCAAGCTCAGACCTTGATTGAGAGAACAGGACACTTGGATAAATATTCATTCTCGGGGTGGCACGGCTGCATGAAAACATCTGAATCGTTAAAAAAAAAAAACATACCTGCATCTCTCCGGCCCCGACCGCGTCCCTTCCCTGTCATGACAACAATCTCAGTTTCTTCCTGAGGCATTTCTGAGACCTTTTGGAGGAAAGCCTTCTCTAGAGCCTCAGCCATTAAGACTATGTCATCTCCAGGCTGCAGGGAGAGACAAAAACTCTTAGCACAGCTGAGGCATATCAGTCTCTTTGGCAATTGATTGGTAACAATGGCTCCACCGCACAACTATGTTACCTTGTTGTATATGTAGCAGTTGGTAAACATTGTGTTGAAGTCTTGGATACATTCTTGGGCGTTCCAGTAGAAACTGTTCTCAAGCCTTTTCTTGATTGATCCCATGTCCATAGGAGTTTTGATTATTGTATAGTAGTCCTGAAATAGTTGCATACAAGTACTTAGGCAATGCAAGAAAAGTTAGTCATTAAATGCTCTGCTGATCAGGTAAAACAGTCAAAGTATCACATTCTCTCTTATTACAATTTCTACACAACTGATCTATATATTGCTCTATTAAATTGGCTTGATTGTTTCTTTTCCATTTCAACCATTATTGAGTAATACATACCCTCTGTAAATAAATAACAAAGAACTTTTCCTTGTGTGCTTTGATCACAGCTAGTGAGTATGCACACTAGATAGTATGCAGACATTTACAAAACACGTCACTGCTGGAAAGTCTAGACTTAATCTTTTCAATCAATAACCCAAAAATATTCTGTGGTGCCAAAATGGGTGTACAATGAGTGTGAATGTTGCTGCAACATTCACAACTGCAACATAATGGAAGCTGTCATGACATCTTTAAGGCTGGAGGATTTTTATAATGATGCAACACCACAACCTTGGGGGAAAATGGTATACTAAGAAACAACATGTTAATATGTAAAATAAAACAACTACAGTTCTGGGAGGGTTGAACTGATCTTTTCACATAGGTTGTAGACTACTTTAGTTAATACATTTTTATACAAATTCTGACTTTGTTTTTATGACATCTCCGATAATGGCGTACAACTGAGTTGGTTGGCACACAGTAATAAAGATGAATCACCAAAAAATGTGGATGAAAACTTGCATGAAACTGGAATGTATGGACACAAACAAGATGGTGATTAAGGAGTGTGGCACCGTGAACACAGAGAAAAACCGGCTGTACTCACTGGCAGGTTGAGTTTGAGCGCGTCCACCGGTGCGTGGAAGGGCCAGGCGAACTGGTGCTTCCACAGGGCCTTCACCACCACCTTGAGCAGGTACTGCAGCTGATTGGTCTGGCGCTTGGGCCTGTTGGGATTGATGCATTCCGGGGCGGTGGGTTGGCCCGACAGCTGGGCCTGCCCCTGGCTGCTGCTGCTGCCGCTGCCGCCGCCCGACATCTGCGCTGCGTCCAGGCCGTCCCCCATCCTGACGGGGTGGGGCGTGGGCTCGGGCCCCAGAGCGGGAGCTGGAGCCGGAGCAGGGGCAGGGGTAGTGGTGCTGGCAGGACACCAGTTTAGTCTTGGCCCCGGCACAGACTCCACTGACAGAGCACCACTGATCCCATTGCACTCCTCGCTGGACTCTCTGTGGAAGAGAGAAGAGAGCATAGTGTCATGATCATGTCTATTAGCAGCAATGACATTTCATCATCAACACAGAGATTTAAGTAAGTAAGTTAGTGTTATAAAATACACTAACATTTAAGTAAGTTAAAAACTGCGTTTCTTCTCTTCAGCCAACCAAAGGCATCAGAGAAACACACACTATTATCTTTCCTAAAATGCAACTCAAACATTAAATCATCAAATAACAATTACAAGGCAAATTTAACTAAAGATAACCATAAGATGACACTTCTGCTTTTTTTACAGTATCTACTGGTATATGGGTTACTTCTTTGACAATGGATGACTTTGCCTGTGGTAAATAGCATTAGTAAAACTGGGACAATACACTGTAAGGGTGTCTTGTAGGTCTGCAACTAACAATTACTTTAAACTAATAAATGTTTGGTTTATAAAATGGTGTAAAATGTCGATCACTGTTTCCCAAAGCTAAAGATTCAACCTCAAATGTCTTTTTTTGTTCAGACCAACAGTCCAGAATCCAAGGATCATCACTTTATGATCATTTGAGAATTTGATTTTCTTCTTTAAAATGACTCAAATTGTTTAGTCATATATCAAAATGCAATTAATGTTATAGGTGGCATCTAATGGATTAGTTAGCTAATCATTGGAGCTCATGGAGTGTCTTGGTGATCGTACAAAATTCCCAGTTCAGTTTTGGGGTCATGGTATATTTTGGTGGATTTCTTTGAAAAATGTAAATATGCAAAATAGGTAATTAAACTAAACTATTACTGAAACAGGTAAGTTGTGCTGCAGTGGGAAAAAAGGAACTTTTGTTTCCGGTAGAAGTCCAACACTTCCCGACAGCTGTTTTAAATGCAGATTTCTCATTAAATGTATTATGGTCACTAAATGTAAAATATAAAATACACTAATATAAGCATGCAGCACTTTTTTCCTTTTGCAGTCTTGTCTTCACAACCCCCAAGATAACACTTTTCTGTGCTAATTAGTCTCAGTGTTAAATCTTAATATATTCATTCTTTCAAATGTTGAAACATTAACTAAAGCAGAAATGAGATCCCAACAGATCTGCACAGTGCTCAAGAAGAGGTTGAGCTTTAAGTGAATGTGTTTTGCCTCCGTCTCAGGACCTGGGAGTGTTTAGGGATGTGGGCTGCGGGGGTGGGGGTGGGGGGGTTGCTAGCGTCATCTGGCAACTGAGGGGACTGTGTGTTCCACTACACAGCAGCACTCAGCCCTACATTATGTCCTCTCCCATGTAGTCAGGGACATTCATTCAAGGCACACACAAAAGCAACAAGGCCCAAAAACCATCCTAGAAATACGTGACTAAAAATAGACTGGAGAACAACAGCATTCTGAGGGGGGGAACATTGATCATAAAGGTTGTGAATTCTAACTTCTATTAGGATCACATCCGTCTTCCAGTTTCTCACACTGCAACCCGCCCCCACTACGGGGCCTTAAAGATAAACACACCGACTGTATGGATCTGTGACTAATCACATTCTTGATGACTCACTTTCTGAGAAGAGGGAAGCAGTTTTTCTACGCCACATGATCGCAGCCTCGGACTCCCCGAGGCTACTCGAATGCGGTGGAGAATGTGACCAATGTTGAATGATAACAAAACCGTACCAGTCTCAACACTAAAAAGGTGCTTTTGTACCTGGAAGTAAAAGACAAACACCACCGAAATAACGAAGCACAAAACATTCTAGGCCAATGTGTAAAAATATGGAGTTGATGGCTCTATTTTAGCTAAGAAGGAAAAATTTCAATTATTTTAACTGTTTTAAAAACAGATTGACGGAATTGCAATCATTTAGACTAACCGGGCTTACTCTAGCAACATTCTGAGTCTCACAGCTTTAATCTATCAACTTTCAGCCTGACCAGCCAGTCCTGACTTTAAGAACCGCTCCAACTGTGCCCACATCACAGCTGCTTAGTTGGCTACAGTGCAGGGATTTCAATGACTTGGCATAGAAGCTTTATTTAAGGGAAGAAAGGAAACATAATTCAGTGTGTCTCCTACAATTCCTGTATCCTTTAAATCATACAGTGTGGGGTGTTTTAAGATAATATCATAATAATGATAATACACCTTTTTCACAAATTTCTTGGAATATTTTCATAGCCTGTTTACCATTGTGAGTTATGTGGAATTGGAGGTCAGAGTTGTTCCATTATTATTACAATTATAATTAAAATGCTCTACATTTTAGGTAGCATCTTAAGCTTTGGGAAACCTTGAACAACATTTTTACACCATTTTATGAATGAAATCAAACAGGTAATTAATTAATCTTTTGAATAATTATTTAATTTAATTGAAAAGTTGTTAGCTGCAGCCTTAACATTAACAATATCAACATTGCCCCCCCCAATTCATCATCCAGAATTATATATAGTGTTTTGCTAACGACCTTGACATACTACTGTGCGTTTATTATCACTATTTAGACTCAGATTCTCAGAACACATCACTCGTAAACTTTTCTTACAGAGCTTGTTGATTTTGCGTTGACTACGGTGGCTGTAGCCTCACGTTAATGTGAGTAATAAAGCAGCAGCTAGACCTGCTAACTTGTTAGCAGGCGGGGGAACGCTGAATTCCCGGCCATTCCCCTAAAAAGTGCTGTGGAAAACCCTGGATTTCTCAACACTTTCTGAACATCATCATAGCATTAGTAGCAGCCAGCTGGAACCCTCTCACCCTACAAGAGTAGACGCCACTGTAGCCGCTCATTGGCCCATTCGGGCTTTCTGAGCAGCTACATGGTGTGTGTCTACTTGTGTTACCCAATGATGACAAATGCCAGCACAGGTGACAGACGCCTCGGCGAGTCTTAGATTCCTAATTGCCCGCATGCTGTCTAAAAGCACACACAGGGCAGGACAACACCAGCTTGTCTGGTTCAGTGTAAAATTCACAGAGGTGGACTGCTGGGGGGACTTATTTGTGAATGATTGCAGCATGGCTGTGTAAAGAGAGCTAATGAAAGGTAACCACATCATAAAATTCATTATCTGAGCCCTAGACACAGCTGATGTTTTCAATCAGCAGTCAAAAGATTATTACACAGCTTGGATGTGAGCATCACCACGAACATGAAAACTAGTTACAGCGTTCGCGTTTACCACTGTGGTCGATACAGTTAAAATTCTGCAAAAAAGAAATGTGACTAGAGCTCATCTGTTGAGTTTTAATATCTAGATTATAGTTGAATGATGCATGCCTTTTTCCCCCTGTATAGTATTAGGCTTTTAAAAAGGTATCAACACAAGCAGTTAGCAAGGAAATTAACCAACAAAATCACCTCTGTGAAGTGTACTAAATAGTCCCTATATACAGGTGTTGTATTAAGTATTGCACAAAACCAAAGAGTAGATTCACTTTTAGAATAATTTTCTTCAAAAAAAAAAAAAAAAAAAAACTATCTGGGGTCAATGTCAACAAAGACGAGTGCAATTTTGTTCAGTGTATGGTGAACAAAAATAACTTGACTAGCCAAACTAGAATGACGACTTTCGTTGTCATTCTAGTTTTAGGAAGTTGAAGAACAAAAGCTCAACTAGTATAAGTAGGCTAAGTAAAATACTACACACATATATACACACACATGCATACACTTATGATTAAAAAAAACAAATATGTAGTATTGTAGAAACAAGGCTTTCCAGGAATTATCTTCGTCCATGTTAAAACCCCTATCTATAAACTCATACCATGTGACCATTCACACACATTGTGTGTTCTGGTGTAATCACATAACAAATTGTCAAGGTGGCTGAAAACACAGGCTTGGTACACAAAGATACAGTAGTGTTGATGAAGCTTGTGACGGTTATATAAATACAGTAAAACTGTATTTCTGTACTTTCTGTTCAGTTATTTTCTTTACAGCCTTGGTTTGTAAAAAATAAAGTTAGGGCAGACCTGCCGTCTTCTGAGAGCTCAAAATATAAAAACTAAACCCAGCTTCTCCATAAAGTTTTATATTACCACTATACGTTGAGTGAGCCTAGCAGCTTAGACTTGCAATACACAAGACTGTGCAAAACTGCAATAAAAAAAGACATATCATTATATATATATATATATATATATATATATATATATATATATATATATATATATATAAATAAATAAATAAAACTAATATTTTAATATTATATTGCATATATTTTTTTTTCTAGGCAACCATTTCACACAACTTGCACAAAGCCTAAAAAAATGTAACAGGGACACAGAAGAAGAAAAGACTCGCAGGCCTATAACGTAGGTGATCAGCGACACCAGACAAACCTGGAGTCAGCAGTATAGGAGGTCTTCAACAAGGACAAAGTTATACAAAATTAAAAAAAAAACAACAACAACACAATATGGGTCAGTTCAAGATGGCCTCAAATCCTGTGTAGTGTTATCATACTCAAACGCTGCCAGATGGTCCCCAATAAGTCATTAACATTCGTGACAAGCATCCTCACAGCACCGCTGTCATTAAAGCACAGCAACCTTGACAAGAGTACGTACACAAAGGCATGAACTAACCTCAAATCAGATTCAAGCATTTGGAGCATAAACACAGCATATCTCTATAAGCAATACTTAAAACACGTCTTAGACTTCTACTGCTACTTAATCTCATTCAGAAGCATCACAAACACAACAGGTGACAATATCTTGTTTTTCGTGCAATTAATCCAAATTTTTGTATAATTATCTATTCCGTCCACATCCTATTACCATTAATTTCTTGACTTTGTTCAATTTACTCACCAATTCAATGACCAAATTGACCCAAATTAGGATCGATCTCGAAATAAGCAAAATTATATGCTAATGGAACAAGATAATTCTACTCAATAATAGACTAATTGTACCAAACACAAGGTATTATCACTTGTTCAGATCTCATTTTTCACAGTCCGAGGGGACTGGTATGTAGACAGGCCACCAGCTGAGCATATTTAGGGCTTGGCTGTTGGCATTCCTTTGCCTCAGACCACCAGGAGTCCTCCTATAGTTTTGTTTAGACGTGTGTGTATAGGGAAAAACACAAGTAACTTCCTCTAAACCACAATAGAAGGTAGTTCATAGGTTTTTGTTTCTGTTCTGCATTTTTTTGTACTTCATGCTCAGCAAAGAAATCCATAAATAAGAGGTTTTAGCACATACTAAATTATTTACCTGTAACAAGAGAGATACTAATGTCTAATTTGCTTTAGCCCTGATTGGCTGTTCGTCGACAGGTTTTGGAGATTTCAGATGAACCTCTACCAAATCTGAAACCTCTACCAAATCTGGGGGCCAATCTTCTGCTGAGTCACGTCTTAATAATCCAGTGCTGTTGGGATGATGTAGGAAGAGCTACAGTGGGAGTCGTGACCCCTTTGTACACTCTAGCGTTGCTATGTTCTACTGCGCATGGCGCTTTAAGAAACTTAATTAGTGAAAAGCATAGCAATTTTTTTTTCCCAGTATAATGAATCAAAAGATCTGTTCACCAAGTGCTGAGCGCTGGAAGAAGCACCTAGTGTGTAGTCACCTTCCAGAAGTGCTGCTGCGGTCACTGTGACAGAGCACAAAGCCTGTTAATGAATCTTAAAAAATTCTAAAAAATCCTTGCTTAATAATTTTTAATGCAGGTCACTATATGGAAGATTTATTGCGGTCAATCAGACATGTTCCCATGTAATATATTTTACGACGCATTATAAAATATGAAGTTTGGTGAGATTAAAAACAAATCACGAATCGCTGATTAGTATCAGTGTCATACTTTTAAAAACACTAAATAGTGCAGTAAATAAAGTGACATTTACCTTGATTAGACCTCACTCACTCTCATCTTTACAGCTGCGGCCTGCAGAGTCTGCAATCTGCGACTCTGAATTTAAGTTTATGTTTATCAGGAGAAAACCTTTAAAAACAAGAGGTAGCATACAGTATGCTGTTGTATTTTGTGGGTATGTAAGTGTAACTTAGTGCGTGAATGCTAAGCTCTTCTGTAGGCAACCTGTGCGTACATCTGCAGTATTATGCCTCATTTCGAGGAATTACCTCATAACCAAAAGCTCCCATGGTACAAGATTCAAAGTTCAAGGTTTTTCCTTCTGCATTTCCATAACAAACAAAGATTAAGCATATTCAGTCTGATAAATGATCACAATTACAGAAAACAACAATATAAAACACAGAGAACATTAAGGTCATGATATCTTTACCATTAAAATGCCAATCTGCAAACTTCTAGCAAAAGGACATCTTTAATACCAGGTACTGAGGACAGATTCTGAGCTGGTTTAGGCCAGTTGTGGCCATATTCTTACAGCAGTGTGTATGCAGCGTGTCCTGGGCCACATTCTAGCACCGCCTACACAAATGACGTCTGGAAGAAATACAGAGAAGTGAACTGCAAGAAATTAATGACAGTAGTGTCTTCCCTTTGCTCTGCTCTATGTGTGACTAGAAATTGGTGCAAAATGCAGGAGATTCTCTTACTGAGCTGAAAGGTCTAAATTTCTCTCCTCTGTGTTTCAGTGAGCGGCAGAGACAGTGACTAAGTTGTGTAATGTTGCTGTACGGCTCCTTGTGTGATTGATTTTAGTTGATTATGATTTTCAGCTTCTAATTATTATTAAAAAACACATTAACAATTAGTGCCCCGAGGACATCCTGTGCTATAAAGTTGTGGCACGTTCAGTTCAGCTCGAGCCAAGTTAATAGAAAGAGAACCTTGTGGACTCACGGATTGCTTTGTTTGACATATATACTTTCATTTGTTTGTAATTTGACTTTCTTTTGTCTCTAATCTGATCTGTTGTTATGTGTGTGTGTGTGTGTGTGTGCGTGTGAGAGAGAGTGGGAAGCATAGCCTGCGCTTAAACAGAAAAAAAGACGGAAACTCAGCTGACCATAAAGGGCCCGTGACCGTCACACCTGGCATTAAAATGTTTCCTGGGTAATCCAATCTGTACAGGAGTGAACACAGCCAGGATGGTTGGAGGATGCATTTGAGATCCGATGGATCAGACCACTTTCTGGGCTGCATGGTGCCACTTTGTGATTCTTTTTTCTAGCAGTGTGAACATAAATGTCTCCTGAGCCACAATGGAAATCCACTCACTCAACCGATGTCCGGCAGACTGGACACAGAGTGCATTGCTGCCACTATATCGGTAGCATGGTATGACAGTTTTTTTTGTTTTTTAAATGCACGATTAGGTGTGAACCCCACACCTAGTCATGCTATGGTGATATTGATATACACATCAGCGTAGGCAGTCCCCCTTAGCAAACGCATCTTTGAGTGATGTCTGACTCCCTTTTCTGTTGCAGTGACCAGATCTTAGATTCAGTTATTCTTCATATTTGAAGACATAGTTGTAGTGGAGATGATAAAGCAAATTGTTCATAGTGCCTCCTACAGCTGCAACTTTAACCCAACAACATTGCTCCTCGTAACACCCAAAAAAATAAAAACTTGCCAGAACTTTAAGGTATGCACACTGTGTCATTGCACCAGTGGTTTACTGGAAAAACAATGATGAGTATTTGCTTCAGGTGTCGCAAAGTTAGAACTACCATTTCAAAGCATAGTGAACATACAGGTCATTACTGGATTGCTGGATTGTCTATTTGCTGAGGTTGACTAGGGAATCCAAAAAATACCATTAACCACATAGAAGTAGCGGAGCAGCTCAATGCTGACGATGGGCAAATTTTCAATATATTTAAATAATAATTTCTATTCCAGTTGCTCATTTGAACATAAAAACACAAAAAGCACATGGATTTCTTCTTTTTTCCCATAAAACCTAAAACCAAAATAATGCATTGTAGATCTGCAGCAAACATGCTCAGCACAGCTTTGGATAAAGAACATGAACCTCCCACCAGTTAACACCAGTGCATTTGGCCTGTGCAAAAGGACAAGATGTACGTGTTTATAAGCATATAGGGCAGGGAAGCAAGATCCGATCACAAGCGACTGAGCCAATAAACTTAATTGACACTTCCGCCAGCTATGGCCGTAACATTTGGAATAACAGTTGACCTTTGACCTGCACATACATCACTGCAGACTGCTGTGGAATGTTTTCCGGGGAGAAAGTGGCTCTGGTTACGGAGGTGGGGGATGCAGATGTACACAGAATGTGTTTCTGTTTGTGGGAGAAAATTATGCAAAAAAAATGTATTCATTCATTTTAAAATAATAAACGGGAAATAAAACTTGAAGTGAAATATTAAATATAATGTGCTATGGACAAATATCATGTATGAAATAGCTAAAATGAAGGTGACGGGTGCGAAAATTAAATGTGATGTGCAATAAATAATTGAATTATGTAACCGTTGAGGTTAAATGCTTTGTACAATTCTTAGTTCAATTTGATTAAATTCAGGAAAGTGACAAGGACAGAGATTAAATAAGTGATGTTAATTGTAAAGTCCTGTTCGATAGCAGTGCAGCTCAGATATTTATTTTGATGGCCATGTATGAAGAGAAGGAGCTGCTCACACACTGACTGGCCTACATGGACTAAACGCAAAATGTCTGCATCCCCAATAAAAGTAAACTATAAATCATTCATAAATGGGGGTAGGGATCAACTTTAGGTGAAAAACATAGGCCTGTGGATTTCACATTAGGCCCTTGCTAAGTGTCAAAACGATGACCTCCCAGTTGCCTGAAAGCAAAGGTCTAAATAATTAATTGGACCACAGTGACAAGGCCAAGAACAACACTGCCTGCTCACAACCCACCAACCTATTTACCTATCTCAAAGAACCATCACAATTTGATACGCGAGTTATTCCACTAATGATTTGTTCACAGGTTTCTTTGCCATCTCGCCTTAAATATTTCTGCTTTAGTTTATCCTGTACAATTTGTTAGAAGATGAGGCAGGGCTATGCAAAAAAAAAAACAATATTGTGTGACAGTGATAGAAAACCCTCTATTGTTTCATAATTTCATTGTGTATAAATAATTATCCCTTGCCTGAATATTCTGCATATTAACATGCAGATATCTCCATAGGGCTGCAGTTAACTGACTTATAAAGATAAGTCAAGATTAAACATAGAGCTCGTACCTACATCGCAGAATGTGGTTTGGATATTGAAAGCATTGGATAAGGGATGGATCATTTGTGTTTATCTAAACTTCCATCTAGAAGCCTTTTAAATTTTAAATATGTCGTCCAGCACACCGGAGCATTTCTCCTCAATCATGGTTGGATGGGTTGACCGAAGAGGCAGCTGAGAGATAGTTGCCTTTTGGTAAACATCCATAGAGCAACAGGAGGAATTTAATCTGATGATTAATAAATTGTTTAAGTAAAGTTGACAATAGGGTTTCCAGATCATCCCGGTGGACGTTAAAGCATTCCTGTTTTTTTTTTTTCATTTTTGTGAGAAGCATCAAGAAGAGGATATTGAAATCATCAAGAGTACTACATTTCTGTAATAGACTTGGTGGTTTTAATATTTTATAAAAAAGAAACATCTCAACTTTAAGATAGCATCATGAGAATATTTCTCATGTGATAAATTCTGTCCTCTGTGTTTTCTGAGATGCTACATTCTATGTAATATTGTCTATTATTTTATTGGTCTTTGATTATTGTGTTTTTGTATCAATGCATACAATTTTCATTTAAAGAAGGAGAACAATTGTTGTACTACATGTATTATTTGACTGGGTTGTGCCAGATTTACTCTTCAGTTTGTCCGACTTGTTATTTAATTCAACCTGAGAGGAAGGTTTGCGCGTTCCCGGCTCTAGAAATGACCCAGTTTTAGGATAGTTTAGTCATATCTGATGTCCCTAAGATGAGGAATCTCGAAGTAATTGTGATAAGAACTCAATCTATAGAACTGGGGTCTGTGCAAAGTACAGTAATACTGTAAATTTAGCAAGGGTCTGTATATTTTGCTGAATTTCCCAAATGAGGCCAATGACCAAGGAGTAGATTTCTACAAGTAGTAGAAATATGAGCCATATGATACAGTTAAATTATGATGGATTACCATGGAGTAAATAACTAAAATTCCATAAATATAGTGCAATTACTTGTTGTGGGACCCCAGTTACCAAAGAGCTTTCAGCAGACAGCTGCGTTGTGAAAAGCCCTAAACAACTGTAAATTCAAAACTGATGTGCAAACCATAATGTGTTTTCCCTGACTAGAAGTGCATGTTAAAAGGCGTCAAAAAGCATCATTAAGCTATGGATTTGTAGGCACAGGTGGAAAAATACCCCCCGCAAAAAAAATAAATAAATAAATGAAAAGCTGATCGATGGGTTCATGAGCCAGACAGAGAGCTCTCTCCCATGACTGCCCAGAACTTTTTGACACATTAAAAAGTTATGGGCAGTTGGTAAATAGTCGGCCACAGGCCCTCAACTATGGCCCAACGGCATGTGAGGGTGAACTAAGTGTGTATGGGCCGTGTTTTTTATGCTCTACAATGACGCTTTTGAAATTTCACCAGCCATTACGCAAGTAACAGGCTGAAGGTTTTAAAAGTGACAGTATACTTTACTCCTAATAAAATGAATACAGTGTTTATTAAGTGTATTATTCAAATGTCACGTTTACTTGTGCTGTGCTTGTAATATGAGCAACAATCTCAATAATGCTTTAATTAAGGCAACATGGTTATGTTCTCAGCATTTAATAATGGTCAGCATTATCCAGATTCATAATAAACAGTTTTAAGGTGATTTACTCACCACAATAAAAATTAAAATTGATTGTGGCATAATGACCAATGAAATCATTCAGACACATTAAGCATGTGGCAGTTGACTATTATAAGTTTGTCCACCTTGGATTGTGTGCAGAAGGTTTATTGATGCATATTTGGAGCACCGGTTTCTCCAAAAAAACAAAAACAAATACTGCTAAGGTTTCTATGGTAACACTCCAGCACTTCTTGGCCAGACCCTGTGTTTTTTATTCTTGATGGTTCCAAATCCTATTTTTGGAAATGCACCAAGACAAAAGTATCAACTGTGGATTTAGTGGTGAAAATTCTCACGAAAAAAGATTTCATCACAACTGAATTCATTGTTTCCAAAAAAATGTATGGCTAGACTGTAGCTTCAAGAAGTTCTACAGATTATTGGTCGAGTCAGTGCACGAGCGCAGCTATTGACTCAGAGACTACCGATGACTCAGACAGATTCTAACAGGAAACGACGAGTCATGCACAGGTTAAAACTTCCAGCTGGTCAGGATAAGCAAGCCAAGCTCTACCAGGAATCAGGCAACATTTCTACTACAGCCACACACATACACACACACACAACCCCCTTCTTCCTCTGGAGTCCCCCTTCCCCCACAACACCCCTCTCTCACCGGGAGGTAGGTTCATGGCTTCTGGCTGAAATTTGGATAACAATACTGTCCTCAACACAACAGTGAAAAACACACACACACACAGAGACACAGACACACACAATGAAACTGGATTGTTGTGCCGGGCCATGTAAAACTTGAGCTAGCGCTGCTAACCACATGACAGTCCCAAGAACCATGACTCTGGGCTGTCTCTAAAGTAGCCACCATACAACATTTTAAGCATATATTTCAATTGATAATATATTGTCTCGTATAGCCTTTCGTAAAAGTTCAATATCTGAAAAGTTCAGAGAGTTGACTTCTCCAAATAACGTTACCTTTTTACAGAGACTGAATGTGCAATTTTTTCCAGAAGGGCATCCAGTTTTTGAAAATCCAGCAAATCATTTGACTTGGCATGCATCTTGTAATCCATTTATGAACTCCACTAAACAGAAACAGAAATCAAAACCCTTAAAAGTGGGTTAAAAGAATTAAGTTTTTTTCCTTTTCTCTCATCCAGAAACACAAGCGTTGTAGTCTTTGATAAACGTATCCTTAAAATCCCACAGAATGTGCTGAGTAATCCATAGCGTTAGTCCAGGCGGAGTGAAGCGTGTGGCTGTTCCAGGAAACGTGCCCCTGCCTGGAAACAGTGGGTCCCTGGCGGGGAGGAGACGCCGTGGAAGCCTTACAGCCGGGCAGGCTGTGTTAGCTATGTGAACCGGTCCTCTCTCCACCCCATCCCCCTCTCAGTAGTACAACGGCCCAGTTGCCACAGGCTCTCCGCTCCATTGTGTGTCCTCTTCAGGGCCTCGGCAACTTAAATGGACGGCAAACGGGAGACGGGTGAGGAGGAGGTGGAAAGGTGAGAGGGAGGGCCGCGATAAGATCCAGGTGGCGCACTTTATATCTCTAGATCGCTGTCTCTCTCTCCCTCTCTCCCCGGCGCAGGCAGAGCAGCATGCAGTTACTCAACAGTAAAAATGGCTCTGCTGCTTCCTCATTCAGCGGAGTCTCGGCCCACACACCCCTCCCTCCCTCTCTCACTCAACCCCTCCCCTCTTTCCTCATCAATAGCTCGAGGTCCTGGCTCTCTCCGCTCGTTCACTCTGTTACACCTTCAGCACCCCACCCCCTTCCTGTCTCTCCTCTGTCCATTTCACCACGCCCCACCCCCACACACACTCTTCCTTCAGAGTGATCTTGGCTTCCCCCACAAATTTAGGGCTCCCTTCCTTATCTGCAGCTCCATCCTGTCTCTGTATACACCGCTCACATTCACATTGCGGCTGCATGGACTACTAAATTACAAAAGAAGCTGTGGAACTGTTATATATTTTCCTTGTAAACAGTTGAGAACATCTCACACTGGGCAATGGCAAGTGTGTTCTGTGTTGGCCAAAACCTTCTTCTTTTTTTTTTTTTTAACATCTTTCACCACAAAGTCATAAGCATATTTAACCCATTTGAGTCCACTGGCAACTATAGTTGCTGAGGTTTATGACTATCATTTTCTACTCAAAATACCTCTTCTCTAAATTATACTCATACATTTTTTCTCCAATTTACAATAGTACACAAACTTAGGCAAAGATTTTAGGAAAAAATAAAAGTAAGTAAGTGCTTCCTGTCATGACATCATTGACGTCCCGCCCCTTCCTCCCAAGAGCATGGTGAAGACAAATACCTCCAGAAAGAGGGAATTTCTTTAAATTGTTATGGTCTTCACCCCGTATGTATATATCTATTTAGTAGTTTATGTCGCTCGTATCGCCCCAACAAAGAAATTTGTACCCAGGATAAATATATTTTTGTTCATGCGCACATTTGTCTAGTAGCAAATTAGTTACCAGTCATTAAAATGTAATTTTCTTCAATTCTGTGCATTACATCACTTGGTATGATAATTTGTATGAAGGCAACAGCTGCATATTGTGCAGCTCAAGGCGGCAGAAGGTAAACTGAATAATAATGTGCAGCATAAACAGCGATGTGATGGATCAGAGACAGAATAATGAGACAGAAAAGGTACAAAAAAATGTAACCCCCCCCCCCCCCCAATGCATCTTTTAAAAAAGCAGCCGTCTACCAGTAATTATGTTCACGAAAGTATGAAGAAAACTTTGTTGTTTCAGGAAGTGCAAAAGTTGAACTCTTTCAATCTTGTAGCAGTGACGCTTTGCTGTCTAGACAAATCGGCGGCGCCCATTTGCATTAAGTTCAGGAAGATTTATATAAAAATAACTCGCCTTTTTAGGACAGGTTATTATAGTTCATACTATGAATTTCACCACATTTAACTTCTTAAAAAAATAAACATTCATATTTGGGAAAATTTTGCTAAAAGTTTTAACGTTGTCTAAGATGGAAAAGAATTAAAAGATTATGCAACACAGAAATCACGATATACTTAAACTGGACACACATTTCCCGTTCGCTTGAAAAAATTCACTCAAATATTCATAAACTCATAGTTTTCTATTATTTTTTTTTTAGATCTTGGTATTTTATAACAATTTTAACCTTATTTTGAAGGATGTTGATGTCATCAGACATCAGGATCTTGAAATCTCTGAAAAACACATTTTTACTTTAATAAATCATTTTAACGGCTTTATTCATTGTTGTTACCTTAATTTAATCAACGGGTCTGTTTGCTTTGGGGAGGAGGAGACCTCTGTTGATAATCCGGCTCCCTGTAAAACCTCCTAAATGTCTAGATCTAAATTTTTAGAGAAGCAAGCTACTATGCAACTTTATGACGTCATCAACCCTGTCTTTTGTTTTTGATTTGAATTTACTTTTTTGTTGCAACGATCTCCGCAGAAATCAGCCACAGCCTAATGAGCAGATCACTTAACATGGCCGTTGCAGGGATTTTGTGTTTTGGAATCTCCCCCACAGTTCAAACTGTAGAGACAAATCTCTACTGATGTCGACGCATTTCTATCATTGCGGGGTATACACCGCCATACCACCCAGACCACAGTGTATCACACAAACCACATCACATGTCTCTGTTCTTACTATGTTGCCCAAGGAAAGGTGACCATTGACCTCTCAAATCAATCTTAACTCTAATGTGCATTCAAACAGTCACACTCCCACAGTTTCAAAATTAGTCATATGTCCGTATCCCCAAAAGACTAGGTCAGTCGAGAGCGTCACTGTGAAATGTATGTGTATGATTTCCCAAATAAAACAGGCAGTAGCTCATCTGTGTGTCCTCGCAGACTCATTTCCCTGTCCACATGCCATATGCACCGATCCCGGAGACAATACAGCAGCTGCCAGAGTGATGGCGCTCCAACCTGAGAGGCCAAACTACTACCTCTGTCACTGGAAGGGTGGGGATTGTATTCAGACATGAGGAGCCATGGAGGGCGGGGGACAGGGATGGTAGCGAGAGGAAAGGGTGGAGGGTGGGGGGTGGAAGGACAGGGTTACATAGAGACTGGGGGTTGGGTCGAGTGAGAGGCAGCGTTGTACACAGAGAGGAGACTTAGTGAGAAATTCTGAGGGCGCTTCCATTAATCATCAGAGCACCTGGGTAGCTCAAACCCACAGAGACCTATAGAAGAGAAAACAGGCAATTTGCCAACTTCACATGATATAGCATGCACTTGTGTAAAGCCACTATTATTCTGAGAAAGCAGAAAGGTTATAAAATTTGTACTGATTGCAGTAATGCTGATAAGTGCCTATTTTGGATATTCACAGAAAAAAAGTAACCATGTTGCCATGATATTAACATAATTCAGCAGTGTAAAAAGGCAAGGCAGAGACCTTCTCACCGCAGACACTTGAGGGAATTGTAGGTATCCAGTTGCTGCTGGAATAAGGCAAGAAAATCATTAAGAATCCCAAACACCCAGATAAAGGTCTTTCTTCCCTTCAAAAGGTATGAGAACACAACAAACCAGCAGGGAGAAGCTCAGGAAGAGCTTCTACCCTCAGGCCATGAGCTTTATAAAGAGGTCACTGCTTAAAACTGCCCTATGTAATGCCTATTGATCTTACTTAGTTAAACTACTTTTATTGGAGAAAATGGAGTCACTTCATTTAACTGTGATTAGGTCTCAATGTTTACACGTGACAAAAACTGGATTGATTCTAACTAAATTCTACTGCAGTTTAGTCATACAACCCTGCTCTTATCACCTATAAGATATCCTTCAACAAGATATAAAATGTAATCCCAACATTTCTCACATCTTGTCCTCTCTACCGAAATACATTGTAGACTTGTCCGTTAGACGTCAGCTAGTACAAAATGTCATGCCAAAATTATAATCGCCACACCTATTGCCTCTCAGTTTAGTTTTTAATTGATTCAAGAGATTACATCTGGGGTTTGTTAGAATTTCTGAAATCAGTCTAGTCATGCCTTCAAAAAAAGGGTAAATGCGATTAGATGTTTCTGACCATGTAGGAAGTTGCTGAGACAATCTCAGGCAGATAAAATGTACACTTTAATGAGGTAAGAGTTATTCGTTTAAAATCATCCATCGTCAATTGCCAATTCTGTAGAAAACGCCTAACCCTGGCGACAGCTGCTCGTAAACCTTGGACGATGGGACCCTGTCTTGTGCTGCCATCTCTTTTCTGGGAGCATCACAAGATGTATTTTGGCGTATAGTGGTTGAAGTGGACACACATCACCCATCTTTATATACGGTCTGGTCTACACACTTTTTTTTATGTGCATCTAAAAGGTGCAATGAAACTGTAGGAGTGCTTGAGGCAAAAGGAGCAACAGCCACAGAGTGTCTCGTAATGTCAATAAAGGGTTTACTATATGGGGCATCGGCTACATCACATTTGTCAGCTCATCTGTCACTTAAACACAGAATGCTCCTAAAAGACCATATTAAATAACTATTATTACTTATCGTATGTTCTAAAGCAAATATGTGACACAATAGATAATTTATCATATTGGCAGTAATAAAATATGCTTGGTCAGGGGATTTTCTTTTTCCATCTGCCCTATTGCAGAGCTTATCATTCGTTTTATTTTTCTGCTCTTTGGCATTTTTACACTCAAACCATTTACAGAACATAAAAATATAAACTTAATTACCACAGTGTGGTTTACAGTAACTTAAGCTGCTGGCAATTTTTCAGAAGACTGGTGTTTTTTTCTTTTTTTCCCGCCACATTTTATTGACTAGTATTGCTGTAATCAAGTCTCTCAAAATACACACAGACCTAATAATAATAAAAAAATGACTCTAAATATATGGGCTTTGTACATTTAATAGCCATTTTTGAACTCACCTAATATGCATCTTAAATGAAACTTTTTTTTTCTGACCGTCACTTCTTTATACACCTATCTAACCTTAACAAAAACTAAAGGAGAATATTTATACAAATTTAGAGATTCATAAATAGTGAATGTGAGTTAAAGTTCTCAGTAGGAGACAAAAGAAATCTTTAACAGAGTCCTATCCCAAATTAATATTTAAATTTCAGTGGGTTATTAATAACAACTAGCATGCTCTTGTGGTTCCCCCCGCCCCCAACGCCATAGTCCAAGGAAGACAATCACCACGGAAGCTGGGTCACAAATCAGTCAGACTTGGCTGTTCACAAGAACAGTTTATATAGTTTATATAATAAAAATGTCACTTGGCTACATCAGAGCTACACGATACCCTCAACCGCAATAACAAAAATATTACACAACAGATCAGTTCCCCGAATGGAACAAAAACCATCATGGTCACAGTGAGGAAAAGAAATGCACCACTTTCTAAACATCACAAATGCTAACCGGTGCCTCTTATTTTCTAATCAACCCGTCATTGGTGCAAATATCTCGAGAGCAACCAGAGGAAGATTATTATGATGCAACAAAACGTCAAGGCTGATTACCAAGCCCTGGTTTTCACTCATGATAATAAGTGATAACTAAAATTACAAGTAGATTACCATTCTGAGTACATCAAACATAGATTTATGCAATGAGTCTTTTTCTTGTTGTGAGGATGTATTATACTATGTGTTGGGCCAGGTACAAACTAGTATCATTACATAAGGTAATACACAATCTGTAAATCCAAGTTGCTACAGCAGTTGGATAATAATACAGAGGCTTAATGAGCAAACAACGGACAGCCTGCTGCATGAGTGCTGGACTTGAAAGGAAAAATTAAAGAATAACCACATAATTTATATTTAGAAAAACACTAATAATAAAAACTTATGGCATTGTCAGTTTCTTCTTGGAGAGCAGGCATGATCCAACTTCCAAAAAGTTGTATTTCAACATATCCTGATTTTTACTATCCCAGGTTGGTTGGAGCAGTCAGGGGGGAAATGCTGTTTGGTTGCATTTTGTAGTAAGTGGCCACCAAAAGTAAAACCAATCCACTCAAAATAGATGGCTCAAAAACATACTTTAACATATTGTGCCTAGCGGGATCAGCTTTAAAGTGCAGGAGGAGGGGGGAAAAGGGGGGGCTGCTATCCTAAGACGTTTCTGGAAGCTACGGAGTGGAGGAGGCAGCGTTTAGAATGGAGGGGGGGCTGCCTAGATACCTGGAAGCCAGGTGTGACATAGGAGTCAGATCGGCTTCTACCTGGCTCTTGTTCAGATCACTTACGGCAACACTACGTTAAATAAAAACTGTAAGAGGGCCCCTTTAAATTCTGCAGCTCCACTTAAGTCTAAAAAGAGGTTGCCTGACAGAATATCACCATGCTTTAACAATAACAGTGTAAATGAGACCAAAGGAATGGAGGGAAAGTAACCTCACACTTCACTGTAATAAAGAAGCTATGGCTATAACAAAGCAATACATAATACGTCTGGCAAGAAAAGATGATATTCTCCATTATTGAACAGTTTATCCTCCCCCATTCATCATTATCATCTACTGTCTCCAATGGATTTGCAGTAGTTTCTTAGTTACTAAGACTAAAATCCCATTAGACAGTTGACAAAGGCATAGTCTAATTTTACAACCTTAGAAACACATCTTATGCACAATTTTTGTATAAATGAAATAATTTCAAGCTGACTTGATTATTGCAGTCATGTACTTTTATACATGACTGTACTTTTTCCCGGCCTCCTGAAAAAATTCAATGTATTCTATACATATGTATTCTATTAGGAAGACATCAGTCAAGGCAGATGGCTGCCTACCTACAGCCAGGTTCTGCTTGAAGTTTCCTCCCATTACAGGGGAGTTTTTTCTTTTAGCTGTTGCCAAGTGCATACGATGAACTGTTTTATTTATTTTTTGCAAATATTATAAAAGAAGTATGGTCCAGACCTGATTTACAAAGCAGAATCCACATATCCAACATAGATAGAGCCTATAGAGTTAGCTGGTTGCACAAAACATAACACTGGGGACTGAGGATAGCCGGTATCACAAAGCTGGTTATTAACTATCCCAGTCAAACAGGATTTCTAGCTATAAGCGTGTTCCATTGAAAGAAATGAGGTTGCTAATTATGAGTAACGCCAACTGAGCCATGACTGATGCACTTTGTGAAACATAAAAAGAAATTGCGATAGTTACCATATTGTTTACCGGCAGAGTAACTGTATAAAAGAGAAATATAAACATCAAAAGACTACAAAATAACACTGTAATATTAAAAGGCGACTCTGGTTTAAATAGATGTGAGTATTGTATGACTTACAGAGTCTTTTACACTATTTAGTTGGATGATTAAGAAGCTATTCTGAATTTGTCCTATACATTAAAAATGAAAACAAAACACAGATAAAAGCTATGCAGATTTTTTTTCTGCTGCTGAAGCATAGAGGAGAAAAGTTATTAATGATTAATGAGGTTCATCTTATCCAAATGTTGCATTTATAATTACGGGAGCCAAATTACAGTGCAGCTTATTGTTCTAATACAGACAACAGAAACTTTCCTTTTTACTTCCCATTATCGTCACAGTTGGCTCATGTGAACCAGTGTGCGGTATCTTCCACAATGTCAGCAGTCACTCTAGGAATAAATTAAAATCAAAACATTTCTCAAATCATCATCATCATGACTATAGTGTCTTGATCAGTCTTTTCGTTAGAGGCTCCATTTTTAGAACCTGAGCAGAAATAGAAAAGCTTCAACAATCAAGCTTTTCTAGTGACCTTTGAAATAAATCATTGAAAAGTTAGGAAAAGTGCAATAATGTCCCATTTGTTAGAGTCATGCAATTATGGGATGAGCAGTGCAGCTAAAATGTGGGTGGACTTCCCAGTGAGATGTGCCAATTGTCAAACAGGTTATTCCCTCGCTGATCTGACTATTGTTTTGAGTTGTTTTTAAGGTGAACGGATGCTATAACATTATCAATAGCAGGGAAATATTTTACACTATGTTTTTTAACAGTCAGGAGCCTTAGTACCGGATTGAAAACTATACACAGACATCCGCCTTGTCACATGACAGGATTAACATAAAATGATAAACTTTTTTTTTTCTTTTACAAAGGGCATTATATAAATGTGTATATCATACTCATCTCTCACACAGGTATTTGTTCACACACACACACACACACACACATATATATACATATACATATATATATATATACACACACACACACACACTGCATGGGCAGATTGGTTTAAAATTTAACCTTTAAAATTGTTCAGTCTATATTTCTGAGTCAGGATCTATTCAGGTCTGAATAAAAAAATGTGATCATTCATAATGACGTGCATTGGAGTGACATACCTATTTTAAGACAAGAAAAAAAGATATATATAAAAGGTAAGACTGAAATAGGAATTATTAGTAACACTGGATCATAGTATGACAACACTTCACGTTTTCATGTGGCTGAAAAAAACATCCTATGTTCAATGTTGTTTTTGCGGTAGAAGCAGTGATATGGTTGTAATGTATCTTGTTCAAAAAAGATAAATGAACCACATACACACACACACACACACACACACACACTACAAAAGACTTTCTTAATCAGACCACACTCTCCTTTTCATTCAGAGGTCATTCACAACTAGGCCAAAGATGGTGTTACCATGGCAACTAAACCAGAGAGAGCAGAACCAATAAAAGGAATAATAAAAAAGAGAGGAAAAAAAATAACAGGGGAAGAAACATGTGTTCTTTAGTATATGACATGATAATGATCAAAATCACAGCCAGACCTAGTCAGAATGCAGTCCACAATCCACAGATTAAGCAGCACACATTGACCTTTCTTTTGAGTATGTATTTGTTAGTTTCTTGGAAAAAAGACTCATTAAAACATGGTCATTTGAGGCTTGCAATTGATTAATAGTTTAGCTCTGTATGATTTAATGCCTATCTAGTATCTGCAAGCACTTGAATCCAATTTGTCATCTCACGAACGTACATTAAGCAGTTGATCAATCTGGTATGGTAATATTAAATCAGAGTAAAATGTTTAAAAGATCACAAAATACTTGGGAGCATGTATATGGTGGGAGGGGTTCCGAAGTCCTCTCTATAGAAAATGTTGCATTTTCAATAAAAATATGCAATTTCCACATCAATTTGGACCATTATTAATACAATACATGTGTACAAGCAGTTGGAATAAGGTAGAAATGACTATAAAGAAAGACACCCAAAACACTAAAGACGAATGCTGCTAAAAACAAACTCTGGGGACCAACTACATCCACTAGATCTTGGGAAAAAAGTCATTCAGGTAAATTTGGTGCTCTCCAAATTATTTTTATATTCAGTTGGCATTGGTGCTTGCACATATTCCTTATAATGGCAAGAAAAACTTGAATATATATGAACTAAACAAGCAAAACATTGTTTAAGGTAGAAGAAAAGAACAGACCCAGCAGTTAGCCGGTAGCTGCATGTCTATAGCTTAAAACTGCACCAGTCTTTGTGCACCTTTAGGCTAAGAAGACTATTCAAACAAGCATGTGACTGCAGGTAAGTTAGTATCAGATCTGTATCTCATCATTCAACCCGCCTCAGTGTCTGTGGCCACTAATCATCAAGCGTTAAACGCAAAAACATGTTGCAAAAACATGTTGCAATTAGGAATCGGAGAGCAAAGACAACAGCGGAGCCGGTATGCCAAGTAACGGGCCTCTGCACGGGTGATCTGAACACACCAGTCCGGCTGAATGCCACCGCTTTGTCTATCGTACCCAGCCATATATATTACATACAAACAACACAGGCCTAAAGACATCGGTCTAGGGAAGCGATTGTTCCCAGTAGTGAATACACAAAGACAAATTGCAGAGTAATAAGTGCTGGCGAGCGAGCGTCGTCGAGGAGCCAAGATCCTAACGTTAGGCCACAGGGCATAGATTATTGCCTGGGTTTCGTAATGGACGTCAGTGTCACACACAGCATATCCGAAGGATTTTTTTATATTTGTATTTTTTTCCAAATAGGGGCTGTTCGTTTCCACGTTAATGGCAGCAACGCGTTGGACAAAACGAATCTGTCACTTGTATTTTGTGTTATCTGCTTCACTGGCTGCATTCTATGCGAACAGCCTCAGTCTGAGTGTGCGCCATCATCACCGTGACGGCGTCACCGTCCCACAACACAAGACAGTCGACGAGCGAACTAGCAATAGATGCCGAACACGGCGGTCGCTAACAGCAATTGGTGGGCTGCTTGTAGCGTAATTGTGGCCATCAGTAAGCGAGACAGGTGTGGGATGTCAGATAGGTACACAATATAACTGCGCTTATTGTGTCTTTTTTATAGACAACTGCCAACTAGCGTTAGCTCGTAAGCTAGCTAGCCAGCCAGCCAGAACAGGCCGCCGATCAAGTGAACGGTCTCAGTGGGCGCCGGGCATCAGTTCTACCTGTTCAGCCTCTGCACCGCTGCCGCGGTGTCTCTCGCTGCCTCATAATGCAGTTTACTGACTTTACATTACCAACAGAATAACGTGGGAACAACGGCGTTTACCTGGATTTATCAGGTTGCCAGGGCGCGCGGGATCTTTCTCTCCGAGGATCCTGAACACCTCTTCGTCGCCGGTGACGTCACGCGTAAGGTCTTTTCGTTTGGGACGTAAAGAGCGCGTCACGGACGGTGTCTGTGCGGCAACCGAGGGGAGACATTTGTATCTGTGCGCCAGGATAACTTGCTTAAAAATCATAAATAAATTCTACGGGACGTTTAGTAGTAGTTCGTCACTTATAGAACCCTCTACCACTCATGAGTTGCACACATTTTCAGAAACGAACGTATCAAGGTTCAGTTGGATGTTTGCGCTTTTCTGTGCAGAGTTTGCGAATTTCGTCGAATATGGAAATGTTTCATTGATCACTGAAAATCTAAAATCTGGTCCAATACTCAACCCTCACTAGAACAATGTGGAAACCTTTCAGACAACAAGTATTTCTACATTTATATAAGGAGCAATGCCAAAACTACTACGTGGTGTAACCCTAAAAAACTTGTTACAAGATTGTTTAACTCTCCTATAAAGGTTTTAAAATGTAAAAACATATCTAGTTTATATTCAAGGTGGATTAAATTATAATATATTTTGTAAAAACTAATGATACAAATGGACATTTGGATGGCAAGAATCCAACATGAACACAAAATATACATTTTGAGAGACCCGATGAATGGTTTTAAAATTTGCTTTTTAAAAAGTTTTTGACTTTCTCATCTTACTAAACATGTTTTTTTTCTGACCCATATTGTCATTTAATAGGGGAGAATGATATGTGATTGTAACAAGATCATTTCACGTGTTTTGTGGGAAAACATATCAGGAAAATTAATATTTAAACTAGGGTATTTTACATATTTCTTAAAATATCTGTGGTTGCGGAGGGAGGTATTAAAATCAGTCAGATGAAAATAAGTGATTGAGTGAAACGGAAAATACAGGTGAAATTACAATAAGTCAGCATCAAAATGAAGGAATTTGATGAATGTTTTAAGAGACATAATGCACTAGACTGGCATAATTCAAGAGTTGTTGATTCTGTATTACGTTAAAGATGAGAAGACCAAAACATTTAATGCGGGTATATTTTTGCAAATATTCCCTATCCACCACATCAATGACAGCTGCGCCCCTCAGTGGACAAACAGTGATTTTTTTAACATACAAAAAAACAATAACTTGAAAAGCATACTCTCATAAAGTTTTTACATTTTGTCAAAAATGTTGCTATAAAATATAAAGATAGAGCTATAAGATATCTCTCTCTAAATATGCCTTTTTGTTGCTATAAAATATAAAGATAGAGCTATAAGATATCTCTCTCTAAATATGCCTTTTTTAACCCTCACGTGGGATGCGACCCAAGGAATACTTCAGATTTTCACATACAGAAAATTAATTTAACGGGGGATACTAATGTTCATTATTTTTTAAAGAAAATTGCATGTTTATAACATTTAGATTATGTCAAAAGCCCCCTACCAGAAAATTGCGCATGCGTTGTGACTCTGAAGCGATTGGACCTTCGAGAAACCCGGAAGTCATGTGAAGGTCTTTGATAACACTTCCCAGGTCGTTGCTCTGAGTTGGTGTGAACATGGGTGTTAAAATAGAGATTTTTAGAGTAAGTATTAATTCCTGTAAATCAACTGTTTATCACACACACACACACACACATATATATATATCTAAACCGTACACGTTGCCCTCATGCTTCGTGGTAGCTAGCGTTCTGTCATGTATGCTAACAGTGGTCCTGATGTGACGCTTTTTCACTCACTATGTTTGTTGCTGCTTTTGGAAGATGATGGTGTACTTGTCCTTTCCCGTGGCTATGTTCTGGATCTCCAATCAGGCGGAGTACTTCGAAGAGTACGTGATAAAGCGAAAGGTCAGTAACTTTTGGTAATTTTGTTTTTTATTTTCTGTGGTACTTTTTGTGATGACAAATGTCTGATTTTCTGTACTATTCTGGCATCTTTTCTGGTTTCCAGAGGGAGCTCTTCCCCCCTGATGATGATATTCGTGTAAGTATAGTCCACATGACTCATCTGTGCTTACAAACACACAATTTCAGTAAAAAAAAAGTTTTTGTGATATTGACACCAAACTTTAACAAACACTGGGATTCATTTTTCCACTGTCATTACCAGCACCAACTTCTCTGCTTCTCTGTCCATTAAAAGTTTTTATTGTTGTTGATTGTATTGTTTTTGTCTACCTGGTCTTTCATTATTTCCTAAGTTTTTATTTTTTAAATTTAATTTTAAGTTGATTTATTGGGCTGATCATTCTACACAATTTCACTACTTTCCCCTCACAGTTCACAGTTAATATTTAAAAATGTGTCTGTGTCTGCATGCCATCCTGGCTGATTTACATTGATTTGTTTTACAGATCAAATGAAATATTTATCCATGTACAGATTTGAAGATGTTAACTGACTCAATCATTTTCTGAGAATTGTGTCATGCTTATTTACAGAGGACAGAGCTGGAGGCCTTTAAAGAGCGAATGCGTCTTCGTAAAGAGCAGCAGCGGGCGCTAAAAAACGTTTCTCTTGAGTCCGAGAATTAAGGATCATTTGATATCCCTGAATTCTCAGCAGAACTGATGGAGAACTGTCTGGCCTGTAAGAGTTTTACATCGAAAGAAATCAGGGTGGACTCGAAGAAGACCGTAACACTTTGGAACTCTCTGTGAAGTTAACACATCTACGTTTGCTGGAAGTTTTCCAGTCTTTGATCGTACCAGTTAAATTTTCCTATGAGCTGGATTTGCCTAATTATTTAAGTTGCTGTGATGGCACCATCATGAGATATTTTTATAAATTAAATGTCCATTTGGATCAAATATAAGTCCTCTGTTTTCTTTTGCAGGGTAAAATGCTTTCTGCATACTCTGGATTATTTTTATGTTCAGTTTTTTCATTGTAAACATCAGTGTGTCACAGTGGAATGAAATTAGGCTCTTTTGACACTGAACACAGGAAAGACAATATAAAAGTAAGACCAAATCTTCATAAACTGATTTGAGCACAAAGTGAGCCGTGGTATGGTGACCAAAGAACTTTCTTCTTTGTCATTGGATCATTTTGTTTCAGACACTTCCTCATGCTCAGGCTTACGCAAGATCAGATATTGAGAATATGGCCTAAAAGTAACTTCCTTATAGGAATAGAGTTATTCAACTTGTTGTGTATATTGTAAGAAAAACTGAGCAGTAGACAAATTTCAGTACTGTAAGATAAATTTAAACATGTATCATGTTCATTTTTTGCTTGCTTCTTTGTTCTATATTAAAGAGTGATTTGAAAAATAAAGTTAATTTAAGTTAAATGTATCCTTCAGTGTTTGTGTTACAGGAAAATCATTAGCACCGTTGTATTTTATGTTGCACACATCCTATGGCTACATCTGTAACATCAGGTTAACAGAGGATTGTTGGTTTGATCCTCTGGCCCTGTATCTTTAACCAAAAATCGATGTGTGTGTGTGTGTGTGTGTGTGTGTATGATTTTTGTGGTTTATTTATAAAAATAATATGCATACTTTCAAGGTCCAAAACCATGCAACAATAGCAACAATGCTTTCCGTTTTTCATACAGAAAGCATTGTTGCTGTGTGATCAGGGGGGAATCAGCATTTCTGAAAAATGCTCATTTCCCCCCTGATTTTTATTATTACATTACTATTGTAATTACTACTGTTATAATATATATATATATATATATATATATATATATATATATATATGAAATGGGAGATAGTATGGGAAATAATATTATTATTGAATTTAATAGTAGGGCCCCTTTAACAGCAGGGGGCGGTGTTTCCCCGTTGATAGCCGTGTGTTTGTTGGCCAGGCTTCAACAACAAGGAAGTGACCGTCAGAGCAGCAGACTGCTGTCAAGATGGCACCGAGTGGGCTGAAGGCGGTAGTGGGAGAAAGTAGGTGACATGTTTTTTGGAAAGTTGTGTTTTATTCCAGCCAGAAGATGCGGGTAGTGTGTCTGAACGTATCGCATAGCGGTTTGATAATTTGACGCTAAACTTTTGACGCTGTCGGAAGGGACAGGGGACGGGACGGGACGTGAACGGTTTCTTCCTGCTTCAGTCTAAATAAAAAACGACGTTTTCGAAGGAAATACTGTCATTATGGTGTACACGTACTATTGTTTCATCGCATTTGTCGGTAACAACGTCTTCTGAGGGGAAACGGCGGCGTGTCGTTGTGACATCTGACAGATGTACCGGACAGAAAAAGTCGCAGTGACTGAAAGTTGGAGGCTAATGTGACGTTAGCTAACTAACGTAACCGAAAAGGAAGTTAACGTCGCCTTTGATGCGCTGTTTAAATCTACAGGAGCGTTTGTGCTTTAAGACGTTTAATATCAAATAAATCCCACACTGTTTAGTACATGTTGTGGTGTATCCTAATATTCACGCAGGCGACAGGTGCCAAGTAATTCTAAATGACAGGTGCAATTGTAGCTTAGCCGTTAAATAAAGTTAGAGATCTAAGCATAAATCGAGTGACTGTATGTTCACAAATCTATACAAAACATGTATTTCTTTATACTAAGTATTTATGATATGTTTATTTAATAATTAACATAATTGTACAAGAATAAACTGGTCCAATTATTGTAAACTTATTCCGATATAATATTAAGTCTTCCTATATGATGTGTTTCCAGGGCGATTTTACATGTATTTATTTTTAGACATGTTGAATGTTCCTGATCTATTTTAGTGCTGGAAACAAGTAGCCATTGTTTCCAGTTCCCTGTATGGAAAATAGCTTTGGCATTGACAGACATTTGTCAGTGTGATTTTTTTTTTTTTTTTTCCAAAATAACAATTATGAGGTTTTTTTTTTTTTTTTTTTTTTACATTGTTTCCCTTCAGCTAGTCTTAAACTATTCTTTTTTGACTGGTCTGACTCAGAAAAAAAACGACACACGGTGACTTAATAATTTAATTATAAAATTAAATTAATTTATATTCCTTTACCCGGCCAATTATAATTTCAATTTGGAAGTGAGTGGTAATAAAAATATTAGCACTGAAGGAAATAATTAGAAAGTTCACTATTGTGTTTCTATATATATTCAACAAGGAAATGTATTGGTATTTTTACTCCAACAGTGTCCTTCCTTCTTCAAAAATTTTGCCCTTAGAGAAGACTCAAGACATAGGCCACCCAAATAATCAGGATCCGATATATATTATATATAAATTCGGGGCCCAACACTAGCATAAAAACACGCCAGTGACCTTCAGTTTTGTAGTTCAATTGTAGTTTGAATTGCTCCACAGCCCACTTTTTTATGGATTCTCTGCAACAACTACACAGTGGTGTTATCTTCATAACTCGTGATCACAGCTGTTTAATGCAAGGAACTTGCACCCAACCAGCCAAGTTGTTCAATATGTGGTAAATAAGAAAGTTTCCTGATTTCTAGAGTTTTATACATGTAACTTTTTTTACTCTCTTACTGTACAACATATGATATAATTGAGTTGGTGCTACTTTATCTAGAAGAATTCCCCTAAATAACAATTGCAGGAATTGTAATGCAAAAATATTTTTCCCCTTTGTAGAAAAACATGACACAAATTTGAAACTCAGATTATTATGATAGTGTTACTGCTATTTCACATCATTCCTCACATACTGTATTTGCATTCATTGTGAATGTCGCAGTCTTTGTTAACCATTTTACCAAAACTTTTCCTGGGCTGATGTAGAAATAATTTCTCATAAGTTCTTCAGTAATATAAGAATCTTTGTCTTTTCCTCTACAGAAATCCTCAATGGGGTCATCAAGAGTGTAAAGAAGGATGGAGAATGGAAGGTAACATTTGTTAAATAAGAAACAGGAAATCCTCTGATTTTGTCACACTGATTTAAAACCGCCATTCGCATTATGTTATTTTGTTTCTTTCAGGTGCTTATCGTCGACCACATGAGCATGCGAATCCTGTCCTCGTGCTGCAAGATGTCTGACATTTTGGCAGAGGGGGTGACCAGTAAGTCTACAGATATTTATTGGTCTTGCATTAGTTGTATACACCCTTTTGATAAGTGAAAATCAACCTTTTGCAATCTGGGTGATGTACACACTGTTTCTTCAGAACAGGGATTTAGTATTAAAGCGTAACAGGAAATTGTTTGCTGCTCTTGTACAAACATCTCATGAGCTCTTTTCCTTATTTTATATTTCACTCCTCCCCTTTTAACTAGACGACAGTAAATTGTTTCTGGTACCCAAAGCATAAATAGTCCTTACTTCACTCAAAACTTAGTTACTACTACTTCAGGTTACTGTATTACACTTTGCGTTGATCATTTTATTTGCTTGTGACATTGGGTATTTTAGATTGCTCAGATTGAAGTAGAATCCCTCCCTTCTCTGCTTTTTCAGTTGTGGAGGACATCAATAAACGCAGGGAGCCGATCTCCAGCCTGGAGGCCATATATTTGATTTCACCAGTGGAGAAGGTGTGCAGCCTCCTGTGTTCATTCCGATATTTCTCATATCACTAAGAATCTTTAAACAACATTTTTTTTCCATGTTTTTTTTTTATATTCCAGTCAGTGCATGCTCTCATTAATGACTTCAAAGACACTGCTTTTACTTACAAAGCAGCACACATCTTCTTCACCGACAGTAAGTTTGTGTGTGTACAGTATACACTTGTACAGTTACAGGAAACATTCTAATGTTATCTTCAAATGTGCTGTACAAAACATCTAAGGTTACAAAATGTATAAAATAATCACATCATGCTATTGCCATTCCTCATAATTATAATTCTCTCGCTTCTGTAGCTTGCCCAGATGGTCTCTTCACTGAGATCGGGAGATCCAGAGTGGCCAAGGTTGTCAAGACTTTGAAAGAGATCAACGTTGCATTCTTGCCTTATGAGTCTCAGGTAGGGGATTTTCTGTCCTTGACCTAAACCAACATTTTCAACATTACTTTTATAATTTTATTTACTTGTGCAACACTGTTCTTATTCAATCTTGTGCAGCTGTTTTTTCCCCCCACTAGCTAAATCTACTGAATGCCTCACTGTCTTCATGAATATGTTCTATTTTGTTCTTCTGTGAAGTTTATAATTAAAGTAAAATGTGATAAAAGTGAAATCAGCCTCTCTAGATGTTAGGGTTATGTAATAAAGAACCACATGCATTATCTTTTCCTCTAATGAAGAAACTTAATATTTACCATTTAAGACAATCTTTTTTTCAAATACATGTATTTCTTTATAAGATACTTTCAACTAAGGGGAATACTCTCAAACAGTTGGAGACATTTTGTTATTTCTGTATATTTTAAAAATAAAATATCCAAACTTGAGGCAGATCTGAATCGCTGTCCCCCCTCTGCAGGTATTCTCCCTGGATGACCCGACATCCCTGTACTCCTTCTACAGCTCAAAACCCAGTGTCAAAAAAGACAAAATGATGGAGAATTTGGCCGAGCAGATTGCGACCCTGTGCGACACACTGAAGGAGTACCCCGCCATCCGATACCGCAAGTATGGAAGCTTTGCGTCATAGTACGAAACAAAATTCGCTCTTTGGCTTTGACTTACTTGCTGATTCCAAGTCATTTACCGCTGTGTATCGCAGGGGACCAGAGGAGAACGCTAGACTGGCCGAAGAGGTCTACCAGCGGCTGAATGCCCACAAAGCTGACAACCCGAGCATGGGGGAGGTTAGGAACCACTGTCAATTCCTATATGTTTTCTGCTGTCACTCAGTTCTTCAACCAACAAACAAAAAAATCCCAGAACTGGATGCTTACACTGCCTTTTTTCTGCTCAACAGCTTTTTCATACAAATAAAATACACTTCTATTGGGATTATGCAGTTCTTTACCCTTTTCTGGGTTTTATTTCCTGTTTTTCCTAATTTTTCTCACGCTTTGCTGGACCTCTTTCTCTTTTTTCCCCTTTTCCTGTCTCTTAGCTGACATTTCCACATTTCCTTGCTCCTGAGATGGGCCTTGACAGGCATGTATTACTGTTCTTTTTTTTTTTTTTTTCTTTTTTTTTTTTTCTGTGCTGTCTAAATATTCTCTGTATTTCCTTTTACTATATTTGACAAGACAACTTGTCTGAAGTGCTGCCTCATGCTGCATCAGTGTTTTTTTTATATAGATAAAATCTGATCTAAAAAATCTGAACACTTCTTCTGCATGACAGACTCATGAATACAATGGAGAACCTTACATTTCCTAGTTTATTATGCGTCTACAACGCAATTGATATCTTTCAGTTGTTAGGTTCATATGCCTTTTTTAAATTGTTTTCAGGGTGCAGATAAGGCGCGATCACAGTTACTGATAATAGAACGTGGGTTTGATCCCATTTCCCCTATTCTACATGAGTTGACCTTCCAGGCCATGGTCTACGATTTGCTGGATATCAAACAGGATATCTATAAGTGAGTAAATATTTAATGTGACCTATGTCGGCTTTTGCCGGGTCAGTGCTATATTTGGCATCCTCGCTTATATGTATTGCCACACAAATTTTTGTTGTACATGTTTTTTTTTTTAAGTTATCAGACAACTGGCATTGGGAATGCAAAGGAAAGAGAAGTGTTACTGGACGAAGATGATGATCTTTGGGTTCAGCTCAGACATATGCACATAGCGGATGTCACTAAGTAAGTCCCATTGTAAAGATAGAGTTAATGGTGACAAATGAAAATGACAAATTCACCTGCTTTTTGTATACGTAAGCCCTGTTTTAAAAAGGAATGGAAGTGCCAAGTATTCAACAGGAAGTGTTCTTAATCAAAAGAAGCATTCTGAGTGTGCACATATGCAACAGTTATGTGAAGTGTAATCCTGCTTATTAAAACTCATTATTCAAATTAATTGCGGCAGGGAAGTGACAGAACTTCTTCGCAACTTTTGTACGAGCAAAAGAATGTGCACCGACAATGTGAGTATTTATGTGCAATAAATATTTTGTCTTATTATTATTATTATTACTACAAATGTCCGTGATAGAACATGAAGACCCTTTTTTTGTAATGAAATTTACATACCAGGCCAACATCAAAGATCTCTCTCAGATGTTAAAGAAGATGCCACAGTATCAGAAGGAGCTGAGCAATGTGAGTGGGATGCAGAAAAGCCTTTTTTTATTTCCCCTTTATTTTAGGTGAACAACTCCAGAATTGTCTTGCCTCCATTGCACACGTAATGCTCATTTTAATGTTTTTTTTTTTTTTTTTTTTTTTTTCCCCCCACAGTACTCTACTCACTTGCACCTGGCCGATGCTTGTATGAAGAAGTTCAAGGTCTTTCTTGATAAGCTTTGTGAAGTGGAACAGGTCAGTACTCTGTATACTATGGTATCCTCCAAAATTTGACTCTTTTTTTTTTTTTTTTTTCCATTGTAGCAAACATATTTATATATATATTTTTTTAAATAATCATTGGATATCCAGTTCATTACATCTGTAATGCATCTGTATTTATAGCTCCTCTTTATTTATAGGGAGGTTAAAATACCAATGGAACGGTCTGGTGATGTCTAATGGAGGATCTTAATCGTAATATTGCGTAAGAAGCTTGCAGGCGGATATCAGCATCCATTTATTGAATGGACAGAATTGCAGAAGGTCATTACGGGGCGTAAAGACATTTGCTAACATGCGAGTGTGCTACTTGGTAATGTCCAAATCCTTCCAGGCTTTTGTATGAGCCAGGATTTTTTTTTTCTTTTCCAAGAGCGGGATAAAGCCCAAGGCGTGGACCAGTGCCAGCCCCCAGTATGTTGCTGGGATGTTTTAGACATGCTTTATCTTCCCTGAGGGGGAACGCCACAAGATAATAACGGTGCATGTTTTGTGTCGTTGTGAGATGGAAGTGTTAATGGGGCCTTTTTGTTTGACTGCATGACTCAGCTGCATTAATGGATGTCAGCATGTCTGAAAGCTACCTCTTTAATCTAGTGGGCATATTTTGGCTCTGTGATGGACAGTGTTATCCTAACAGCAATAGCTCTCTGTCAGCTGTCATTTGTCTAAGTGTTTTATATTGTCTGGGCAAGCACCTACAATTTTATTTATGCGACATTAAAACAATGCGTGATATATTTAGATGTGCTCTGATCCCCATTTTCTAATTTTAGTTGCTTTGTGAAAGGTTTTGTTGATTGGCCCTAACAAGGCTTAGTCCAACTTCATTATAAAGCTTAGCAAGAGGTTTAAGGGAGGTCACAAACTTTTCAGGATTGCATTAAATAGAAATCCCAAAGCTCAATATAAGTATAGAAAGTCAAGTTTTTAGTGGCCAATATTTGTCATTAATTTTATTGTTAGAAAAGCATGTTAAAAGTTAACTGCATATTCTCTTTTGTTTTATTGCTCAGTGAAAACATTTTAAATCAAGAGATTATTCTAAAGAGGTGCTTAGTGTGTTAGTGTTTTGTAACAGCAACATTAAGTTAAAGAGAGCTTTGCATACACTGTTTAGCGCTGACTATTTTAAATGGGGGGAAAAAACTGCGTTTCCATTATCCGGTAATTACTGTTTTTTTTTTTTTTTTTACAGAGAAAATCAGTTGAAGTCTGACATATTTAAATCTTTCCGTCATAATGTCTGGTGAATATAATTCTCTCTAAGCTCCTTCTCTGCGATGACAGCATGTCATGGTTATTGGGGCTTGAGTTTCCTTAACAACCTGTGAAATTCTCATCAGGGATTCCAGTCTGTCCCCAAGCGAGAGCTTCTTTTAGTTGGCCGAACTGGCAAAAGTAGCCTGCTTGATCCCTGTCTGCTGTGTCAAAACAGTGAAGTGAAGGTCGCCCCGGCGAGGATTCGGTCACAAGACTTCTTATGCTCATTGCAAGATGTCAGACCCTCGGAACCTTTGATATTTAACCAGCAGCAGCACGCTTCGCCGCTGCCAAAAGGCGCAAGATGTAAAATGATATGAGCCAGCCAACTTTGGTTGGACGGGTGCGGTGGCTCAATTAAACAGGGGTGTCTGGATGTCCTTCAGGAAAAACATAATTGAGATTTGAATATCAATTCCTGCATTTCTACATAAACTTAGGGATTACTGTAACAATGCATAGTAGCGAGAGACAAGAAAGAGGGACTGATATATTTGAACCAGAAGGGCTGTAGCCTCTATATGGGGCAGCTGTTCTACCCACTGCACTACTTGCTTCCCCAAGTCAATGTATTGTGTGTAGTGGAATCTGCAGCCAACCTTACTAGTTAACCATAAGTGCCTCCTGCAGGACCTTGCGATGGGCTCAAATGCAGAGGGGGAGCTGCTCAAAGACGCCATGAAGAGCATTGTTCCTGTGCTCCTCAACAATGAAATCGAGGCCTATGACAAAATCCGCATCATACTGCTCTACATTTTCCACAAGAAAAAAGGTGGGCCCTAGAAGCCACTCTTTCGGTTTCAAGTAATACCTGTGCGGTATGTTAAAACCAATATTCATGTGCAAAATATTTTTAAAATGAGAATTTTGGTATCCATGTAGGCATCGGTGAGGAGAACCTTGCTAAGCTCATCCAGCATGCAAACATACAGGCGGACAGCAACATCATCACCAACCTGCAGAACCTGGGCTGTAACATCATAGCGGAGGTAAGTTTCTTGACTTTTTAGCTTCTATTTGGTCTCAGTGTGTGTAGTGGATGTATTTTTTTTTAAAGGTGTTGTGTTGTTTGTTAGGGCCGCAATGCTGGTAAAACTCTGCCGGAGCGGAAGGTGCGCACGGAGAGCAAATACCAGCTCTCTCGATGGACTCCCATCCTCAAAGACGTCATGGAGGTACTAAAGCCAAAGTGAAGTTTTGGATTTGGCTGGAAAACTTGTTCAGTTTCTTTTTAACTTCTTACATTGTCTTATTTCTGTGTTCCAGAATGCCATAGATGATAAACTGGACAGAAAGCAGTGGCCATTTATTTCTGACCCTGCTCCCATCAATACAACTCAGCCTGCAGTCAGGTGGGAACCAGAAAAAAAAATCTCAATTAAAGGGGTGAACCTATAAGAATGGATCAGTTTACAATATACACTACATAGTGGTCACATATCTTTTGTGACTACAGAGAAGGACACAAGACACAATCCACGGAGAAATCCAAACAGCCTGGTTTCAAAAAGTTGGCCTTAAAACAGCTTGTTTGTGCTCCCTTGAATTTATGATGTCATGAGGACACTAAATACCCATTTACAGCTAAAATATTAATGAAACAGACTAAAAACTGTGTTTACTGGGGTGAGGATATATCTTGTTAGAAAAATCCAAACTTGTAATAAAACTCAGAAAAGTGCATGTTACTGGACCTTTAAATGAAAGCATGTCTTTTTTGACCTTAGGATGTATTAGATTGGAAAATGTCCATTGTTTTCTATTTGCTTTGTCTTTTGAAGCAACCCAACTATTAAGTGGGGTTACAGACAGATTATTTTGTGTAGAAGCAAAGCTTTTATCCCTTTGACTGAGATTGGGCCAAGCTTTTTTGACAAAATGAGTTTGAGTTGAAAAGGTAAAATGGTCCCGTCATGGTGATGGTGCTTGTATAAACAATTCTGAAAGTCCTGGGTTCACTTATAATCTGTATAATGCACAATGTCCATCTCCATCCTTTCATTTTTAGCAAAGTGCAGAATTAAAATGAAGTAGTTATTCCCACTAATACAGTCTGGTTTTACAGGGCCATATAAAACCAGACATGGCAGATGAACTGTGTAATATGATGACCTGATTAGCAGAGAAATACTTATTAACTTAAGTTTTGGTTCTCTTCCATGTACCATCACTATCCTCACAAGTCATTTCCCACTTCTACTTTAGGTTTCTGCTTCCTCTCAGGAATACAATCCCCAGAATCCATTTCTAGATACTTTATCTAAAATGAAGCGTTGCTATATTCATGATATTTGGATTATTTGCTGCTTATTTGAACTTTTAATGATGGATCATGCGTATTTAATGAAACTGAGTCCTTAAAAACAGCCCATTATTTAGTTAGCTGTTGCTTAACTATTGTTTAAATTCTTTCTTTTACAGCAGTGCACGTTTTGGACACTGGCACAAAAATAAATCCCCAACGGAATATCGTTCGGGCCCTCGGCTTATTATATTTGTGATTGGCGGGGTGTCGCACTCCGAGATGCGTTCTGCCTACGAAGTGACCCGAGCCACTGATGGGAAATGGGAAGTTCTGATTGGTAAGCCGTCAGCGTTGTTCAGCTGTGTGATTTCACAAATTTCACAAAATGTGGCATTCAGTTAGTTTTGCCTTCACTCATTATGTTTTTTTTTTTTTTTGACAGGGTCCTCTCACATCCTGACTCCAACTACCTTTCTTAATGACCTGAAGAGTCTGGACCAAGTTCCTAATCCTGACTGTTGAGATTGCCAGCCGCTGGAAAGCGATGAGCACACTGGAATGAGAGTTTAGACTTTCCCGTTAAGATGATTGGCTGCCGCTCTTTGGTCACAGCATCTCTTCGCATCTGAAGTGAAACATTTTTAGATGTAGCTTGAAGAAAATATCTCTAAATCGTTATTTTATTTTAGAAGGTTCTTTTTATTGTGTATTGCAAAATTGACTCTGTATACTTCTGTGATTGAAATATTTAATTTGAATGTAGGCATTAATGATATGTTGATTACTGTACTATTCTCACTGAAATTGTTATTTTTGGTAAGATATATTGATTTCCTTAGTTTTGTACTGAAAAGCTTGCATTCCTTCCACAAAACTGGATTATCTCACACCAAAAATCATATTTAAGTCTAATATATGTAGATGTATATACCTTATATCCATGTGATAGCCGTTTTCTCTAGGTACGCTTTTTTTTTCCTCCAAAATATCATCTCATACAAAAAGTCTCACCTGCTGTCCAATGAAATCTTGCACATTTTCCTTTTCCATTAATATATTGCTGGGAACAAGTGTGGTGGGTGTGTGTTTCTTGGTTGTTAAAGATAATTAATAAAGAAACATGATATTCACTAAATTGTGATTCAAAAGTTGTTTTAAAACCGTTCAGTACAATCAAGGTCCACTTACTCGCTTCTATCAGTGCACATCAGCTTAGTTTGCTGAGATATTTAATATGTACAACTGCTCTTTACAACTAGATAATAAACATTGGAGGTATTAAAATGTGTGTGGGGGTGATTTTAATCAATGCTGTGACATGGTCTAAGCCCTCTTGAACCATATAATAATACAGACTGATATTTCAGTCTGCAAATATGGACTTTAGTTCAAATGGGAGTTATGTACACCATCCAGTGAAAAAGATCATCCCTCTCCATATTGAGGATTATGTTTTCATCTGGGATTAAAGACGGTAATATTAAGAACAGGGCACTGGCCGGGGTCTTAATGGCAATGGGTTAATAGAGTGGATTTAACTCCATTTAAAAGCCTCCCACCTAGCCGTCAAATCCAGTACACAGTGGGAGAGACATTGAACAGGACCATATCTTTCATTGCACATATAATAGATCTGTCCAAGATTTACTGAACGGGATCTCCAGTGATGATTATTCAGTGCAACTTTCTTGACTTTTTTATTTTATCTAGTTATCAGTTAAGAACCTTTTCCCTTTTTTAAGTTTTCATGATGGCAGCTGCTGGAGTGGACTCAAAATCAGAAGCTACAGACACTTTATGGGTAAGACTTCTTCTTTGTAATTTTTAATCTATTTTGATTCAAAGCTGTATGTTATTGACTAATATATATATATATATATATATATATATATATATATTCATTAACAATTCATTAAAAAGTAAGTGAATTCCTCAAATAAGTTAACACATTTAGTTCCAATAAGAAAAACATTCTCTTATCAGATATATAATTTACGTTTTTCTGTTTATTAGGAAACTTCTGAGCAGGACCAGATCCTCAAAATCCTGAGTTGCTCAGACCGCGGGCGAATCGATGATCAGCGTTGCACCTTGAGCTTATCTGCAGCTGCACAAACCAATGCCTGCCCTAGAGGTTGGGATGATAGACACAAAGGTACCCTCTGAATCCTCTGAGTCTTTTTTTTATGGATTTATCTTTGTCTTTTCCACCCCTGCTCTTCACAGGTTCCAGCAACAAGAACTTCCTCACCACCGCGGACAACGTGCAGGGACCCTGGACGTCACTGCCGGGGTTAAACCACCAGGTAGGTTCTAGGGGGCTGGACTGTATGGACCTGCTCTGGTGTTTGTATGAAAAAATGTCTGACGTCCGCTCCTAAATGTGACTTTTCCTCAGAAACCAAGCGCTGAAAAGCATCATGGCTCTGCACCTCAGATCTCTGTGACAGCAAGTACTCCAGATATGAACAGGAAGCACCTGTTAGTACCAGCCGACGGCTCCAAGGTCCAAAACTCTGCCTCCATGGATACTTTACCTGTCACATATGTACATATGTTCATAAACGGTGGTCAACCTCTTCTGGGTCCGTCTGATAGGAAGAGAAACCTGATGAAGAACAAAAGTTCATGAACATGATAAGCCATGGCCAACGTGGACGCATGGATGACCAGCGGTGTTCCTTGGATCCGTGCAGGAGTGCCCCCTGCACACCCAAACTCACAGAGAAAAAGTCAGATGCGAGTAAACTGCAAAACAACACAGGTGAATGTTAAAAATAACTGTCTCTATTCATACATTTTTATGTTAACACAAATTCTCAATTGTTAATTATTACCACTGTTTTATGACAGATCACAGATCAGACAAGTTGCATTGCCTACACATCTTGCTTGTTAAGATAGTAGTGCTTAAGGAGTAATCTAGTAGTAGTATTTTTTTTTTTTATACCAGTAATGGTATCAAGAACTGTGTAAATGCAATGTCATGTTCCAAATTACATATAAAGAAGACATATGAGCAAATACAGCTTTGAATGTAATTTGGGTCCAATTACATGTTTTTTTCACAATGATGCTCAGTTACTTAGTTATAAACTCTTAAAATTACTTCTAATCCTACCACATTATAAATCAAGAATTAATAAATCTGATGGGCACAATGTCTCAAACTTCACTGGAAAGACATCTCTCAGAATTAGTGCACTCACAGCTTTGAGTTTCCACATCAAACTTGTGTAAATTGATTGTGACAAATCATTTACATCGGCCCTGTCCCTTAAAGTCAGATTGTCTTTGAGCACAGAGGATCTTTTGCAGCAGATAGTATCAAATTCTGTGCAGTGAACCTCAAGCATCTGTAGGAACAAAAAGAAAAAGTTGCTTTTGTGTGGGAGGGGGTCTTTGTTACACATATCTGTTCCTATTTCATCCTGGTCCAGATGCTGAGATGCTCTTCACCCTCTTGGCCAACTCTCAGGGCCAACGGCTCGATGACCAGCGGGTAACGCTTCCGACGTTACCAGGACTACAAAAAGGAAATCCTACATCCAAGGACTCTAAAGTTCAGGTTCTGCTTTTCTTTCAGTGCATTAGAATATCAAACCCACCACAATAACATAGTGTCTTCCTTTAATGGTTACACAGATGTTAGTTTATTTGGAAGCGACAGCACACATTACTGAACATACACAATACAGTACATTGATATTTGAACAGGCATCAGATAAATCAAAAATATATAGAGGAAAAAAATTGTCCTGGCTTTGAACCTTGTCCCTCTTGGAAGAATTAAGGTAGGATTATTTAATATATTTAATATATTAAATGAAAAGTAGGTTGTTGGATGGCACTTAAATTTTCAGCAAGCAGTTCCACTCCATCCTATATTTTGGAAGTTTTCTGCCTCCATGTCAGTTTTAATGAAAATATCATGTTAAAGCACACCATCAATAAATAGCTTGTAGCTTTAAGAAAGGTTTGCACTGCAAAACTCAAACAAGTTGACTTTCATAACACCATCTTTGGCGTTTTTGTGCTGTGAAACAGCATGTATTAAATATATCTGCCTATGAATTGAAAATGGTGAGAAATGGTCTAATTATTTTTTTCAGGATTCCAAAAGGGAGGACCCGAAGCCCCAAATCCTGACCCCACAAAAGGAGCCTGTGAATAGTCTAAACCCTCCGCATTCGTCCTCATTCAGCCCCGGCTCAGAAAGAGAACGTCCAAAGAGCATAAGGCATAAAACTCCTGCAAAACAGGTTTACGCAAAGTCACTGCTTTAAATTCGAGGGGGGAAAAAGGCATCCCCATTAAGCGTGATGATGTTTTACATTTCAGTGCCTGTTTCTTTCATCATCCAGGTCTTGACTGAATCTGAACAGGATGAATTTTATTCCTTCATGTGTCATGCCCAACGTCGGCAAATGGACGACCAGCGATGTGCCTTAAATGTTAGCCCCAGTCCCAAATCCACAGCCAAACAGGAGCCCTCTCAGAGCACAGAGCCCAAAGGTTAGAGCGCTGCTTTTCAAACCTAGCTTCATTTATTTTTTTTTTATTGATTCATTTCTTTTAGTCACTGCAAGTCCACACAAACATGGGTATTTCTGAAATTTAACTTTTATGGTCCCCTGTTAAAAAAAGTATGAACAATGTCATTACAGTATGTAGCAATATTACGCCATTTTAGCCAATGAAAAGGCTGGAAAAATTCAAACGAGAAAAATAGAAATATCAAACCAAGGCCATGGATATACTACACCATGGCCGAGGCTGGGCAGATTCCTTCGTCTCCATGGATACAACCAAGTTTTTTGTGGATGGCCCCTAAATTACTCTATCTAGCTCTTATGTAATAAATATTCACATATTCGCTCATACATCTAATACATCTCTTCTGTACTCCCTCAGGTCCAGATTCTGATAAGTTCTTCAACCTTCTGGCTAGTTCTCAGGGCTCACGGCTTGATGACCAGCGGGTATGCCTGCCGTCGTTGCCGGGGATACAGAACGGAGCCACGTCAGCCGCTGAGGAGATGGATGCAAACTACTTGTTTTACATGGTTTCCAGAGTCCAGGTTAGCCTCATACTGTATGCGTGGTTGGTTGGTTCGAAGACCGTTACTGAAAAAGTTACGCTTGTGAGACAACATCACTGCTATTTTCCTCCCACAGGGCTCAAGGATGGACGAACAGAGATGTTCTGCTCCCCAAATCATGCAGCAGGCCCCGTCTACTCAGCTCAGAGCCCATCCTATTTCCGACACAGCTAATAAACCTCACAGAAGATCGTCCTCCCTAAAAAGGGGCAGAAATGACCTGAATCAGCAGGTGAGACATCTTGCTGCACAATCTTCATCTTTTAGTTTTTCCTGTACAATCTACTGTCCTGCAATCTTGTGTTCTCTTAAATAAAATCTCAGTGTCAGTGAACAGATTCACAGGACCCACTTCTCATTGTTTTTCCCTCTTTTAATCAATTTTAAGGAGGCATCTCCAGTTGAGCAGGAGCAGTTCTTTAACATGATAAGTCGTGCACAAAAGGAATGTATGGGGGAGCAACGCTGCTCTTTGCAGCCCAGCAGAAGCACGTCAACCACACACAACGGGAGGACTTTAAACAGTCAGCCCACAGGTCAGGAGAGCACACTCGCAGGGTCGTAGGGTCACAGGGTCGGGTATGTGTTTTCTGTCTCTGTGATGTCACGTAAATAACAGTGAACTCTGTGCAAACAGGTGAAGAAGCGGACGCGTTCTTTGACATCATTGCCTCCAGTCAGGGCGGGCGGCTGGACGATCAGCGCGTCGCGCTTCCTGCCCTGTCGCCCGCACGTGACAATTCTGGAGGAAAACTAACTGGGACTCAGGCAAAAACTGGAATTCCAGTAGGTTACACACTTGCTGTGTGTGGTGAACAAAAAGAATATTTGTAACCAAAATGTATTTCCTCTTTATTGTTTGTAATGTCCCACCCTCAGGGTAAATTTCTGCATGCTTGTAATAACAATGAACTCCTTTCATACGAAAAACTTTATTTTATAAAGTTATAATATTTCTCTGCTGATTTTTTTTTTAATTTTCTTCTGTAAGGCCTCTACCTCACACCTCACTGTGGCTGAAAGAACGCCAATAGCACAGAGGAAGGACGGCACCAGGAATTCCTCTAACCCCCAAATAGACTGTGCAGCGTTTGGCTCCCCGAGAGTTGTGCCCAAATCTTCTTCATTCAGTCCAGACTCTGAAACTCTGAAGCTAAATTCCCCGGGACAGGTAAAAAAAAACATTCCTTCAAATGTAAAACTATTTTTATCAAGTGTGATTGCTGGAAAATATTTTCATTTTAATATGTAAATGCATGCTAATATAAAGGGCTGTGAACTCATGTATTTACCAGTCTAATCAATCCCTGGTGCTTTGCACTCAAGTACATATGAGTGAAAAGATCTGACTTTAAACTTGTCTTAATGCAAGACTAAGAATTACTGACACACTTCATGTAAAACAATATGTTTTTTAAAATATTTTTTTCATTACAGGTGACAGTGAGGGTGTCTATGAGCTTCACGCCACCACAGGTAAACTGTGTCACAGCTTGTGACGGTAGTGAGCTATTTTCCCATGGATGTGATCTTGATGATCAATATGTGGTTTGATCGATACTTATTTGACTCTTTTATCTGTCAAAGGGACATGAGAATTCCGACCAGCCATGCACATTCCCAGAAGTGTTCCTCACCATAGGAGCTCCAGGAGATAACCTGGTGATCCCCCTGAGCCCAGTAAATGGCAGGTCCCTTTCCTTCAATTTGAACCTTGTCAGAAAAGAAGACGCCATGTCCGGGCAGGGCTCTCTAAGCCCCGCCAGTCCCAGGAAAGCCCACTCAAGGTTGTCATCCCCCAACCGAGGAGCAACTCATGAAGAACACGAACAGGGGATTGCGATCAGTCCAGATGACGACTGCTTCTCTCTAGTCGAGAAGGTTCACACAGCCCAGCTGCAGAAGGCGTTGGGGCAAGGAGACAAATGCAAAGGTGATCCAGCAAAAGGGAAGGAAAAGGCAGAACAAGGAAAGGAAAAGGGTGGTGGAAAGAAAGACAGGAATGATGGTGGAAATAAAAAATAACCCTGGAGGAACTATGCAAATGAAATTTGAAATAATCAAATAAAAATAATCTATAATTGGTTAAAAAGGGAGTTTATCAGTATATGTTTTTTATAAAGTAGCATAAGCTGGGTAAGGTAATTGTTGAGGCATTTTTTTGATTTTCCTCTTTGATAGTTACATATGCAGTAGATGCACAGTATATATAACTCATTGCTTTACTTTTTAAGGGGCAAACTCCTATTAATGTATAAAGATAAAACTGCCCATCCAAAGGGAAAAAGTGTAGGCAGGTTGGAATTATATCAATAAATCAAGAAAATTACAAATTATGTAACCCTATGAAGAAAAACATTAAACGAAAATGAAAAATTGAATAATATTGACTGTTGTTCTTGACTTTATGTCTGAAGGATATAAAGTTGTGGATGACCTGCAACGTTCTGCTGCTGAACTGAAGTTTTTGTGCTTGAAAGTGTACTATCCCATGGTATAGCTACTTTGGAGAGCATTCCCTTAGCCTCCAGCACCACTGTAAGGAATCTGGGAGTTATCTTTGATCAAGATATGTTCTCACTGCCCACATTGAAGAAATCACCAATGTTAGCCGCTCTCCACTGGCTTCTGGTGAAATCAAGAATAGAATTAAAAATCCTTCTCCTCACATATAAAATTCATAATGCTCAAGCTTCATTTTAATCCTAAATCATAGTTCCCTATCATCCACTGAGAACGCTGTGCTTCCATTGTAGTGCAGTTGTAGAATTACGAGACCTTCTCATTCTCTAAGAGTAGAATGAGAAGCAGAGCCTTCAACTATCAGGCTCCTTTCCCTCGGAACCACCTCACTTTGAGCTGCAGCTTTCCATTTTGGTAACTGTTATTTAAGATAGTGTGAAGTTGAATATGACAAACAAAAGTGAAAAAACCAAACAAAAACAAATATTTTTCAACATTTATTGAAGATTCACATTGAATTATCAAGAGGCTCATATTTTATGAACTCGGTTGAAATCAAGTATCTTATTCAGCTTCACTTCCCTGCAAGTAAAAGAAACAATAATTAGACATTGGAAGTCTTTGGATTATCATATGAATATAAAAAAACATTCTGTGTTAAAGCCTGTGTCTATTTATGTTTATAGTTTTTGTGTATGGATATATGTGTATATCTTTGATACATAACACATTTATTAAATAGGATGAGACATTTACCTTTCCAACATCACGACTCTTGGCCCTCATCTTGTTGACCTGAGACTCAGCGATGTCAGCGCGCTCCTGAGCTTCCTCCAGCTCATGCTGGACCTTCCTGAACCTGGACAGGTGGGTGTTGGCCTGCTCCTCCTGTGAAGTATTTGGAGTTGCATTACATTAGTTAGAAAGAATTCCATGGTGATAGTATTAAAACAAATGTCAATGATTGGTCACACCAATCGACTGTATTTGACTCACAGCTTCCTCAGCCTGTCTCTTGTAAGCCTTCACTTTGAGCTGCAGCTTGTCCACCAGATCCTGAAGTCTGTGCACGTTCTTCTTGTCCTCCTCAGTCTATACAAGCACAAGGAGTGTTACTGATGGTGTTTAGAAAAAACGTCAAGAAACAATGATAGTTTTAGTTGCATCAGAAATTACCTGGTAGGTCAGCTCCTTCACTCTCCTCTCATATTTGCGGACTCCCTTAACAGCGTCAGCTCCACGACGCTGCTCACCTTCAACTTCAGTTTCCAGCTCACGCACCTGAAAAGTGATTTTGAAATAGTGTTAGGCCAAGTAAAACCAGATTTATGTATTTACATAGTCCTGTATAATGTAACAAACTGTTACTGTTACATGTGTTTCTAAATGAATGAGTTTAGGCTTAGAGTCTGTTCTGTTAGGTGATAGTGCTGGGATTCCCTGAGGATCTTGAGTAAGACCTGTGTTAGTGAGTAATAAATTAGCAGCTAAACTGCAAACATCTTAGCATGTGATTTTTTAAAGATGTTACGATCCTTTTGTTACATTGGCTGCATAATTGGTGCAGGAAGATATGGGAAAATAGAGTTTTGAAGTGTAACTAAAGCACTGGGAAGCAACATGAGGAGGAGCCGTGATATGTAGGTTTACACTGTAGCAGAATACATCCTGGGGACCCCTCTATATAGCAATTTACAATATGTCAGTGCATACCCTTGACTCCAGTTTCTGGAGCTGTTTCTTGCCACCCTTCATGGCGAGGTTCTCAGCCTCATCCAGACGGTGCTGCAGGTCCTTGACTGAGACCTCCAGGTTCTTCTTCATCCTCTCCAGGTGAGCACTGGTGTCCTGCTCCTTCTTCAGCTCCTCAGCCATCATGGCAGCCTGAAATGATAGGTGTTTTTGAAGCATAATTTTCAATGTATTTGGTGAAGTGAAGTTGCATCTTATGAGAAGAAGACTCATAAACTCACATCAGTAATGGCCTTTTTGGCTTTGTCCTCAGCGTTTCTTGCTTCCTGAACAGCATCATCCACTTCACCCTGAACCTGCACAAAGTCGGCCTCCAGCTTCTTCTTGGTGTTCAGAAGACTGGTGTTCTGAAGATTGAAAAAGTTATATTTAATTAGATAATTGTTGTGGAGAACAAAGCTGGTATGAATATTTCTTTCTGTATGAAGACATTTCCATGAAGACAGTTATTGACTATAAACCTGAGAGTGAAGCAGTCCGACACGCTCGCTAGCATCAACCAGCTCCTGCTCAGCCACTTTGCGTCCTCTCTCTGTCTGCTCCAGAGCGGCTCTCAGCTCCTCGATCTCAGCGATCATGAGGCCATTTCTGCGCTCCACCATGGCAACCTGCTCCTTCATGTCTTCCTGTCCTCTGACAGCGTCATCAAGGTGCAGTTGGGCATCCTGACCACATGTGGAGAAAAAAAAAGTTAAAGTGAAAGTTGAAGTTTCTCTTCAATATTTGTAAATTCATTGATCAGACCAAACTCACCTTGAGCTGTCCCTGGACAATCCTGAGTTGTTTCTGAGACTCAGCAGCCTGCCTGTTGGCATGGCTCAGCTGAATCTCCATTTCGTTCAGGTCTCCCTCCATCTTCTTCTTGATTCTCAGGGCATCGTTCCTGCTCCTGACCTCAGAATCAAGAGTGCTCTGCATGGAGTCGATCACCCTCTGGCTGTTCCTCTTGATCTGCTCCATCTCCTCGTCCTTTTCTGCCAGCTTCCTGTCAACCTCACCTTTGATCTGGTTGAGCTCAAGCTGAATACGGAGAATCTTGGACTCCTCGTGCTCCAGCGTGCCCTGCAAGGAAAATCCTAGTTTAACAGAATTCACTGAATAATTCCGAAAACAAATAAACCAAAAAAAGAAGATATTACCTCTGCTTCCTCAAGGGCAGTCTGAATTTCAGCCTTTTCACTTTCTACAGCCTTCTTGCACTTTTCAAGCTCATGGATGCTTTTTCCGGTTTCCCCAATCTGTTCAGTCAGATCTGCAATCTCCTCTGTAAGGTTTTAAAAAAAGAGACACATGTTATTGGAAGCTTCATAACTCGTGATAATGGGTTATTTTCCTAGATTGCAATTGACGTACGCTGCAGGTTCTTGTTCTCCCTCTTCAGGGTCTCCAGATGATCCAGAGCCTCCTCGTAAGAGTTCTTCATCTTGAACAGCTCAGTGCTGAGAGAGCGAGCCTCCTTCTGAGCTCCTTCCAGCTCTGCCTGGCCCTCCTCGTACTTCTGTTTCCATTCAGCAAGGACCTGGAATCGTATAGATGAGTAACACAGATGAATTACTCAGATAGATTTTGTGTTTCACTCTAATCTGTGATCAGTGGTTTCCCCTTACCTTATCAAAGTTCCTCTGCTTCTTGTCAAGGTTGGCAGCCAGACTATTGGCTCTCTCTACATCAATCATGAGGTCCTCCACCTCACCCTGCAGCCTCTGCTTGGTCTTCTCCAAAGAGGCACACTTTGAGTTCACAGCCTCAATGCACTCCTCAGCATCCTGAAGACGCTGGGCAAGCTTTTTCCTGTGGTAGTGGAAAAGTATTTTCTTATAGATACATATGTAGTATATACAGAAAGATAGCAAAGTGTCTGATAAGAAATAGATGTGCTTAAATTCATGAAAGAGTAAAAAGATTGTACGTACTTGGCCTCCTCCAGCTCCTCAGTGCGCTGGATAGCATCAGTCTCATATTTGGTTCTCCATTGAGCCACTTCACTGTTGGCCTTGGACATTCCACGCTGCAGCTCAGCTTTAGCCTCCTGCTCCTCCTCAAACTGCTCTCTGAGCAGATCACAGTCATGGCGAGCTGACTGGACACTATGGGCCAGAGCATTCTTGGCCTATAAATTCAGAAAAAGGGGCATGAAATGACAAGCTGTAGCACATACACAAGTCCAACATTATGTTATCATCTTACCTGTTATGATCTTACCTAAGAAATTTAAATGTAAATCTTTAAATATTTTTTTTAATTAGATTAATGCTTATTCTTCCATATAATTCTAATTAAAATGTATTTCATATTTGTCCAGTCTATTTCTGTAGCACAGGTTCACAGAGGTGGTTGACAGTCTGTTTACACTTTATTATGTAGTAGTAGACAATGCAGACATAAGATGTACCTACCTTCATTTCCTCCTCGATGTGTCTCTTAAGCTCTTCGATCTGCTGAGTAAAAGCCTGTTTTCCCCTGCTTAGCTGGGAAATGAGAGCTTCCTTCTCCTCAAGCTGGCGGGAGAACTCACCTGCACAAATAGGTTAAGACAACTTCTAAATAGAACAATTATACACATGGAAATGACAAATGTTTTATCATGTTTATTAGTAGGGCTAGAGTCACGACAGCACTGATTCATATATAGTATTGTACACTTGTAGAAGATGTTGCTTTCACTCGTCCAACACCAGACTTGATTGAAATATATTGTGTCTGTTTATTTCATATGTTATTTACAGATTAAACAAAGGGGTGTTACATGTAACATACACACCATTCTCCGTTTGTAGTCGTGCCCTCTGTGCACTCAGGTCATTCAGCTGGCGAACATTCTCCTCATTTTTGCTCCTAATTTCACTTAATTGGTCTTCAAGTGTTCTGCACATTTTCTCCAGATTGCCCTGTGAGTGTAGGAAAAGATATACAACAATTTCTTACAAAGAAGTTGAACGTTGAGCTCTATGATGAAGTATTTATTTTCTATTTGTACTGGCTGAAATCTTATGCAATTGCATTTTCCCAAAGAACAGTGGATACCTTAGCTTTAGCAATAGCCTCCATGTTGCTGGAGAGGTCATCGATCTCCATCTTGAACTCGCTCTTCTCCTTCTCCAACTTCTGCTTGACACGCTGGAGGTTGTCGATCTGCTCTCCCAGCTCTGCAACACTGTCAGCCTGCTTCTTGCGGAGAGCTGCAGCGGTGGCTTCATGCTGCAGGGTTGACTCCTCGAGGTCACGACGCAGCTTCTGGAACTCAGCCTCACGCTTCTTGTTCATCTCAATCTGAGCGGCTGTTGCTCCACCAGCTTCCTCAAGCCTCTCACTGATCTCCTCAAGCTCCCTGGAGAGGTCAGCCCTCTGCTTCTCAACCTTGGCCCGAGCAGCGCGCTCAGCCTCGATTTCTTCTTCCAGCTCCTCAATACGAGCCTAGGTTTGATGATAGTATTATTGTGAGTTATTTAAAATGAAATATAAAGTGATGTTTTAGCTAATGTGTATAATAATTATGTTACCTGGTGTTCCTTGATCTTCTTTTGAAGCTGAGTACCAAGAGACTGCTCATCCTCAATCTTGCTGAGCAGCTGGCTGGTCTCAAAGTCCTTCCTGGAAGAGGACAGAAAAAAACATTTTTTGCATTATTGTGTTGCAGTATGGCCATAGATCATTGTAGGGTTGAAGATAAAAAGGGAAACCTACTTCTTGATTTTCTCCTCAGATTGCTGCTTGTCATTCTCCAGATCCATTATGGATTCCTGGGCCAGTTTCAGATCTCCCTCAAGCTTTCTCTTGGCTCTCTCAAGGTCCATGCGGAGCTTCTTCTCTTGCTCCAGGGATCCCTCAAGCTTTTGAAATAATATCACAATGATGACATACAATGGAATCATGTAAAATGTACAAATTCATAAGCAGTATTTTCCTCACGTCATCGACTTGCTGTTCCAGCTTTGTCTTGGCCTTGGTCAGAGTATTGACTTTGTCCTCCTCTGCCTGGAGATCATCCAGTGTTTGCTGGTGAGCCTCTTGGAGGGCTTTCTTCTCTTTGGTGAGCTTAGCAATGGCCTCATCTTGAGATGCCATCTCCTCTGTCAGGTTTTTAACCTGAAATGATATGAAAAGTATTTCCACAAAAATATATAAATGAATATGGCCTGTTGTAGTATTTCTTTATTTGAATGTAAAAGAGACAAATGATGGTACCTTGTTTTCTGTGGCATGCTTCTCCTTTTCCACTTTAGCCAAGGTGAGCTCCAAGTCATCAATATCTTTCTTCAGCTCAGAGCATTCATCCTCCAGCTTCCTTTTTTTGGCAGTCAGCTCAGCATTTATTTCCTCTTCATCTTCCAGTCTCTCAGTTGTCTCTTTGAGTTTGGCCTCGAGCTGGATCTTGCTCTTGATGAGCCCTTCACACCTTTCCTCTGCATCATTAAGGCTTTCATCTCCCTATAGTGTTTTTGGAAAAAACAGTAAATCAATGAGTTAGTTATTCTCTAAATGCACATGAATATTTTGAAAAATTTATAAGAGGATCACAAATGGTATTAGTTTAAGTGAAATTACTCACAGATGCAACTTGCAGCTGCAGGTCATTCTTTTCCTGCAGCAGGGAAACCATCTTCTCCTCCAGCTCCTTCTTCTTGGCCAGAGCAGTAGCCAGGTCTGTCTTCATCTTTTCATAGTTCTCCTTCATGTTTGCCAGCTCCTTCTCAGTCTCAGCGCTCTTCAGAAGGGGCTTGATCTTGAAGTACAGATGCATCCATGGCCAGTTTTTCACATTCATGAAAGAGCGGATGTTGTACTGGATGCTGAAGATCGCTTCTCTGAAAGAATAACACCAATTGGTTGTATTAATATATTTCGTTTGACATCACACTGGAATTTAAAGCGGCCTAAGTAGAAGAAGTCTGAAAGGAAGGCACTACATGGATCCAATGGCAGTTTCTATTAACTTCCGTTCCTGTTTTGACATCACAACAGGACACATTTCTAAATGTATTTTATTATTTGTAAATGTAAGTTTCAGCAAACACCACAGAGGAGACCAGACCACACATAATGAGTGGGTGGTCTTATTTAACAGTTTGTGTGTTAGCAAGAATACTAGAGGCCTAAATATTTACACACAAGCACTGAAAAAGTCTTCGATTGAGAATAGGGCCCCTTTACTGTACTGTATGATAATTATTTATACCTCCTCTCCATCATCTTAACAAACTCCTTCCTCATGAGGAATCCTCTGCAGAGAGCTTGAGTCATGGTCACCAGCTCAGCCAGTTTGTCATCTCTCATCTCCTCAAGGACACCCAGCAGACCAGCTTTGAAGAACACCTATAATATGAAGTTAGCATATATGGTTTCAGTGGGACATGTATGCATTGTAAGTTAAATATGTATTGATATTTCCCATAGAAATGCACCTTAGTGTGTCCAAACTTGTACTGAGTGTGATCCACATCAATGGAGCCCAGCAGCTTCTCTGAAGCTTTCTTGTTGTCAATGAACTGTCCCTCAGGGATGACACTGGCATTCAATACTTTGTATCTACAAAAGACATTTCAGGATCTCATATTGTTATGATGGTCATTCCATTGGTAATTTCTTTAGCAATGCAACCTCATTTTGGTGCAGTTTCTAAAAGTCACCTCTGCTTGAAGTCAGCATAGAGGATTCTGCTGGGGAAGCCCTTTCTGCAGATTCTGATGCCTTCCAGCACACCGTTACACCTCAGCTGATGGATGACCAAGAAGTTCTCCATAAGACCTGCACATCGTATGAAAGGATCCAGTTTAATAACAATTCGGGTATTAAATTCCAGTGATTACAATCTGAGGGGAAAACAGCACCAAACCTGGGGTCTTTGATTCATTGGGAATCAAACAGCGCACAAAGTGAGGGTGAGTGCTCCTCAAGTTGGTCATCAGCTTGCCCAAATTCTCCTGTGGGATGAATGAATGTGGGTTGTCATTCTCCAAATGTCAACTTCCAAACATTGACCAATTTAAATTTGATCTGTATTTCAGCATTTGTTAAATATACCCTGAAAAGTGCAGACACAGTCTGGAAGGAACCACCCTTCTTCTTTCCAGCACCTTTTTTGGCGGCACCAGCATCTGTTTTTTGTTTATATTTTAACAGAATTACAGTAAGTTAATTCCCAATATGTTGTTCAGATTTGTACGTTCAACGGTTGCAATGTGCATTAGTTACAGTATTAGCTTCTTACCCTCAGCTCCAGCATGAGATGCATACAAGAAGCTCAGAAGTTTGTTTGATGACTTCTGGTAGAGCTGGACAACAGAGTCGTTCAAGGGGTCCTTGTTCTTGTCCAACCAGCCAGTGATATTGTAGTCCACTGTACCAGCATAGTGCACCAGGGAGAAGTGAGCCTCAGCCTTGCCCTTTCCAGGCTTGGGCTTCTCAAAGGCCTTGGTCTTGCCAAGATGCTGATCATGCAGCTTGTTCTTGAAAGAAGTGTCAGAGGCCTTGGGGAACATGCACTCCTCTTCAAGGATGGAGAAGATGCCCATTGGCTTTGAGGGAAATAAATACATTTCACATTAAAGAATTAAACCATGGACACAAATATTTGCACATCTAGATTTGACCTGATTGACTACTTACCTTCTCAATCAGCTCAATGCAGGCAGCCAAGTCCATACCGAAGTCAATGAACTCCCAGTCAATGCCCTCTTTCTTGTACTCCTCTTGCTCCAGGACGAACATGTGGTGGTTGAAAAACTGTTGCAGTTTCTCATTGGTGAAGTTGATGCAGAGTTGCTCCAAGCTGTTGAACTGCAATAAATGGAATGTATTCAGGTACATGGTACAACTGTGTTGATCTTCAGCTGCTCAGACATGTTTCAAACACTCACATCAAAGATCTCAAATCCAGCGATATCCAACACTCCAATGAAGAATGATCTTGGCTGCTTTGTGTCCAGCATCTCATTGATACGGACGACCATCCACAAGAACATTTTCTCATAGACAGACTTGCACAGGGCACTGACAGCATTGTTGACCTAGAAGAGGAAACAAACATACATACGTAACTATTTTTTCCTCACTGCACATTTCTTTTAGAGCTTAAACAATGAATCAATCAATTGACAGAACAGAAAGACTTTGGTTTATTTTTTGGTTCAAAGAATTTTTTAAAGCTCTTTTACCTGTGGAACAGTCTGACCTTTGGTCACCATCTCGTTTCCAACCTTGACTCTGGGGTAGCACAGAGCTTTCAGCATATCAGCTGAGTTCAGGCCCAGGAGGTAGGCGATTTTATCAGCCTCTGAAGAAAAAAATAACCTTTAGCTTTCATGTGAACCGGAACATGTTGAGAAATATATATGTTATGTATGTTACCTAATAACCCTTGGGAATTTTTCCTATGAGATATTATAATCAGATTTACCCTCAGTGCCATCAGGTTCAGCCTGCTCCTCACGCTGCTTCTGCTTGAACTTCATGTTTCCATGATGCATCACAGCACCAGTCAGCTTGTAGATGCCAGCCTTCTCTTCAGAATTGAAGCCCAAGATGTCAATGGCAGTCTGTGTTGTACATGAAAGAAAAATATTTTATCAATTGCAACAATTTAGTTAAAGACTCTTAATTTGATATTCTTCTATTATAATTATGAATGGACACTTTACATCTGTTGCAATGAACTCTTCCACATCATCAATGCTCTTGACAGTCACTTCACCCTGACTAATCATATGGTAGTCATAGGGGTTGGTGGTGATCAGAAGAGCCTCTATGAAAGATAAAGAGAAAAAGGCTGTTTTAGGATCTGCAACAATTCTGGTGCTATTGTCTTAATTCTACCATTGTGGTTCTTATTTGCTTATAATTACGTTGTAACATACCCAGGAGCTCAGGCTTGTGGCCAGTCATCAGCTGGTAGAAGATGTGGTAGCTCCTCTCAGCAGACAGCTGGAAGGTGACACGGGACTTCTCCAGCAGATCTAAGTAAAACAAATTCAACCAGGGACTGTGAGATTACATATAATTGTGTTATGATGCTTTTACTCCAAAACCCATACCATAGTCCACATGAATCTTGAGCTACAACATGGATGAAACTCACATGTTTCAATATCAGCTGAAGCCAGCTTTCCACTGGAGCCAAAGTGGATTCTGATGAATTTACCCTAAAGAAACAGATCATTGATTACATCATTTTTTGTCATTAAGCAACAAGATATCTGGAGATTTATTTTCTGGATTACTTACAAAACGGGAAGAGTTGTCATTCCTCACAGTCTTGGCATTACCATAGGCCTCTAGCAGAGGGTTGGCTGCAATGATTTGATCTTCCAGTGAACCCTACAAGAAGATATACAGTATATAAACCATAAACAGGCAGATCTCTAAGTGTTTTTAGTGAAGGCAACCAATTTTACCTGCATTTTGCCGTGTGTTTGTTCAGCCTTCTTCGATCCGACTACTGCAATTGTTGCAAAGTACTGGATGACACGCTTGGTGTTGACAGTCTTTCCTGCACCGGATTCTCCACTAGGGAATAGGAACATACCTTGAGTGTTTCTGTTCTTCATGCTTTTTATTCCCATATCTGTAAATGTCCTGTATAGTTTTTTATTACTCACGTGATGAGGATGGACTGGTTCTCACGATCTGAAATAAGTACCAGCTTTAATGTCATATTTCATGTCACATCTGCTGCATTTCATTTTGTATCTTATAAAATATATTACCAGTGAGCATGAACTGATAGGCATTATCAGAGATGGAGAAGATGTGGGGTGGTGCCTCAATCCTCTTCTTGCCTCTGTATGCTTGCACAACCTGGGCATCGTACACAGGAAGCCACTTGTAGGGGTTCACGACGACGCAGAACAGGCCGGAGTAAGTCTGGAAAGAGAAAGGAATTCAGGCCTTTATAGTAGACAAATATAGTATTTAAATTTAAACTTTATTTAGAACAATGGCTGTAGAAAAAAGGAAACACTATTGGTAATCTGTAATCTGTGCACATTCACTCTATGTGTTAAACACTCACGTAGATCATCCATGATGCAAAACGCTCTTTGAGGTTATACAGCACGGCAGGCTCGTTGAGGTGGGTCATCATGGCCATGTCCTCAATTTTATCGTATTTTGGAGGATTCATGGGATGGATGTCATCCTCTTTAACAGTGAGAGTCTGAATATAGAGTATAGTAAAGATATAATTTATGATATATGTCGTATATCAACATTTTATATTTAAATGAATCACTCATGTGAGTATTGTCTATTGTGTAGTATTGTGTAGTCATATTCAGTGTAATATAACATTATTTTCTTCTTTACAATATTGTAGTGGGTTTCATTTGTTGCTCTATAGCACTTACCTTTCCTGTTACTGTATCAACAGTGGCTTTGCCACCCTCCCGCTTGACGAGTTTACCCTTGAGGTACATCTCATCAGGCTCAGCCACGTAGTACGCCGTTTTGGCATCAAATGGGGCTGCCTGAGCCTCGATTCTCTCCTTCTCTGGCTTCCGGAGGTAAATGGCCGCCGGGCCATAGGCCTCCATCTCTGCGTCTGTGCTCATGATGACAGCTTACAAGAGACTGAAAATAAGGAGAACATATACACATTGTATATTTTCTTGTATTTCTTTGTGTCTTTTGAAAACATGGATAATATATTATTATATAATATCATATATAAATTGAACAGAATACTTAGGATAATTTACCTCCTATGGTGTGACTTGTAGGTGGAATAGTCAGGCTGTTCTTGGGATCCTGTTCATAATTGGTAAAGCATGAGCGCATAAATTAAAATATACACATCCAAAAACCACAAGGCATTGCATTTATGAGTAATACAACTGAACAATGCTCTTAGTACATCACTGATAGATTACCTTTTGGCAAGACTAAGTACTTAGTAAAGTAATCAATGTACTCACCTCAGGTCAATGCCTTCCAGCTATTGAGAGAGTCCAAGCAGCCTCTTTTATAGTGGAAGGCCTGTCTCCTCAGTAGGTGTGCCCTGCTCACTTTGGTCATGTATTCTTGTCATGTTGATGCTAATCCTGTGACATGGACGTTGGCATTGTGTGCATTGTGTGAATGTGCATGCATACATTGTGCATTGCAGCACATAAATTTTCCCTGTGCCAGAGCTGAAAGTAGCAAAGTATTAGTAAAAACCATTTCAAAATCATCTGATAATGTGAACAATGACTTTCAAACTTATTTATATGAGGATATGTGCTGCATTCATTTTCCAACATTTGCCCTACAAGCACGTCCATGATTTGTCCAGTGTAAATACAAATCATTGTTATACCTGCTTCACAATAGGTTAGATTTTAACTCTTATAGAATAAAATACTGTAAATACAGTTTTGTTCATGGGTATAATGAAGCTAAGGGGCAGATTTGTATTTCAGTGTGTGGAGAAGCACTGACAAGTCACTGGTGTGTAGTTGCAGAGCCTTCACATACATGTCAACTTTGATTCATTTAAACAGGGTCAACTGCACACAAATATTAGTTTAGTTAGGTCATCTGACACATATTTTCTCTGCTCTAAAATGTTTTATAACTTTTATTTTTATAACTCTTTTATTTGATTTCATTATTTCGTCATCTCACAGAAAAGGGGTATGCCATAAAATATCATCAGTAACAAATAAAATATATGTGAGTTCTAATTGATAGCCGATTCGAAGGATTTATATAGAGAATATTGATGCTTTCAATTACAAACAGATCTGTCACCTACTTGTTTCATTAATAACAAGTATTAAGCCTCCGTAATGACATCCAGTCTCAGTGATGACAACCTTAGAGGAGCGTGTAATGGCATGCGCAGGCTGTGGTTTTGGAGGAGCCTTTAAATGTCACTGGTATACAGTTGCAGGAGCACCAGTCCTCTCAGATGTCTGAAATAAAATTGAGGCTGTGCGCCATTCCAGGAAAGCTGAGGAGGGATTACGTATTGCCTTAGAATGGAGTGGAAGAACAGTTGCCATTGCCATCCAAGTCTAGTGGGATAAGACCCAAAATAAGTCCTACGCCAATAAACAAGATGTTAGAGAGGCCATCACTGTAATGGAAACCGTGAATAAAAAGATTATAGGATAGCATCCAAGATTAATGCAACATTAAGTTTTAACATATAATAAATGAGGGAGAAGACATTTACTAATGTACTTTTAACCTTTTTTTTTCATGTGGATTGTCGAGTGCAGTTGCTACGGTTTATATTTAAGAGATGCCCTTGAACCATGTCACCCCTTTGGCCTCATGCAGGTAGATGAACTATTGCCTAAACTTGTGTTGCACACATGCTGTTCAAGTGAGGTCAAAGGTTCTCAGTAGTTTTTCTTGTCATCTCTTATATGGGAAGCCTTGTTGTGCCCAAATATATAAGATGCTATATTTGTGTGAGATGATTTTAGCGCTGATTTTTAACTATTTCTCAGTCTACAATCATGTTTTTCCTAATGCTTGACCTTTTTACAAACAAAATAGTAGTATATGCATGGCTATTTGCCGTGTCACCTTGAATACACTTCATGTTTTGGTGATGGAATGCACCAACTGATTCAAGTTGTAATAGTTACCTTAAACAGTGACATTACAAGTTAAGCTAAACCCATTTAATTAGTCTAGTGTGTATTTTGTCTTTTAAGAGTTAGAAGATTCCAATGTGAGAGTTGTGAGTATATGATTATTTTTTTCTTTTACTTTTTCACTTGACTCGCTGTGTCATGGTGCAACAAAGCTACTTCTTCCTTTTTCATAGCTGCACATTTGACTTGAGGTGTGATAGAAAGTCACTTATTAATTACATGTGCTGAGTATGTATTAGTTGATAAAGTGATACATAAATATCATGAATTCAGATTAAAACTAGTCAGATTTATAAAAATTATTATTATTTGAAACTGTATAAATGAAAGCAAGTTTCCAAACTAGGTTATGATCCAATTGGACCATTTTTTTTTTAGAAGGTGGAGGGCAGACATATGCGAGTGGAGTCAGATTGTCCAGGCTAAACCTCTCCTTGGTATGTCCTTGAGGCCGTAGATGGTTTTAGATAAGCATTTGTGCTTGTCCTTGAAGTCCTCAAGCCGCAGTAAAACATGCCAGGCGCGTCTGGCGAGGAGGAGCCTGAGAGGATTTTAAACACCATGACGGGGTAGTAACACTGGGGAGAATCCAAGGTGGCGCAGGTTCAGATTCTCCAGTTTCCTTGCTATTTTTATGGGTTCGCCAACAATCAAACACAACGATCAAAAAGTTTCAGTGTTTGTGTTTTAATTTACCATCTCAAATATGAAAGTGCAGTAGCTGACATGTTTTTGTGAACCATCAACACTGGCAATCATCTCCTTTACACTTTGGACGGAAGCAGGTTTGGATTAAATGGGAACAACAATCACCAAAACGCCCATTCATTTATGCAAGAAAGTAAAGACAGGTGTGACTTCAATTCAATATAATAGTGCCTTTGTGATTCTAAACAAAGAAAGTTATTTTTAACATCAGATTCCACTCCTCTTGCAGTTGTCAATGAGCACATTAAAACCATGGTCAACCCCCTAAAAATACCTCAACGCACACAAATGGTCATGAAAACAGAAGGCAGCTAAACAAATGAGCGACCAGTTTAGCTGCAGTCCAAAGTGTCCATATAAATCACATCAGTTCTGGGGTAGAGTAATGAAGGAATTAAAATAAATCTTTAAAATCTCGTTGGTTATTCCAGTTGTGGTGGAAGTTGTAGCAAAACAATTTTGGCTTTAGAATACAGAAAAGGGCATATATTAATGTGTTTAAGTCTTTAATCAGTTTGCACATTTTTATGAGTTAGTCCTGTAACCACCAGACCACATAATGATTAATGTTGTCAGCAAGCAACGGCGTGTTTTCATTTTTTACTGCTGCTGTTGGATGACGTGACTTTCATTATGAGCCTTTAATTAATATGAATAAGGCAGCAATTTTTTTTTTTAGGGTTCAGAACTCCTGGCTAGACTGAATATAAATATTGAGCACTATTAGGATTCCTGTTCATTTGCACCGACTGTCACCTCTCTGAATATTCACAGTGCTGAACTTAAATTCCAACAGTGGCTTTGAGCTTACAATAAGCCGCTTGCAATTCAATGACAGTGATATACTACTATACAAGAATCACTGACCAGTGTCCACACACTGTTCTGTGTGTCAAAAGACAAAAAGGCTGGAAATCCCTGGTTTTATCTTGAAATAATGTGCTTTATTCTAAAAGATCATTATATTGTCCATTGTGGCAATCTGTATCTGGGAAGCACTAAATCCTCCAGATAACTCTAGCGAGGAGTAGAAAATACAATAATTCACTGTGAATGGATAGTGAAATAAAAGTCATCAGTCTCACACTGGCTTCACAACACTATAAAGATAACACGATGTCACAATTCCTGCCTCAGTCCTTTGTCTCCCGACTTGTTGCCACTTCCTTAGTCGCTCTCTCCGTCTTTTTCCATGCGTGTGTGTGACCGATTGAGTGGAGACAGGTGGGCTGGCGTCAGATCTCGACCCATTCTTTAATTATGACCTCTACCAACTGTATCTTCATCCCTGCCAGATCCTTGCACAAAATATATTTAATGAATGAAGATTCCTCCCACATCACATTGGTTCGAGATGAATATTAAACACAGATAGGGTTCCATTATTTTTGTGACTTCAAAAATCATGTAGGCCTGCCATCCTCAATTGGATTTTCACTGAGCACAGAGAAACTTTCCACTTTCAGCAGATGAATGTAAAAAACAACTATTCTAGTGTCAAACCGCAGATTTACACTATTCTGCATGATGGAGCTGAAATGTTCAGGAACAAGGAAAATAGGAACTTGAAATGAACTCGAAAATATTCAGTACACCAGTATTTATTCCAATACATAATTAATTTATTGACAACTCTTCAGTTGATGAAATTTATGATAGCTAGTTGTGCACATTTGATTTTGATGATGACCGCGAGATCTGAGTCATAATGTTGGAGAAGTATCAGAATAATCATGACTGCAGGGTTGGAGTGTACCTAAGTCTCAAATATCTTATACAAAATTCATGAAGCTGTACTTGTCATTACTGTTAGATAGGTCCTATATACCTTCTGAAAATGTAATATAAGAGTTGCTATAATAGCAAACATCAACCACACTACATGGTAGTGTAGTGCATTTTGCAATAAAGAATGTAAAAATGCAGATTGTGGGTCGCATATAAAAATGACCCACACATACACAGACTTGTGACTCCAGCACGAAACAACATAAAACTGTGCATATATTGCCATGTGGGATTATAGTTCTGTTAAATCATCACACTTTCAATGGAGACACATTCTGTCTTCTCCAGTCATTCACAGGCCCAAGCTCAAACCCAAGATTCTTGTTTTTGAATGATTTTAAACTTTATGGAAGCGATTGTGAGCTGCAACTGTTCAACACACATACCTTGTTGTTGTTGCCTTTGACTATGAACCATGTACATTTATTTAATTTATAGTGCAATTTATCCATGTGTTTGTCAGGGTTCTGTTATGGTCTGGTTGAATAGAATTAAATAAATAACTTGATTAAATTGATTTGTAACTGTTGAAAAGTTAAATGTAACAATGGTACCAAATGGTTTATATTGTGATGTGACAGCTTAGGAAGTGGCTTGCCACACTCATTCCAGACAAGTAAGGTGGTGCAGCATCACTTAGCTCTGTGCTCAGGTGTGTGAGGTCATACAACATTAAAAAAAATAAATCATACAACATAAAGTTGGAAAGAAATGTTTATTGAATAAATGGTGTAGGGAGACATTTCACCAGCCTGTTCATATTTTATGAACTCTGCTGAAAGGCACCGGAGGGAAGTCTTCTTATTCAGCAGTGTCAGACTAGAGAGAAGATGACAGAGAAAAAAAGATTCAGAATGTATTCTTACATTTAAAAAGGAAAATAAAGAATGGTATAAATAAGACTGCCACTGCTATCTCTTTGGAAAGTCATGTTACTAAGCAAAATACTGAAAAAAATATGGACAGCGGTAATGTCTGAATACACAAATCCATATTGATGGCTTACAATTAACAGCATGAATGATTATTAATAATTAATATACTGCAAAAATATTATTACTAAGTAAATATATGTAGTTTGGAATGTATTGGAATTTATGATTTTGCTTTGCTATGTGGTTAGTGAAAGTGAAAGTACAACAGAGTAAGACAGGTGAATGGATTTAAACAAAGTTAAATGAGACAACAATTAATACTAAATATATCTATATAATCACATAATTGTTACCTTTCCAACATCACGACTCTTGGCCCTCATTTTGTTGACCTGAGACTCAGCGATGTCAGCGCGCTCCTGAGCTTCCTCCAGCTCATGCTGGACCTTCCTGAACCTGGACATGTGGGTGTTGGCCTGCTCCTCCTGTTTTGGAGTTGCAGTACATCAGATTATTAGGGTTTTTTGACTAAAAAACACTACATTATTATTTGAGCAATCACAAAACATGTGACTCACAGCTTCCTCAGCCTGTCTCTTGTAAGCCTTCACTTTGAGCTGCAGCTTGTCCACCAGATCCTGAAGTCTGGTCCCATTCTTCTTGTCCTCCTCAGTCTACAAAAACAAGAAGCGTTACTGATGAAATAAAGAAAGAAAATTTGGAATTTGAACAATAGTTATGAGTCAAAGGAGAAATTACCTGGTAGGTCAGCTCCTTCACTCTCCTCTCATATTTGCGGACTCCCTTAACAGCATCAGCTCCACGACGCTGCTCACCTTCAACTTCCGCTTCCAGTTCACGGACCTATGATGTGATGATGGACAGTTTATCAAAACTACTTTTAGTAGAAAGTTTAGAAAAAACACCCTGATGTGGGTTTATAATATGCATACCCGTGACTCCAGTTTCTGGAGCTGCTTCTTGCCACCCTTCATGGCGAGGTTCTCAGCCTCATCCAGACGGTGCTGCAGGTCCTTGACTGAGACCTCCAGGTTCTTCTTCATCCTCTCCAGGTGAGCACTGGTGTCCTGCTCCTTCTTCAGCTCCTCAGCCATCATGGCAGCCTGAAATGATAGGTGTTTTTGAAGCATAATTTTTAATGTATTTGGTGAAGTGAAGTTGCATTTTATGAGAAGAAGACTCATAAACTCACATCAGTAATGGCCTTTTTGGCTTTGTCCTCAGCGTTTCTTGCTTCCTGAACAGCATCATCCACTTCACTCTGAACCTGCACGAAGTCGGCCTCCAGCTTCTTCTTGGTGTTCAGAAGGCTGGTGTTCTGATTATTTAAAGAATTCATGTCAATTTGGTGTCTTCTTTTCAGACGTAACATCCTTGGTATGTATATTTATTCTGAATTAAGACATTTTCTTGTGAATTATTGAACATAAACCTGAGAGTGAAGCAGTCCGACACGCTCGCTAGCATCAACCAGCTCCTGCTCAGCCACTTTGCGTCCTCTCTCTGTCTGCTCCAGAGCGGCTCTCAGCTCCTCGATCTCAGCGATCATGAGGCCATTTCTGCGCTCCACCATGGCAACCTGCTCCTTCATGTCTTCCTGTCCTCTGACAGCGTCATCAAGGTGCAGTTGGGCATCCTGACAACATGTGGAGAAAAACAAAGAGTTGAAAAAAAATTTCTCTTCAATATTTGTAAATTCATTGATCAGACCAAACTCACCTTGAGCTGTCCCTGGACAATCCTGAGTTGTTTCTGAGACTCAGCAGCCTGCCTGTTGGCATGGCTCAGCTGAATCTCCATTTCGTTCAGGTCTCCCTCCATCTTCTTCTTGATTCTCAGGGCATCGTTCCTGCTCCTGACCTCAGAATCAAGAGTGCTCTGCATGGAGTCGATCACCCTCTGGCTGTTCCTCTTGATCTGCTCCATCTCCTCGTCCTTTTCTGCCAGCTTCCTGTCAACCTCACCTTTGATCTGGTTGAGCTCAAGCTGAACACGGAGAATCTTGGCTTCCTCATGCTCCAGTGTGCCCTAAAATGTTAAATATGTACCCAAAAGTTAATGTACTATAGTAAATAGACTGCACTTATATAGACCTTTTTCCTGATATTGAAGCAGACCTGCTCTACCTCCTGAGCCACAGCCACTCCAAACAATGTCAGACATAGGCTGCCTTTAATATAGGTTCTCTAATATTATGATATTATATATGTACCTCTGCTTCCTCCAGTGCTGTCTGAATTTCAGACTTCTCAGTCTCCACGGTCTTCTTGGCTTTCTCCAGCTCATGGATGCTCTTTCCAGTCTCACCGATCTGTTCAGTCAGGTCTGAGATCTCCTCTGTAGAACAAAAGTAAGCCAAAGTCCCGTTCACAAACCCTGCTGTAGTTCTGGAAAATAAGTTTTACCACCACAAAATCTCATGACGTGGATACAGAGTTATATCTTGATATAGAGTTCTAGGACAAACATTACTATCACTGTAAGAGTTACAATGAATATTGTGGGATTGACTTACGCTGCAGGTTCTTGTTCTCCCTCTTCAGGGTCTCCAGATGATCCAGAGCCTCCTCGTAAGAGTTCTTCATCTTGAACAGCTCAGTGCTGAGAGAGCGAGCCTCCTTCTGAGCTCCTTCCAGCTCTGCCTGGCCCTCCTCGTACTTCTGTTTCCATTCTGCAAGGACCTAGAATCATATAGATGAGTAACACAGATGAAATACTCAGATAGATTTTGTGTTTCATTCTAATCTGTGATCAGTGGTTTCCCCTTACCTTATCAAAGTTCCTCTGCTTCTTGTCAAGGTTGGCAGCCAGACTATTGGCTCTCTCTACATCAATCATGAGGTCCTCCACCTCACCCTGCAGCCTCTGCTTGGTCTTCTCCAAAGAGGCACACTTTGAGTTCACAGCCTCAATGGACTCCTCAGCATCCTGAAGACGCTGGGCAAGCTTTTTCCTGTGGTAGTGGAAAAGTATTTTCTTATAGATACATATGTAATATATATATAGAAAGATAGGAAAGTGTCTGATAAGAAATAGATGTGCTTAAATCCATGAAAGAGTAGAAAGATTGTACGTACTTGGCCTCCTCGAGCTCCTCAGTGCGCTGGATAGCATCAGTCTCGTATTTGGTTCTCCATTGAGCCACTTCACTGTTGGCCTTGGACATTCCACGCTGCAGCTCAGCTTTAGCCTCCTGCTCCTCCTCAAACTGCTCTCTGAGCAGATCACAGTCATGGCGAGCTGACTGGACACTATGGGCCAGAGCATTCTTGGCCTGACGAACATGACAAGAGGCATTTTAATTGATTTTGAGTTGGAGTATACAAATGCTATCCTAACAAATTTTAAAAACATACTTTTTAGTCATGTCATGTTGGTGCACTAAATTATTTTGTATGTTGGATTTAATATCTAAGATATAGGTGGAAGCTGCTTGGTGAGGAAATAGAAACAGTTCTATTAGGGTTAGGGCTATGTGGTTCTAGTTGGTGTTTGGTAAGGGTGGTGAAACAGGTGCCTGGCTACATTTGAAAAGAACAGCTCAAATCATCTCTTGTTAAAGACTAATAAAAGTATATAGCAAAGTAACACGTAAACATGTTTTACCTTCACTTCCTCCTCAATGTGCCTCTTCAGCTCTTCAATCTGCTGAGTGAAAGCCTGCTTTCCTCTGGTCAGCTGGGAAACAAGAGCTTCTTTCTCCTCAAGATGGCGGGAGAACTCACCTGAATGACAAAAAGTAAATGCGCTTTTTATCAACAAGATCATCATCACATGAATTACTGGTTGTCATTATTTGTTGCTTGTTATCAAAGGTAACTCACCATTCTCTGTCTGAAGTCTTGCCCTCTGTGCATTTATGTCATTAAGTTGGCGCACATTCTCATCATTTTTGGTCTTGAGTTCACTCAGCTGATCCTCAAGAGTTCTGCACATTTTTTCCAAGTTGCCCTATCAAAAACAAAACACGATGCATTCAAGAATTTCATTAATGAAGGAAATTTGAGCATTTATCTAAGTGGAAAGCTACTGACATATTTATAGTTCAAATTTCTAAACATAATGAAAAGCAAACATATTACTTATTTGCACAGAAAATCACCTTGGATTTAGCTACAGCCTCCATGTTGCTGGAGAGGTCATCAATCTCCATCTTGTACTCGCTCTTCTCCTTCTCCAACTTCTGCTTGACACGCTGGAGGTTGTCGATCTGCTCTCCCAGCTCTGCAACACTGTCAGCCTGCTTCTTGCGGAGAGCTGATGCGGTGGCTTCATGCTGCAGGGTTGACTCCTCAAGGTCACGACGCAGCTTCTGGAACTCAGCCTCACGCTTCTTGTTCATCTCAATCTGAGCGGCTGTTGCTCCACCAGCTTCCTCAAGCCTCTCACTGATCTCCTCAAGCTCCCTGGAGAGGTCAGCCCTCTGCTTCTCAACCTTGGCCCGAGCAGCCCGCTCAGCCTCGATTTCTTCTTCCAGCTCCTCAATGCGAGCCTAGGTTTGATGATAATAACATCAAGAAGGCCTGTTAACTGAAACATACTGAAACAAGTTCTTCTTTAGCCACTGAATATATTATTGATGTCAAACACTAACCTGGAGTTCCTTGATCTTCTTCTGAAGCTGAGCACCAAGAGACTGCTCATCCTCAATCTTGCTGAGCAGCTGGCTGGTCTCAAAGTCCTTCCTGGAAGAGGACAGAAAAAAACAGTTATTGCATTATTGTGTTGCAGTATGGCCATAGATCATTGTAAGGGTTGAAGATAAAAAGGGAAACCTACTTCTTGATTTTCTCCTCAGATTGCTGCTTGTCATTCTCCAGATCCATTATGGATTCCTGGGCCAGTTTCAGATCTCCCTCAAGCTTTCTCTTGGCTCTCTCAAGGTCCATGCGGAGCTTCTTCTCTTGCTCCAGGGATCCCTCAAGCTTTTGAAATAATATTACAATGCTGACATACAATAGAATCATGTAAAATGTACAAATTCATAAGCAGTATTTTCCTCACGTCATCGACTTGCTGTTCCAGCTTTGTCTTGGCCTTGGTCAGAGTGTTGACTTTGTCCTCCTCTGCCTGGAGATCATCCAGTGTTTGCTGGTGAGCCTCTTGGAGGGCTTTCTTCTCCTTGGTGAGCTTAGCAATGGCCTCATCTTGAGATGCCATCTCCTCTGTCAGGTTTTTCACCTGAAATGATATGAAAAGTATTTCCACAAAAATATATAAATGAATATGGCCTGTTGTAGTATTTCTTTATTTGAATGTAAAAGAGACAAATGATGGTACCTTGTTTTCTGTGGCATGCTTCTCCTTTTCCACTTTAGCCAAGGTGAGCTCCAAGTCATCAATATCTTTCTTCAGCTCAGAGCATTCATCCTCCAGCTTCCTTTTCTTGGCAGTCAGCTCAGCATTGATTTCCTCTTCATCTTCCAGTCTCTCAGTTGTCTCTTTGAGTTTGGCCTCGAGCTGGATCTTGCTCTTGATGAGCCCTTCACACCTTTCCTCTGCATCTCCAAGGCTCTCAACTTCCTATAGTATAAATAGGCCTGTTAGTATTTGCCAATCTATGTCTCATATCGTTATAGATATCTACATGATTATATGGACAGTGAATGAACTGACCAGAAGAGTATACAGACCCTTAAAAGACCAAACTCCATAATTAGGTGCACGGTTGTAAAAATATGTGCTTGTATTTAGTTGTCTCTTGACCAAATTCATAAAAAAGTTTTGGGGTTGGTACCTGTTTAATGTTAGCAACCATATTCAGTTAGTGTACTGTGGTTGAGATAGAATCACACTTGCTTTTGTATCCTACTTACCGCAGCCACTTGCAGCTGCAGGTCATTCTTTTCCTGCAGCAGGGAAACCATCTTCTCCTCCAGCTCCTTCTTCTTGGCCAGAGCAGTAGCCAGGTCTGTCTTCATCTTTTCATAGTTCTCCTTCATGTTCTGCAGCTCCTTCTCAGTCTCAGCACTCTTCAGGAGGGGCTTGATTTTGAAGTACAGATTCATCCATGGCCAGTTTTTCACATTCATGAATGAGCGGATGTTGTACTGGATGCTGTAGATCGCTTCTCTGAAAGAGTAGCATAAATTGGTTGTATTGACATTTTTAGGTCAACCTTGGTTTAATGTCACATTGGAATGGAATGTACTGTAAGACAATTATACCTCCTCTCCATCATCTTAACAAACTCTTTTCTCATAACATATCCTCTGGCAAGAGCTTGAGTCATGGTCACCAGAGTAGCCAGTTTCTCATCTCTCATCTCCTCCAGTTGACCCAGCAGACCAGCTTTGAAGAACACCTGTGTTGCAGGTCAATTGAAATATCTCATTACACACTGAGCAAACACACAATAAGAATATTACATACATGCCATATCTATTGATATCATTAATGGAAACTAACCTTAGTGTGTCCAAACTTGTACTGAGTGTGATCCACATCAATGGAGCCCAGCAGCTTCTCTGCAGCTTTTTTGTTGTCAATGAACTGTCCCTCAGGGATGACACTGGCATTCAATACTTTGTATCTACAAAAGACATTGCAGGATCTCATATTGTTATGATGGTCATTCCATTGGTAATTTCTTTAGCAATGCAACCTAAATTTGGTGCATAGTTTCTAGAAGTCACCTCTGCTTGAAGTCACCATAGAGGATTCTGCTGGGGAAGCCCTTTCTGCAGATTCTGATGCCTTCCAGCACACCGTTACACCTCAGCTGATGGATGACCAAGAAGTTCTCCATAAGACCTGAAAGTTGCAAATTCAGGTTGTTTAAGATGTTTCTCTATGAAACATTTTGTTGCAGTCCAAAGCTGGCCTATGTGCTTCTTACCTGGGGTCTTTGATTCATTGGGAATCAAACAGCGCACAAAGTGAGGGTGAGTGCTCCTCAAGTTGGTCATCAGCTTGCCCAAATTCTCCTATGGATCAGCAATACAAAATAAATGGTCAACAGAGTCCTATAATCAGGTATTAATTGGCATCCAAAATTCCTGAAAGCATACATACCCTGAAAAGAGCAGACACAGTTTGGAAGGAACCACCCTTCTTCTTGCCACCCTTTTTGCCACCACCGCCACTAGCAGCAGCCGCATCTGATTATAATATAATAGAATAGTCATCAGTATTACTAGGACTGAAATAACTAACGGACACATGGTTGGCCCTATGTAGATTGCTCCTAAATAGTTGTAGCATTGAAATGCAACTGTAATGGCTAGTTTTCCAAGCACAATGTCATGGTGTGAAATAGACCCTTTCACCAATAAAACTAGCAATTTCAATTAGTACCCATCATCTGTACTAATGCTTTCTGAACACTCAATGTCATATCTCACCTTCAGACCCATGGGATGCATACAAGAAGGACAAAAGTTTGTTTGAGGACTTCTGGTATAGCTGGATAACAGAGTCGTTCAGGGGGTCCTTGTTCTTGTCCAACCAGCCGATGATATTGTAGTCCACTGTACCAGCATAGTGCACCAGGGAGAAGTGAGCCTCAGCCTTGCCCTTTCCAGGCTTGGGCTTCTCAAAGGCCTTGGTCTTGCCAAGATGCTGATCATGCAGCTTGTTCTTGAAAGAAGTGTCAGAGGCCTTGGGGAACATGCACTCCTCTTCAAGGATGGAGAAGATGCCCATTGGCTTTGAGGGAAAAAAATACATTTCACATTTAAAAAAATTAAACTGTGGAGACAAACAGCTGAGTATCAACAACTGATTGACTACTTACCTTCTCAATAAGCTCAATGCAGGCAGCCAAGTCCATACCGAAGTCAATGAACTCCCAGACAATGCCCTCTTTCTTGTACTCCTCTTGCTCCAGGACAAACATGTGGTGGTTGAAGAACTGTTGCAGTTTCTCATTGGTGAAGTTGATGCAGAGTTGCTCCAAGCTGTTGAACTGTAATTATGCAAATAATAATCATAAAGAATAGTCATAAAAAACACTGATAATGTGATACAACTCAAATGTTCTTCAAACCACTCACATCAAAGATCTCAAATCCAGCGATATCCAACACTCCAATGAAGAATGATCTTGGCTGCTTTGTGTCCAGCATCTCATTGATACGGATGACCATCCACAAGAACATTTTCTCATAGATAGACTTGCACAGGGCACTGACAGCATTGTTGACCTAGAAATAATGATTTTTAAATGAGAAATTATCAGTAATGTTTTGAAAGAGTGAATGAGTTGAAAATATTCCTGTTTCCCTAAGTTTTCTTAATCTTACCTGTGGAACAGTCTGACCTTTGGTCACCATCTCATTCCCCACCTTGACTCTGGGGTAGCACAGAGCTTTCAGCATATCAGCTGAGTTCAGACCCAAGAGGTAGGCGATTTTATCAGCCTCTGATGGAATAAAAAACCTTTAGCTCTCATGTGAACGGGAACATGTTTAGAAATATTACAATGTGAAATGTTACATACTAACCTACCAGGGGTGAGTATGTAACATACTAACCTACCAGGGGTTAGTATGTTGGTATCGGTAGGTTTCGTTAAGATATAATTATCAGATTTACCCTCAGTGCCATCAGGTTCAGCCTGCTCCTCACGCTGCTTCTGCTTGAATTTCATGCCGCCATGATGCATCACAGCACCAGTCAGCTTGTAGATGCCAGCCTTCTCTTCAGAATTGAAGCCCAAGATGTCAATGGCAGTCTATATTGTACATGAAACAAAGTTATTGGTCAATGAAACATTACACATTCCACTTAGCATTTTTTCTACCGAAAGATACATATTCTTATGCATGGTCTATTTAAGTAAAATATTTCTTACATCTGTGGCAATGAATTCCTCCACATCATTGATACTTTTGACAGTGATTTCACCCTGACTGATCATTGGGTAGTCATAGGGGTTGGTGGTGATCAGCAGAGCCTCTAGAGAAGTGCAATAAAGTAGGTATTATGGTGGCATATTGTTTCTGGTATAGTTTAAATTTCACCTTAAAATCAGGCAGTCACATACCCAGGAGCTCAGGCTTGTGGCCAGTCATCAGCTGGTAGAAGATGTGGTAGCTCCTCTCAGCAGACAGCTGGAAGGTGACACGGGACTTCTCCAGCAGATCTAAGTAAAACAAATTCAACCAGGGACTGTGAGATTACATATAATTGTGTTATGATGCTTTTACTCCAAAACCCATATCATAGTCCACATGAATCTTGAGCTAAAGCATCGATGAAACTCACAAGTTTCAATATCAGCTGAAGCCAGCTTTCCACTGGAGCCAAAGTGGATTCTGATGAATTTACCCTAAAGAAACGGATCATTGATTACATCATTTTTTGTCATTTAGCAACAAGATATCTGGAGATATATTTTCTGGATTACTTACAAAACGGGAAGAGTTGTCATTCCTCACAGTCTTGGCATTACCATAGGCCTCCAGCAGAGGGTTGGCTGCAACAATTTGGTCCTCAAGGGAGCCCTGCACAGTAGGTGTAAGGTACATTGATTAAACATTCATATATATTCATATATTCATTCATATTAATTCTCCTATAAAGAAAAGTTATTTTAAGTAAATAATTTACCTGCATTTTGCCGGGTGTTGGTTCAGCCTTCTTTGCTCCAATAGCTGCAATTGTTGCAAAGTACTGGATGACACGCTTGGTGTTGACAGTCTTTCCTGCACCGGATTCTCCACTGTGGTATAAGAGACACATGTGAAGATTCTGCTTCATTTTTAATATATGATTCAGCTTTACAGTTTCTGTTATACTTACGTAATCAGGATGGACTGGTTCTCACGATCTGAAATGCACACATGGATATTTAACATTAACCTAATGGTAATCATAATTTATTAAATAAACTCATGAATAAGTATAATTCTACACTATAAAACATATCTAAAGTAGACCATACCTGTGTGCATGAACTGATAGGCATTATCAGAGATGGAGAAGATGTGAGGTGGTGCCTCAATCCTCTTCTTGCCTCTGTACCCAGCCACAACAACAGCGTCATATACAGGAAGCCACTTGTATGGATTCACGACAACGCAAAACAACCCAGAGTAGGTCTGTAATAGTAGAGATAGAAAATAATCTGTTAACATTTAGATATTCACATATACAATACAATGTATATATATATATATATATATATATATATATATATATATATATATATATATACCAATGCAATGCAATTAGAAACTCACGTAGATCATCCATGATGCAAAACGCTCTTTGAGGTTATACAGCACAGCAGGCTCATTGAGGTGGGTCATCATGACCATGTCCTCAATTTTATCGAACTTTGGAGGGTTCCTCGAAAAGATCTCATCCTCTTTTACAGTCAGAGTCTAAATAGGAAATAATTGTTAAGAAGAAATTGTGTTTTTACTGAGTTTTTTTTTTTCAAATTTAGAGTTCATCAGATGACATAATGAATTGCCTACCTTTCCACAGTCTGTCTCAACGGTGGCTTTGCCCCCCTCTTTCTTCACGAGTTTACCCTTGAGGTACATCTCTTCCTTGTGAGCCACAAAGTAGGCAGTTTTGGCATCAAAAGGGGCGGCTTGTGCTTCAATCCTCTCCCTCTCTGGCTTCCGGAGGTAGATGGCCGCTGGGCCATAGGCCTCCATCTCCGCGTCTGTGCTCATGGTGGCACTTTAGTGGAGACTGAAAAGATAAAATATCAACATTATGTAGTGATGGTCTTGTAACCATTTGATGTTTGATTTTAAAATTTTAAAATACTTTACCTCAACCAGTTCCAAAAAAAGATTGAGTAGTACAGTTTTTGGTGGAGTCCCAGGGGGCTGAAATCAAAAAGATAAACATGACTAGGCTACAATACTGTTTCAGTTTTCAGTATTTTTTCATCATCATTTTAACTCTACCATGCAGAAAGATTCTGAAAACTTAAAAACAAAACTGACTTTGTCTTTCCCATTTTGAAACTTTCATGCACTTTTGAAACACCTCAAGCTTGAAGGTAGCAAAAAATATTCAGACTTACCAAATTAATGCTTGCTGTCAGTTTTTTATAAGCTATTCTTCCACACCCAAAACTGCTCTCAACAACCAGAGAAATAGTACTGCTCCTAATGATCACTAAAAAAAAATGTGCTGACAAGATGTGTACTGGGTGCCATCAACTAATTAATTGTGTGGCACCTAAAACAAAATTACTTAAATGTGTATTAAAAGAAAAATAAAATAAAATAAGTCTGCAAGGCTACTTCAAAATTGCACCTGAACATCACTCGAATCAAAGTCTAAAGTAACACTATTAAAGAATCAGGGACAATATGCATTAGTAATTAACAGCTCATTAATTATCAAAAGCCATACCATCTAATCAATAGGAATTCATATTGAGTCTACACACTCACCTGTGTTGGATGCCTATCAGTTGTAGGAGTCCAGGGCTGCCTCTTTTATAGAGGGTGGGAGTGCTGGCTCAGCTGTAGCCTCTCACTCAGTTTGGTCATGTTCTCTTGTCATCCTGTTGCTTATTTCGTGGCCATGATGTTTATGCAACTTGTGGGCATTCCTATTGTAACTAGATATTGGAAAAAATATAATACTGTATTATGTTGTAGTAGTGGTTTGATTGCAAGATTAGTTAATGTATATATACACTTATATAGATTTTAATATTTTCCTGATAAACTAATTAAATGTACTTTTACTTCATCATACATGTTCAATAGAAACAATAAAAACAAATAGGAAATTGTTAAGTGTAGGAGAAAGGATGTCAAATATGCAGCACATATAATACAGTAAAATAGACAAATAGAATTAATGTTCTGCTAATGGAAGGAGAAATATAAAATAATAAAGAGTAAAAGAAGGGGGTGTGTGTATTAAAGTCTCCCCTAGATTACAGGGTTACATACAATTATCGAGGTTGGTCCACTACTGCCTCCAAGTGTTCACATATAATGATGGGAGAAAGTATTAGTGCAGAATATGGTTTGTGCACAATTCCACTGCATGCCATTCTTGATTTAAATAAAAAATATAAACATGTAGTTTAAAAACCATCTTCCCTTTTATTTTTTTTAAATACATAAGCAGCTTTGGGGCCTTGGAAACATGTGGGATATCTGAAATTATATAAAGTTCCCACCTATAATACTAATACAAGGCAGCTGTCACCAAACATTTTTTTAAATAAAACATTTATATTCAAAATTGATTAATTTTCAAGTCTGGAGGAAAGGATTTACAATGCTTAGTCTATTCATCTTATTGTATATTTACTAACACTTTTTGCTGCAAAAACTTGTGTTCTCATATTTCTGTAATATATTGTAGTACTCTACTAACAATAAAAAAATGTCTGATACATATCTTTCTAAATGACCATGTAGTGGGCAACTCAACAAGCCCAAAATAAGCTCTACAAAAATGTCAAATGACTTCATCCAGTTGAACGTTATCCAGTTGAATTGGATGAAGCTACGCTTTGATACTACAGTGCTGACAAGGTGGAGACACACGATACAACTTTCATGGCAGTTCTTGATGATTTTTAATCATTTTTAATAAACAATAAAACACTAAAAAAATAAATATATCATCATAATCCTTTATCATAGTCTAGATATTCATATAACTAAAAATATATGAATAATGAAGCCAGCTACGTACAGTATGATGGGAGGAAATGTAATACAAAATCATCTTGTGAGGATCAAGATCAATTGAATTCTGTGTCGGAACTGTAAAGCGGCAACTATGGCGGCAGTCCACTATTCAATCCAGCCTCATTGTGTCACACTCTAGGATAATTTTTCCCACTGGCCCAGTTGGTCAGTGGGTCAGACTTTTGCTAACACTGAGGGCAGGCCACTGCCAAACATACCCAATAGACTAAAATCAATATAGAGGGGTATTATTGTGTGTGTTGGAAAGAGTGTAAATAAAAATGACCTGTATATGCTTTGCTTTGAAACTCATGCCTTGCTAGTGCCCACATGGTGTAGTGAATCTGAGCAGACAGACTGGTTGAAAGTGATCGATATTAGAGATGTTTAAATGCACATGCTCCAATAGAAGTCATGCACAATAATGCACCACCTGTGATATGCCATCAAATAGTTGAAATATATATGTTGTTCTAACAGTTAATCTATTAGTGGTTGAAGATAATGGTAGATAGGTTATTCTTAAACATAGATGTTTACAAACCAAATAGAAATTTACACTTTAAACTACAAATATATGATATATAAAAAACAAAGAAAAATTCTGAATATGGGACCTTTTAACATGAACACTTTATCCTACTCTTTATAACCATGATTGTGATTGACAGTAAGGCCTGGTGGGGGGGGGGGGGGGGGGTCAGCTTAGGTCCATGGGGCTGCTCCAAATAACAATTTACTGGTAGTGGAACCTGCTAAACGTTTGTTATGGACACATTGTAAATGATGGACAGGGAAGCTTAGTGAAAGTTCAATCATAAAGGCAAAATCATAATGTTTTTATGTTTCTCCTGACTGAAATGAAATTTAGCCACACATCCATTTAACTTTGTAGTCCATTTGTAGTGCATTTGCTCTACTTGCCACAGCTACTAAATTTTGAATTAAATATTAAAATGAATTGCAGGCACAGCATTAAAAAGGTGAAATGAGGGGGGACACAGTTCATGACGAGCCCTTGAGTGCTATTCATTTTGTATCACAGACAGATACTAGCTCCGAACTTGGAGAAGGACTGAAATGTCACTGGTGTATAGTGGCAGGATATATATATCTCAGATATCTGAAATATTATTCAGAGGGATGGCCTTTCCTTTAATGCTAGTCAGGTGTGTCGTTGGGGAGCAGCCTTTAAGCATTGCCAACTCAGATAATATCACACCACAAATAGGTTTTTAACAAACATCATTGATGTTTTTCTCTATGAATGAATAGAAAAAGTTGAAGTGATAATATGACATAATTTCCACATTTGCATAGACGCGGCTTGTTATTTGACAGACCACAAGGTATTATCATGGTTAAAAAAATAAATGCTGCCAAGGGAGTGAGCAGTGATTCACATTTGGCAGCTAGATGGAGACATTTAGATTTATGTTGTTAACACCACATCTCAAGTTGTTAACACCATATTTCAAGTTTAATCCATTCTGAGGGATTTATTAACTATAATGTAATACAATACATATGGTATTTGTTGTAGTTGTCCCGAGGACCGACTAAGAAGTGTCCACAACCAAAAAAAAAGGAAATTATTGAGTTGCTCTCCTTGTTTGTAGCGAAGGTTTAGTGGTGAATTTGTTGTAGTCGTAGTGTCTTACTTTGAGTTCTGGCTATTGACCAGGCCTCACTATATGAGACCATGTTGCTCACATTGGGACACAACTGGGTCACATGTAGATAGTACGAATGGACGCAATATCCACTGTATCCTAATATGAGCAAAGTGGCTTTATATAACATGGTACATATATGCCTGCATTATATTAGTGCTTTAGTTTGCTGTGATGAACATGAAATGGTGATTTCAATTATCTAAACTAGGGCATCTTGAAATAACCTAATATTGTCAGCAACTTGTGCCTTGAAAGGTGCTTTACAGAATAAATGATTACTGAAACTCAATGAAGAGTATCCACATAAAACATACTATAAATGCTAGTGTGGCTCCACCTTCCTTCATTTTATTTCAAGCATTTCATTTTAATTTTCCTTTTGTAATGTTAGCCTGTCTGGGTTTTTGGTATATTTGCGGGTTTTCCTAACCAATCAGTGAACAGCTGAATTGCTGAGTACAGTGATGTTAGTGTAGTTGTAGTCTATCTATGGTTGTAGTTCACAAATGGCAGTGGAGTTAGATGCGAACAAAGGCGTTTGGTCTATGGTGGAATATTAAACTCTGGAATGCAGCATCTCTATATATGAAAGGGGCAGGCTGCATATGTACTAATTGATTTAGGATTAAATTGGAACACGTGAAATCAAAAATGTAATAAAACTCAAAAAATGTCATATTTCCCTCCCTGCATATTCAAGAAATGCAAAAGATGGCTGTAAGAGATGGGAACTCATTTCTATGTCCTTTGGAATGTGTGAAATTGTGTGTGATCACAGTATTCTTGCAAAAGAGAGGCTACCTCTTGAAGAACCTCCTCTGAACCACTCAAAAAGGTTTTGGTCCACTTATCTTTGCAGAATTGTTGTAATTCAGCCACCTTGCTGAATTACAACAATTCTCAAAATCATTCAATCATCAACAGATCAAGTGTTGTTTGAATTAACCAACCTGAAACTCTTTTAAGGTCATGCCACAGCCTCTCATTAGCGTCCACACCAGAACGTTGACTAGGCCTCTTTAAAGATTTAATTATGTTTTTCTTCAGCCAATCAGAGGTGGACTTGCTACTGTGTGTTCGGCCATTTTCCTGCTGCAGAACCCAAGTTTATTTTCAGCTTGAGGTCATACACAGAAGCAGCAAAACAGCCCCAGACCACCACACTACCAACACCAAACTTTACTGTTGGCATGATGATCCTTTTTCTGAAATGAAATTAAAAAAGAGAAGAGATTAAAAGTAGGTCATAAGCATAAAATGCCCCCCAAAGAAAATATCAAATAACTATCTATATCGATTAATATACACTATTTACATCTATAAGCTTTTAAAAATATTACCCAACTGAGATAACAATATATCATAGACAACACATGACATTATAATTATGATGTAAGGTGTTTACAGTCATTGTGGGGAGATTCAGGCCTTACATTTCCTGTGGGAATAAGTTCCTTTTTTAATTATTTGATTGACAGGTGCACAGAAAAGACTTTTAATGTAACCCTGTAATCACGGAGCCATGCATCTCCGTTTGGAAGGTGGTAAATTGTATTCATTGTCCAGCGTGTGGTTTGGGCCAGCGGCAACATTGTTGGCCAGCTTTACTATGTTATTATTGTCGGGGGATTCATAAAGTGGCTGACCTACAATCAGGAAGCAGCTCTTATGTGTGGCATCTGTGTTATAACTATGTCTGCTATTGCAGGCCTCTGACATGTGTGTGTGTGTGTGTGTGTGTGTGTGTGTGTTTGTTGTCTCATCAGGGCCAGATAAAAGGCACCTGTGAGCCATGCTCAGTCTCTGCCTCCCTTGTTCTCTTTCGGCCTGTGGTGTGGTTGCTGAGTTTGCTTGTCGGTATGTGGTTCAGATTCCTATTAGAAACTGTATGTTTTATCACTATATTCATTTGATAACTTTTTTGGTTTTAGCATCCTGATCTGATTGCCGTAGGAGCCTATTGTCATCCCCTGGTCTCCTGGAGTGTTTGCTATAATTCCCTGATAAATGTGGTGAGTATTATCAAAATCTACTGCCTTTTACATTTTATTTAGTGTTTTATTACTACAAACCAACTGGGTTTATTGTGTTAGCTTTTGTCTGTTCAATCATTATCATCTGATGGGAGGCGAGGCACTCATGGTAGGGTCCCTTCACTTTGTGTGTGTGTTTGTATGTGAATAGAATTCACCCAAGCTGCTGTGGGTTTGCTGTGCGTCACCTCTGGGACATTCTCATTGTTGACTGCCCCTCCTCAGTGGCATCTTCTCTGCTCTCTTAACCAATCATCATTTACTTTGATCTGTTTAGGAATTTAAATGAATTATTTTTTTTTATGAGTGTAATAAAGACATTGGTTTTACTAATGTCTAGACTAATTTCCTTTTCCCTTCCCAGCATGTCGTCTTAAATACAATCCTGCATTTTTTTGGTTTGAAAACAAATCTCTCTCCCTTATAACGATTAATTTTTTTTGTCTTTAATTTTCAGTTTAATATAGCATTTTCTTGGTTGCGATGCCCCAGGGACTGCTGTTAGAAGCTCTTATTATTTTAACAGTGACTGTTTGTCTGGATTGAAAGGCTGATGCATGGGATAGAATGTATACATATACACCCAGAGTCTTTAACTGTCCTTACTGAGTTATTTAGTTTTGGGTCATTCACTTCCACAAATATACACACATTTATTGTAGTTATGTGACTTAGAATCCATGGAATTTAGGTAGAAGGTGTGTTTTGAAAAAATGAGTTCTTAGGGGGAAATGCTGCTTGAAGAGTGGTGAGTAGTAGAGTAATTTCCCCTGAATCCCTGATAATTGGTAATACCATTCCTGCAATCATGCAATACAATGTTCACACCCCTTTTTGCACAATGATTGGCTAATCGTGGTGTTAAGAAATAAAACCTTGCAAATGTGATGTACCTTCACTTCCTGCTCAACGTGTCTCATCAACTCCTCAATTTGTTAAGTGTAAGCCTGTTTACTCCTGGTTAGCTGGGGAACAGGAACCTCCTTTTCCAAGATGGTAGGAAGAGTCACCTGAATGACACAATGTAAAATGTGCTTTATAACAGTACCATTCTGAAGTTTTACCCAATCAAAAACAAAAAATGGACATGCATTCAAGACCTTTTACATGAAGAAATAGAAAAGTGGAGCACATATAGGTATCAACTCATATTTACTCACTACAGTTCATAATAATAAACATGATGAAAGGCATATATAGGCCTCAGGCTTTTTGTGCATCTGTTCATCAATCTGAAATCAGTCTGTTCCACCAGTTTCATCAAGATGCTCACTGATCTCCTCGATTCCAGTCTCAATCAGCCCCAATTCCTCATCTTTACAGAAGAATATTATGTACATGCCAGATCTCGTCTTCTGCACTTTTTGCAGGAAGCAGCATCTGATTTCCAAATTATACAATTGATTAAATGGAACTTATAATAATAAACAGCATTGAGGCAATCTCTCAAGTTTTTTTTCACTGTGGAAATAGCATTTTTCAATTATGCGTATATATCACTACAGACTAACTATTTGCTTTACCTGACCCAAACACATAGAACAGACACAATCCGCTATCCATCATTACATGTAATATAATGAATTGGTATTTATCAAGCTTCAAATAGTCAAATCGAATGCATGCTGTTCACTTTTAATAGTACGGATTAGAAACATGACATTTTTAACGCAGTTTTTTTTTACCCTAAGGTTTATTGTCCCATGTGGATGGAAGTCAGATTCCACCTCTAATGGTCTCCAGGCATCCAATCTCTCTTCCCTCCACAACTAAAAAAAAATAAATGACCATCCACAAGAATACATATATATTTTTGATAGACTTGCACAGAGCATTGATGACCTAACAAAGATTTCAGAATGAGAATTCTGAGAATCATATTTTAATGACAAAAAGCAAATATGGTCCCTTTTTTTAATCAAACCTAACATTTTCTTAATCTTATCTGTGGAGCAGTCTGACCTTTGGTCCCCATCTCCCTGACCTTGACACTGGGGTAGCACAAAGTTTTAAGTGTATTGGCTGACTTTTTAAATGATTTTATCAGCCACCGATGGACTATAGCTGTCAGAAAACTTGGATATGTTCAAAAGGATAATGTATGTTACATAACTACATGCCCAAGTGGATTCTGATGAATTTATCCCCAAGAGTCAGATCATTGATTACATCAGTTTGTGTGATTTAGCAGCAAAATATCTAGAGATATTTTCTGGATTCTTTACCAAATGAGGGGAGTTGTCACTTCTCACAGTCTTTGCATTACCACAGGCCTCCAGCAGAGGGCTGGCTGCAACAATTTGGTCCTCAAGGGAGCAGGAGAGGTTTGAGTTACATGAGCTGGCAGTGGCACCGGATTCTCCACTGTGTTGTAAGAGACGTGTTAAGCTTCTGCTTTATTACCATTGTATGATTTGGCTTCTCTGTGTCTGTCATACTTCCATATCCAGGATTCAAGCATTTACATTTCGTTTTGAAAATTTCACAAATTTACATTAATCCTTTATAAAGAAAAAGGTGGAAAAAAAACGCAAACCCCCCCCCCAAAAAAACAACAACCAAATACCTAATACGCATGAATCCACTTGTAGAGTTTTACAGCAATGTAAAACCACTCCGGTTATGTCTATATTAGCAGAGATAGAAAATAAGAAATATATTATAAAAACAGATATGCAGATGGAATTAGCTGCAGATGGAACTGGAAATTCACAAAGATCATCCAAGTACTCATTGAGGTTGGGGCAAGACCGGTCATCACAAACATGTCTTCAGTTTTATCAAACTTTAGTGAGTTTCTGGGAAAAACTGCTCAAAACAGGTTGGCTGCCATTGCTAAAGTTGCCACCTGACTAGTAACATTATTGTGCATGTGCTGCTTTGCCAAAGCAGTTTAACCAGGCCATACATCATCAGTTTGATTTACAATCATTTCATGATGTTGCAACCGACTATGCTTTTTCATTGATTTTATATATATATATATGCGATCCTGGAATTGAAGTAATGCAGCATAATTGTGATTGATTACTGATATATGTTGTATTCATGATGCAGGATGAATAAAAAAAAATTTAAACTTTTAACTGCATTTTTACACTTTTGAACATTTTGCCCTGTCTTTTTTGTTAACATGCAGCATTATTGCCTGATGACAGCAGCTAAAATGACATTAAATAATGTAGCTTTAAATACTGATAGCAGTAGCGTTTTGTGTTCTTTGTACATCTCTACTTAACACTGATTAATTTGGAACTGTCCCTTTTGCAGTATAAGAAGAACTTTGCGAGAAATGTCTGACTTTATAGAGGAATGTTTTGTGTTACAGACAACTCAAGGAACTGGGAAGTAAGACAGTAAAAGCCCATTCACAAGCTGCCTGCATTGCAAGTAACAGCGATATGATGGGAAAAAAATACAGTAAAACAGGAACATGATTCAAGCTATCATTAGTAATGCTTGACCATGGTAATCCTATATTTGCAAAAAATGTTTATGTGCTAATCAAAACCTCTGTGTTTTGGGGTGTTCCAGTAATACCACATTGCATAGCTCTGTTTGTGCACTTTTGATCTTACAAAAAAAGACTTATTCAATTCAAAATTGAAATCGCTTATCAAAATAGATTACACCTCATTCATGTTTTTAAAGGGCCGTATCAAATGCTTGCATGGAGCTTAGTTTTGGAAATGCACCCAAATATTTATAGTGTGGACTCTGACACATCTAAATTAAAGATGGAGTACTACCCATAATGTAACACGCATAGTTTGGATGGCCTGTTATCTCCTGAAATGGATATGAACATTGTTGGCAAACTCTATTGAGATCCAGCTCAAGATAAATTCCAGACTGAGAAAAACATGAACTTCATTTAACTGCTACATTTGATACTAAGAAGGTGATGGTGTCCTGGCAGATTGTGATGACTTTTTAGCCAATTTGGCTCACCACAGGAGATATAAAAATACTAAAGTGAATTTCCCTAGCTGAAAATACCAGGTGCCCTCTCAAGAGGGTCCTTTAATATCATTATCAACACATTTGTCCCATAATGATTAGGATTTTGACGCATTTTCCTCAAATATGCTATAAAAATATTTTATATGTTTTCCAATCAGTCTTTAAAACTACAATTGCTACACACTAAGATGTGACAGTTGGTCTTATTGGTATTTGTCCATCCTCTCCTGCACTGTGATTAGATGTTTTTTACACAAAGTAGAGTATTATTCAACTCTCAGTAAACAGGAAACAATAGCCCCTGTTTTACCCACATCTGGTTCATTTATTGTTTCACCATACTACCTAGATGCAGTATCATCAATAGAACTAGCACTTTTAATATACTCTATATTGGATAGTGCCATAATAGACAGTATTTATCATTGAGAAATGCAATGTAGCACTCTCACATACAACATGACATAGTCTGCAGTCGGTTTTAAATAATCCAATTTCGACAAAGGCAAATACTTATAGAGGATTATTACGACCATACCTGCTATTCATTTGGTTTCTTGTAATCAAATAATAAATAACTTGAACTAAGTCAAGATCGCTATATGATTGATGTATTATGGTGTAATTTACACTATTAGGTTTAGGTTTTTAACAGATAACTGTTCTTACTGGGCTGGCTATCAACTATTAGACTATATGCCTTATTGACTAAAATATGAAAAACTGGGACTCCAGCATTGAAACCCCAAGGTCAACAAACACATATCTCATGCTTCGTCACCACTGTTCTCATAATCACCTGCAGGCAGCTTAAATAAATCTATTATCTTCACACACTTTGTAATTTTCTCTGTCTGTCTATGTTTCAGCAGTGAACACTACTCACTTTCAATGAGAGCCTGAAGTTTCCTAAAAAATTCACACACATTTTGCTTTGGTAATAAGAAGGTGAAATGTATTTAATCACAATTGTTGACAGCAAGTTTTATGATCAAAAAATGCTTGACAAATTATAAGCAACCTTTCCCTTCCGCATACGGTACAAGTCAAACAAGTACATGCACTAGTTAGTTTTAAATTTGGAGAAGCACTGAAATGTCACTGGTGTATCATTGCAGTACAGCCACAAATCTCAAATATCTGAAATATAATTCAGACAGATGGCCTTTTCATTAATCCCTAACAGGTGTTATATGTTTACTGGGAACTGACTGAAGTGGGTTTGCCAACTCAGATAATGTCACAACCGAAATAAGTTTCCTCACAAATCTCATTAATGGTTTAATTGAATTAATAAGTTAAAATACGTCTTTAATAAGTTGTAATGAGTGAGTGTGGTTGTCATAACGATCAATTTTAATGATGTCTGTTACAACCCAGAATCAAATTTCATTTTTCAGGTTTCCCACAGATTTGACATCTTATAAGCAGATCACAAGGTAATACTGAGTTCAAAAATAAATTCAGCTAAGGCTGGAGCAATGATTCACATTTGGCATAGAGACAGATATGTTTTAAGATTTATATAGAGATTTATATATCTTGTTTACACCATGTCTTAGGTTCAAAGATATCTATCTATTAAAATATTTTAAGTGTATAGTGTAAATTAATAGAATTAGTCACCAAGAGGTAGAAGAAGCCAACAGCTTTTCGGTAATTGATTTTAATTAAACACGTCTGTGCTCCTGGGTCGTTTTTTTTTTCTCTTGTGTGGACAGCAAACGTCTAGGGCATTGGAGACAACTTGTTAGACAGATTGTAAACCGGCAGCACTTAAAGTGAGGCTTAGATGTGCCCCGAGGTAGATATCAGATTTTATAAGCAGCACATGCGTTTCATTGACATGACTGCATACATTTTCCCTTACGGTCAGGTTATGCAGCACAATCAAAATAGAAAGGCATTTGGAAAGTCTGTCCATATACGTCTGGTGACAGAAACTGCTGGAGTACATATAAGGCGGCGCTCAAGTTGTTATAGGCCTGTGTAAGTCAAGACAACCACAGCTACATGTCCTGTTTTACAAGTTGGATGGAGTAGTATGTTTAGCCAATGAATTTAGCATGTGTTGCTCTTACAGTAAGTGTCTGAAGAGGACTTTCTTTAATGCTTGCTTTGGTGTAACAACTGTAAATTGTTGTTTCCTATGGTTTTGAAAGATGAGAGAGTTTGTAGATATTTCTTTGTGGTCACTACTGCAGGTAGCTCTTTAATGGCTTTGATTCAAACTTCAGTGGCAATGTAGTACGGCATGCTATATACCGGTAGGTATTTTTCCCTATTTATATTCTCGAGGATGATCTTTCAATTTGGGAGCATTTGGGTATTAATTTCACATTCAGATCTTTATAATTCTTTCCTCAAACACCTGTCATCGCACTCAAGTAGCGCCTGCTTGCACTTACATGGGCTTTATCTCTGTATGCTTGCTCTCAGATATATTATAGAGTTGCTTGCACAAGTTCCAGCTTCATCCCTCACACGCTTGCTGCTTCTCTGTGCATGAGAAACATCTGCTCCGACATCTGCTTTGCTCTTAAAGCATTTCTGTTTGCCACCATGTTTTATTGAATCAAATATGTGGCTGATTGATATCTTTTATTAACATATATATATATATATATATATATATATATATATATATATATATATATATATATATATATATATATATATAGTATCTTCTAATTGTGCTTAGCATTTTATTAATCTCTTTCTATTAATCTCTATAATCTATAAAATCTATAATCTCTTTTTATTTCTATCTCTAGTGCTTTAATTTGACTTGTAGCAATGTGTGTGTGTGTGAAAGTCAAGCATATTTTCCATTTTTTTGACTATCAATATGACTATCAATTTAATTTAAAAGAGGTAATAGCACCAATATAATAATGTCTTTTAGAAAGCTTAAAAAAACTGTTTGTCTATTTTAGAATTGACTGAATACTATTTGTGAGTAAGAATTTAAGAAGAACTGAGGCAATATTGAGCCACTTGTTTGATGTACCAATTTAATATGTGTAATAACAATCATATAATAAATAATAAAAGTGTTTTTTTTTCTTTTACATTTTGCATTAAACATGAACCTTGGTAATGCCTAATTGTTCCAGAGTAACTTGGCAAAGTCCACAATGAGACTGGTTTCAGCTTAGTTTTCATGCACTATGGCACTCACAAGAAACATGTACAATAAATTGGATTATTTTAATACATTCAAGACAGTAATCATTATGTTATTTATGAGAGCATTTTGTGTAGTACAGTGGAATATGGCCACATTTAGTCACACGAATGTAGTTTTATGAACAAAAGCCGTTCATTTTTGAGGTTCGACGCCTTCATGAGAGCGATACATTATAAGAAGATCTAAATTAAAAATTACAAAAATGTAATTTTCAAACAACTGATGGATTTAGTTGATTAATTTTTAAGCATAGCAACACCGCTATAAGGCCGCCTTCACTTTGTAACTCACAAGACCCGCAAGAGGTACTATCAAAGCAATATTCCTGAATATTAACAATAATAATGTCAAACTTCACTATAATGCCTTTCAAACATGTAAACAGTGTCTCTGCTGTAGGGCAATTGTGAAATCCTAAAGTCATGATTTGTCTCAAGATTTTACTGAAGACTTCAGCGGTGCTGATATCTGTTGTGCATGAACAGAAATGTTCATTCCCGCTCCGGTCTGAATCTGCAATATTTTGTCCCTCTCCCGCCTGCAAATCCCGCAACATTGTCCGTTTCGCTTCCTTTCACAGGAAAGGTCTTTTTAATGGCTTGTAGGAAAAAAAAAACATGCACGCACATAATTCCTTAAACTACCACTTGGTAACCTATTTTTTAAAAACATTAAACAGGCCTCACTAGGAGTTGTTCGCCTGTCACATGACCCAAAAAAGATCTTGACTCCTGGGTTTACTTCTGTGTTATGTGACCCATAGAGATTGTACAGTAGGGTCACCCCCCCATGATACTCTGGGGCCACCCATCATGCCCCGGGGCAATGAGAATGTGCAAATCATAATACAATTCAACTTTGAGTCACTTCATTCACTTTTCCACATTAAAAACCGGCCGGAGAAAAATAACTAAATAAAAATTAAAAAAAAAATATATATATATATATCCTCACTTCCAAGCTTCAAACAGCTGTAATGTCACTAATGTCTTTGGAAGTGAGCTCTTTCCAAAGCTTCTCTAGCCATTAGAATGCTTTTTGACAGAGAAAAAGTCCGTCATTTTCTATACCAACTTGTTCCCTTATTATGGTCAAAGGCAAGAGGCAGGAACCCCAAACAGGGATGCTACAACAAATAGCTATATATTTATATTCTATAGCAATCTTGAAGCATTTGCCTCCTTGAAAAGCAGTTTTCATAATAAATTAGTTATTATTATAATTATTATTAAAACTCACGTCTCCACACGAATTTCAGATGATAAAAATGTACTCAATGTTCTACGGTTGAGAAAACACATATTAACCTGGCTGCGGCCTCCTACGTACTTTCATTTAATTTTAATTATCCTCCGGTAGCAGGTTTTCCGGCATATTCGCGGTTTACGTCATTTTCAGCTGTCCAATCAGCGAACAGCGGCCGTCGCCCGGAACGATGACGTCGGGGGTCGCGCGTGAGTTTGAGCGTTTGCGTAGTCGTCGCGTTGTGGGTGTAGCTCAGCAACAATGGCGGAGAACAACGCAAGCGAAGCTGTCGGGTCCGTTGTGGAAAATTAAGGAATGTTCTAGAATATCCAGAAGTTAAAGACGGACCAAGGACAGTCTTTCACGTGTTTCCAACGCATTCTGATGCAAAAAAGTGTCACAATGCATTTCCAAAAAAAAAAAAGAAGTAAGTGGGAAAGCAAAACCCAATAGCAGGACCTCAGTTACTAACGTTGTGACCTAATTGTTGGAGCCTTTTATAACAGGCAAATAGAATGCAATAATGTCAGAAAAGTATGAGAAAATAAAATTGGGGGAGAGGGGAAGATGATGTACAACATCATGATGCTCTTAGTAAGGTCACAGTACTGCAATATATAAATATGTTGTAAAAATAAGTTGTATTATTATAGACATATTGCTTGACTGTGCATTTTACCTTTATATATGTGGTAGTGAATCTATAATAATGATGCATAATATCACTTCATACATATTATATCAGACATGTTAATATATTATAAATTAAAGTTAATTTAGATACATATTATGCTTTAGGTTAGGAGATGCACATACTTTACATCAATGTTTCAATCTACTAGGAGGGATTCAATTATTTCTATTTCAGAGAAAAACACTGTACCTGCCATTCTGGTTTTTAACTTCACATATTAAAATTTTGCATCATCAGAAAATATATGAAGCAGTATTTTTAAAATAAACTATCCAACAGTCAAGCAGCTAATATGAGCTCCAACCATGACCAGACATTAGGACTTTTACATTAAAGTATTGTTAGTATGGCATTAGTAGTTTAGAGATTTAAGTGCTTTGTCATTTGTAATTTTCTTTTGCTGTTGGGCGCCTGTTTGTTCGGGTTACATGAGACCTCAATGTAATTTTCAACTGGACAACTGGAAAAATGTGAATTTTGAGCTAAAGACCCAATCCAAGCATCTAGAAAAAGTGGTGTACATTCTAGCCACATTAACGGGTGCAGCTTTACATAGCTAATGTGAGACGAAAGTGTGAAAATAATACAAAGTAAATATGATGAATTATTTGGAACAAAGTTTAATGAATAAACACACTGTGTTAAGACAATTCGACAGCTAGTTCATATTTTATGAACTCTGTCAAAAGGCGCTAAGGGGATGTCTCTTATTCAGCAGAGTCAGACTAGAAAGAAAACAAAAGAAAAAGGATTCAGCATTCACGTACATAAAAAATGTGATTAAAAGTAAAGTGCAGTATTTTTTTATTTCACATAATTGTTACCTTTCCCACATCACGGCTCTTGGCCCTCAGCTTGTTGACCTGGGACTCAGAAATGTCAGCGCGCTCCTGAGCTTCCTCCAGCTCATGCTGGACCTTCCTGCACCTGGACATGTGGGTGTTGGCCTGCTCCTCCTGTTACGGGTTAGGAGTTACAGAACATCAGCACTAGTAGGGTTTCCCTCTGTAGGTATTGATATGTGCTATACTCCTATCTGAGAAATTACAAAACATGTGACTCACAGCTTCCTCAGCCTGTCTCTTGTAAGCCTTCACTTTGAGCTGCAGCTTGTCCACCAGATCCTGAAGTCTGTGCACGTTCTTCTTGTCCTCCTCAGTCTATAGAAATAAGGAGCGTTACTTGTATCTTGAGAATAGAGAGAAAATTAATAGATTTGAATAGTTCCCTAGGCAAATGAGAAATTACCTGGTAGGTCAGCTCCTTCACTCTCCTCTCATATTTGCGGACTCCCTTAACAGCATCAGCTCCACGACGCTGCTCGCTTTCAACTTCCGATTCCAGTTCACGGACCTATGATATGATGATGTGAGGTTTATAAAACTTTTAAAGGATTTTTAGGAGTAAGAAAGTTAAATTAATTCCACACGTTGAGCATGTCACTATTTTTCTGAAGTGGATGTATTATGAGCATACCCTTGACTCCAGTTTCTGGAGCTGCTTCTTGCCACCCTTCATGGCGAGGTTCTCAGCCTCATCCAGACGGTGCTGCAGGTCCTTGACTGAGACCTCCAGGTTCTTCTTCATCCTCTCCAGGTGAGCACTGGTGTCCTGCTCCTTCTTCAGCTCCTCAGCCATCATGGCAGCCTGAAATGATAGGTGTTTTTGAAGCATAATTTTCAATGTATTTGGTGAAGTGAAGTTGCATTTTATGAGAAGAAGACTCATAAACTCACATCAGTAATGGCCTTTTTGGCTTTGTCCTCAGCGTTTCTTGCTTCCTGAACAGCATCATCCACTTCACTCTGAACGTGCACGAAGTCGGCCTCCAGCTTCTTCTTGGTGTTCATAAGACTGGTGTTCTGAAGATTGAAAAATTCATATTTAATTAGATAATTGTTGTGTAGAGCAAAGCTGGTATGAATATTTCTTTCTGTATAAAGACATTTCCATGAAGACAGTTATTGACTATAAACCTGAGAGTGAAGCAGTCCGACACGCTCGCTAGCATCAACCAGCTCCTGCTCAGCCACTTTGCGTCCTCTCTCTGTCTGCTCCAGAGCGGCTCTCAGCTCCTCGATCTCAGCGATCATGAGGCCATTTCTGCGCTCCACCATGGCAACCTGCTCCTTCATGTCTTCCTGTCCTCTGACAGCGTCATCAAGGTGCAGTTGGGCATCCTGACAACAAATAAAATCAAATCATGTAATGTTCAATTTATTTACTCATTTTTTTCATTCATTCAGGAATCACATCATATGGAGCTCACCTTAAGCTGTCCCTGGACATTCCTGAGTTGTTTCTGAGACTCAGCAGCCTGCCTGTTGGCATGGCTCAGCTGAATCTCCATTTCGTTCAGGTCTCCCTCCATCTTCTTCTTAACTCTCAGGGCATCGTTCCTGCTCCTGACCTCAGAATCAAGAGTGCTCTGCATGGAGTCGATCACCCTCTGGCTGTTCCTCTTGATCTGCTCCATCTCCTCGTCCTTTTCTGCCAGCTTCCTGTCAACCTCACCTTTGATCTGGTTGAGCTCAAGCTGAACACGGAGAATCTTGGACTCCTCATGCTCCAGTGTGCCCTTAAGAGTAATGTTGAACATATATCCAGAAGTTGGTGTTTCTTCTTTAATATTAAATTGTCCAATGTTAAACTAAAGGTAGCAGTCTTTCTCAGAACTATTTAATACAAATGGCAAAAAATACATGCTATTAGATATTTTGCTGTTGTATTTTGTCTTTAATGGTCTGATATTATACTAATATATCTTTACCTCTGCCTCCTCCAGTGCTGTCTGAATTTCAGACTTCTCAGTCTCCACGGACTTCTTGGCTTTCTCCAGCTCATGGATGCTCTTTCCAGTCTCACCGATCTGTTCAGTCAGGTCTGAGATCTCCTCTGTAGGAAAACCAAAGCCAAAGTCAGGATAAGATAAATTTACACTATGCTGTAAATCTAGAAGATGAGGTTTTATCAGCACAAAATCTCATGACCTACTGTATACCTCAAGGAGCTCAAGGACAAACCTTACTATCACTGTAAGAGTTACAATGAATATTGTGGGATTGACGTACGCTGCAGGTTCTTGTTCTCCCTCTTCAGGGTCTCCAGATGATCCAGAGCTTCCTCGTAAGAGTTCTTCATCTTGAACAGCTCAGTGCTGAGAGAGCGAGCCTCCTTCTGAGCTCCTTCCAGCTCTGCCTGGCCCTCCTCGTACTTCTGTTTCCATTCTGAAAGGACCTAAAATCATATTGATGAGTAAGAAAAGATGAATTACTCAGATAGATTTTGGTGTTTCATTCTAATCAGTGATTTCCACTTACCTTATCAAAGTTCCTCTGCTTCTTGTCAAGGTTGGCAGCCAGACTATTGGCTCTCTCTACATCAATCATGAGGTCCTCCACCTCACCCTGCAGCCTCTGCTTGGTCTTCTCCAAAGAGGCACACTTTGAGTTCACAGCCTCAATGCACTCCTCAGCATCCTGAAGACGCTGGGCAAGCTTTTTCCTGGGGTAGTGGAAAAGTATTTACTTATAGATACATATGTAGTTGTACAGAAAGATAGCAAAGTGTCTGATAAGAAATAGATGTGCTTAAATACATGAAAGAGTAGAAAGATTGTACGTACTTGGCCTCCTCCAGCTCCTCAGTGCGCTGGATAGCATCAGTCTCGTATTTGGTTCTCCATTGAGCCACTTCACTGTTGGCCTTGGACATTCCACGCTGCAGCTCAGCTTTAGCCTCCTGCTCCTCCTCAAACTGCTCTCTGAGCAGATCACAGTCATGGCGAGCTGACTGGACACTATGGGCCAGAGCATTCTTGGCCTGACGAACATGACAAGAGGCATTTTAATTGAGCTATAAAGTAAACACACTAACCAAGCACAAGAAGGTGCTTGGTTAGGAACAAAAAAACAGGTGAGTGCTCATAAAAGACTTAGGCCAAGCTTTTGTTACATTTGGACCTTTTGTTTAGATGAAACAATGCTCAAGACACAGTATTTTGATATCAGGCTCCAGAGTGGAATCATTCAACACTGCACCCAATTCCATCACTCTATTTACTGGCAATACACCAATACATATTTTTGTCCCTGCTGAACATCATGGCCATGACATGCTTAGTTTGTTCTAATGTTACCTTCTAATAAAAGTACAGCCTATAGTAATATGTAAACATGTCATACCTTCACTACTAAGGTGCAAAGTTATAGCATCAACTACTTTTCAATAGAACATTAGCAATCATCTGTCATAAAAAGGATATCTCCTTACAACCTAACAAAAGTATAAAGTAAACTAACATTTAAACATGTTTTACCTTCACTTCCTCCTCAACATGTCTCTTCAACTCCTCAATCTGCTGAGTGTAAGCCTGCTTGCCCCTGGTCAGCTGGGAAACAAGAGCTTCTTTCTCCTCAATATGGCGGGAGAACTCACCTGAATGACAAAATATTATTAATCCAAATGATCAAAACTAGTAATCATTACAAGTAGTTTTTATTATAGGTGACTCACCATTCTCTGTCTGAAGTCTTGCTCTCTGTGCATTTACATCATTCAGTTGGCGCACATTCTCATCATTTTTAGCCTTGAGCTCACTCAGCTGATCCTCAAGAGTTCTGCACATTTTTTCCAGGTTGCCCTGATAACAATCAATGTCTATGTTTTTAAAAGGCATTCACTTAAGCAACACAAACATTTACTGCATCATTAAAGATGATTTTGTTGTCCTTGGTGTTCTCTTAATTGTTATGCTCATATTTTGACAGTTTCTTTCATGTTGACATTTTTAAACATAAGGATGTCATGTCAAGTCAAAAGCTTAACTCTATAAACCAAAAACTCACCTTGGATTTAGCTACAGCCTCCATGTTGCTGGAGAGGTCATCAATCTCCATCTTGAACTCGCTCTTCTCCTTCTCCAACTTCTGCTTGACACGCTGGAGGTTGTCGATCTGCTCTCCCAGCTCTGCAACACTGTCGGCCTGCTTCTTGCGGAGAGCTGATGCGGTGGCTTCATGCTGCAGGGTTGACTCCTCGAGGTCCCGACGCAGCTTCTGGAACTCAGCCTCACGCTTCTTGTTCATCTCAATCTGAGAGGCTGTTGCTCCACCAGCTTCCTCAAGCCTCTCACTGATCTCCTCAAGCTCCCTGGAGAGGTCAGCCCTCTGCTTCTCAACCTTGGCCCGAGCAGCGCGCTCAGCCTCGATTTCTTCTTCCAGCTCCTCAATGCGAGCCTAGGTTTGATGATAGTAACATCAAGAAGGCCTGTTAACTGAAACATACTGAAACAAGTTCTTCTTTAGCCACTGAATATATTATTATGTCAATCACTAACCTGGAGTTCCTTGATCTTCTTCTGAAGCTGAGCACCAAGAGACTGCTCATCCTCAATCTTGCTGAGCAGCTGGCTGGTCTCAAAGTCCTTCCTGGAAGAGGACAGGAAAAAACAGTTATTGCATTATTGTGTTGCAGTATGGCCATAGTTCATTGTAAGGGTTGAAGATAAAAAGGGAAACCTACTTCTTGATTTTCTCCTCAGATTGCTGCTTGTCATTCTCCAGATCCATAATGGATTCCTGGGCCAGTTTCAGATCTCCCTCAAGCTTTCTCTTGGCTCTCTCAAGGTCCATGCGGAGCTTCTTCTCTTGCTCCAGGGATCCCTCAAGCTTTGTAATAATATTACAGTGATGACATACAATCGAATCATGTAACATTTACAAATTCATAAGCAGTATTTTCCTCACGTCATCGACTTGCTGTTCCAGCTTTGTCTTGGCCTTGGTCAGAGTATTGACTTTGTCCTCCTCTGCCTGGAGATCATCCAGTGTTTGCTGGTGAGCCTCTTGGAGGGCTTTCTTCTCCTTGGTGAGCTTGGCAACAGACTCATCTTGAGTTGCCATCTCCTCTGTCAGGTTTTTCACCTGAAAGTATCAGTGCATTATAGTATATATATATATCTATATTTGAAAGTTGCCTTCATATAGTGTACTTTCTCATTTTCACATTTTTATACAAATGTATGATTTTAATCTCCAACCTTGTTTTCTGTGGCATGTTTCTCCTTCTCCACTTTAGCCAAGGTGAGCTCCAAGTCATCAATATCTTTCTTCAGCTCAGAGCATTCATCCTCCAGCTTCCTTTTCTTGGCAGTCAGCTCAGCATTGATTTCCTCTTCATCTTCAAGTCTCTCAGTTGTCTCTTTGAGTTTGGCCTCAAGCTGGATCTTGCTCTTGATGAGCCCTTCACACCTTTCCTCTGCATCTCCAAGGCTCTCAACTTCCTATAGTATATTTAAAACAAATAGTAAGTGAATAAGTTAAATATTCTTTGATTGTACATGCATAACCGAAAAGTACATAGCCTCTTAAAATTCTGATTTCACTTTTCTTGGTGTAATTTGGATGTGACAGAAACATGCATTTGTATTGTATTTACCGCAGCCACTTGCAAAGCAAGGTCATTCTTTTCCTGCAGCAGGGAAACCATCTTCTCCTCCAGCTCCTTCTTCTTGGCCAGAGCAGTAGCCAGGTCTGTCTTCATCTTTTCATAGTTCTCCTTCATGTTCTGCAGCTCCTTCTCAGTCTCAGCGCTCTTCAGAAGAGGCTTGACCTTGAAGTACAGATTCATCCATGGCCAGTTTTTCACATTCATGAATGAGCGGATGTTGTACTGGATGCTGTAGATCGCTTCTCTGAAAGAGTAGCATAAATTGGTTGTATTGACATTTTTAGGTCAACCTTGGTTTAATGTCACATTGGAATGGAATGTACTGTAAGACAATTATACCTCCTCTCCATCATCTTAACAAACTCTTTTCTCATAACATATCCTCTGGCAAGAGCTTGAGTCATGGTCACCAGAGTAGCCAGTTTCTCATCTCTCATCTCCTCCAGTTGACCCAGCAGACCAGCTTTGAAGAACACCTGTTATGTTAGTTGAAAGAACTCAGTCAATGACACACGTTGATGTAAAACGTATATATATATATATATATATATATATATATATATATATATATATATATATATATATATATATATATTACAAGTAGTTTTATTTATGTATTTATATAATCTAGTGATCTTTTAGAGAAATTAACCTTAGTGTGCCCAAACTTGTACTGAGTGTGGTCCACATCAATGGAGCCCAGCAGCTTCTCTGAAGCTTTCTTGTTGTCAATGAACTGTCCATCAGGGATGACACTGGCATTTAATACTTTGTATCTACGAGAGAACATATTTTATTTATAATGAAGCTACATACTGGACAGCTGTTATAATTAATTCAGCTTAATAAACGTGACTTGTTTATATTTATGACTATGTCACCTCTAATTGTGTTAAACCTTTAATCAATATAAAATAAACTTTACTTGTCCTTTAAAAATGCATCACCTCTGCTTGAAGTCACCGTAGAGGATTCTGCTGGGGAAGCCCTTTCTGCAGATTCTGATGCCTTCCAGCACACCGTTACACCTCAGCTGATGGATGACCAAGAAGTTCTCCATAAGACCTGAAAGTTGCAAATTTATATTGTTATTCAGTTTATATATGTCACTATGTTATATTTAGTTTAGTCCAAAGCTGGCCTATGTGCTTCTTACCTGGGGTCTTTGACTCATTGGGGATCAAACAGCGCACAAAATGAGGGTGAGTGCTCCTCAAGTTGGTCATCAGCTTGCCCAAATTCTCCTGTTGATCAGCAATACAAGATAAATGGTCAATATTATTTGAAGATTAGGTTTTACTTGGTATTCAAAAGCATGAAAGCATACATACTCTGAAAAGAGCAGACACAGTCTGGAAGGAACCACCCTTCTTTTTGCCACCCTTCTTGCCACCACCACCAGCAGCAGCTGCATCTGTTTTCCGAAGCATACAGTTGAGTTAATGAAAATTAAATAAACAACTAATCAGTTCCATCACTACAAACTTACTATATGTTATCCTGTATTATGAATTGGTATTTTTCAAGCTCTTCATTGTTATAAAATTATTATAAAAAGAAATTCACAACAGGCTGTTAACTTTTCAGAGTTTCTGATCACTACGCACAGTCTCATTTCTTACCCTCAGCACCATGGGTTGCATAGAGGAAGCACAGGAGTTTGTTTGAGGACTTCTGGTAGAGCTGGACAACAGAGTCGTTCAGGGGGTCCTTGTTCTTGTCCAACCAGCCAGCGATATTGTAGTCCACTGTACCAGCATAGTGCACCAGGGAGAAGTGAGCCTCAGCCTTGCCCTTTCCAGGCTTGGGCTTCTCAAAGGCCTTGGTCTTGCCAAGATGCTGATCATGCAGCTTGTTCTTGAAAGAAGTGTCAGAGGCCTTGGGGAACATGCACTCCTCTTCAAGAATGGAGAAGATGCCCATTGGCTTTGAGGGAAAAAATGCATTTCACATTAAAGAATTAAACCATGGACATAACATTTTTGCACATCTAGATTTGACCTGACTGACTACTTACCTTCTCAATCAGCTCAATGCAGGCAGCCAAGTCCATACCGAAGTCAATGAACTCCCAGTCAATGCCCTCTTTCTTGTACTCCTCTTGCTCCAGGACGAACATGTGGTGGTTGAAGAACTGTTGCAGTTTCTCATTGGTGAAGTTGATGCAGAGTTGCTCCAAGCTGTTGAACTGCAATAAATGGAATGTATTCAGGTACATGGTACAACTGTGTTGATCTTCAGCTGCTCAGACATGTTTCAAACACTCACATCAAAGATCTCAAATCCAGCGATATCCAACACTCCAATGAAGAATGATCTTGGCTGCTTTGTGTCCAGCATCTCATTGATACGGATGACCATCCACAAGAACATTTTCTCATAGATAGACTTGCACAGGGCACTGACAGCATTGTTGACCTGAAATAATGATTTTTAAATGAGGAATTATCAGTAATGTTTTCATGGCAAACTTAAAATATTTCCTCTTCCCTAAATTTCTTTATCTTACCTGTGGAACAGTCTGACCTTTGGTCACCATCTCATTTCCGACCTTGACTCTGGGGTAGCACAGAGCTTTCAGCATATCAGCTGAGTTCAGACCCAGGAGGTAGGCGATTTTATCAGCCACTAAAGGAAAAACAAACATTTTAGCTTACTGGTCACTGGGACATCTTTACAAATATATGCTACATACTAACCCCTGGATGATTTCCTATGAGATATTATCAGATTTACCCTCAGTGCCATCAGGTTCAGCCTGCTCCTCACGCTGCTTCTGCTTGAATTTCATGTTGCCATGATGCATCACAGCACCAGTCAGTTTGTAGATGCCAACCTTTTCCTCAGCATTGAAGCCCAAGATGTCAATAGCAGTCTGTGTTGTACATAAAAACAAAGTTATTGGTCAATAAAACATTATACATTTCACTTAGAATTGTTCTAGAAACCCAAAGATGCATATTCCTATACATAATCTACTTAAGTAAAATATTTCTCACATCTGTGGCAATGAACTCCTCCACATCATTGATACTTTTGACAGTGATTTCACCCTGACTGATCATTGGGTAGTCATAGGGGTTGGTGGTGATCAGCAAAGCCTCTAGAGAAGTGCGATAAAAATATATTATTGTTTACTGTATTTTCTGGTATTGTTTCACTTTAAAATTGCACAGTGCAGTTGCACAAACCCAGGAGCTCAGCCTTGTGGCCAGTCATCAGCTGGTAGAAGATGTGGTAGCTCCTCTCAGCAGACAGCTGGAAGGTGACACGGGACTTCTCCAGCAGATCTAAGTAAAACAAATTTAACCAGGGACTGTGAGATTACATATAATTGTGTTATGATGCTATTACTCCAAATCCCATATCATAGTCCACATCAATCTTGAGTTACAACATGGATGAAACTCACAAGTTTCAATATCAGCTGAAGCCAGCTTTCCACTGGAGCCAAAGTGGATTCTGATGAATTTACCCTAAAGAGACAGATCATTGATTACATCATTGTTTGTCATTTAGCAACAAAATATCTGGAGATATATTTTCTGGATTACTTACAAAACGGGAAGAGTTGTCATTCCTCACAGTCTTGGCATTACCATAGGCCTCCAGCAGAGGGTTGGCTGCAACAATTTGGTCCTCAAGGGAGCCCTGCACAGGAGTTGTGAGGTAAATGGATTAAACATTCATATATATTCATATATTCATTCATATTAATTCTCCTATAAAGAAAAGTTATTTTAAGTAAATAATTTACCTGCATTTTGCCGGGTGTTGGTTCAGCCTTCTTTGCTCCAATAGCTGCAATTGTTGCAAAGTACTGGATGACACGCTTGGTGTTGACAGTCTTTCCTGCACCGGATTCTCCACTGTGGTATAAGAGACACATGTGAAGATTCTGCTTCATTTTTAATATATGATTCAGCTTTACAGTTTCTGTTATACTTACGTAATCAGGATGGACTGGTTCTCACGATCTGAAATGCACACATGGATATTTAACATGAACCTAATGGTGATCATAATTTATTAAATAAACTCATGAATAAGTATAATTCTACACTATAAAACATATCTAAAGTAGACCATACCTGTGTGCATGAACTGATAGGCATTATCAGAGATGGAGAAGATGTGAGGTGGTGCCTCAATCCTTTTCTTGCCTCTGTACCCAGCCACAACAACAGCGTCATATACAGGAAGCCACTTGTATGGATTCACGACAACGCAAAACAACCCAGAGTAGGTCTGTAATAGTAGAGATAGAAAATAAACTTAATGTTTACATTTGAATATGCCGATAGAAATTCAGAGTGCCTTAGTATGGTAAGAACTCACGTAGATCATCCATGATGCATAACGCTCTTTGAGGTTATACAGCACAGCAGGCTCGTTGAGATGGGTCATCATGACCATGTCCTCAATTTTGTCGTACTTTGGAGGGTTTCTTGGGAAGATCTCATCCTCTTTCACAGTGAGAGACTAAATAGGTAATATATTAAAAAATAGAGTTCATCAGATAAATTTATTTAAAACTACTTAACATCTATGTGGATGCATTTTAGTAACAGTGGAAATAATAGTGTATTTCTATATAAAAAGGGTATTAAATGGAAGTTGATGGGGAATGTTTTGTTTTTTACAAAGCAGAACAGTGAATTGCCTACCTTTCCACCTTCTGTCTCAACCGTGGCTTTGCCCCCCTCTTTCTTCACGAGTTTACCCTTGAGGTACATCTCTTCCTTCTCAGACACAAAGTAGGCAGTTTTGGCGTCAAAAGGAGTGGCTTGTGCTGCAATCCTCTCCTTCTCTGGCTTCCGGAGGTAGATGGCCGCTGGGCCATAGGCCTCCATCTCCGCGTCTGTGCTCATGGTGGCACTTTAGTGGAGACTGAAAAGATAAAATATCAACATGATGTATTAATGGTCTTGTAACCTGTTGTAATGGTCTTTATAATCTGATGTTTGAGATCTTGGAAATACTTTACCTCAAACGGGTCCAAAAAAGAATGAGTGGTACAGAATTTGGTGGAGTCCCAATTGGCTAAAACCAAAAAGATTAAACATGAGTATAATAATTTATATAATAATTTGTTTTTTTTGTTTTTTTTTTTCATTTTAAATCTAACGTGCAGAAAGTGGTCAAACGTATTTGTGTTCAGTTCAGAATCATTCAATAGAAAGTGCAGTGCACATCACCACTCACAAAATTCCTTTCACAGGCTAACAGACAGAAACACTTGCACAGAACTGCAATAGACAACTACTTCCATGCATTCCGGCTATACACCCTAATTAGACTATTCTGGTTAGAGACTATTAGAGAGCTATCCAAGATCCTCATCCTCATAGTAATTAGTAACAGATTAACTTTTCCAATTGATTAATAAGAATTCAAATTGCGATCACAGTCAACACACTCACCTGTGATGGATGCCTATCAGTTCACGCAGTGGTCCAGGGCTCCCTCTTTAATAGAGGGTGGGAGTGCTGGCTCAGCTCTTCCTGCTCTCTCAGTTTGGTCATGTTCTCTCGTCATCCTGTTGCTTAATTTGTGGCTCATGTTTATGCAACTTGTAAGCATTTCTATTTGTAACTTTATAGTGCAAAATACATATTCCAGTATGATGTTGTGCCAGTTGATTTTAACTGAATGCAAATGTTAATGTGACATGCCAAATCTATGTAGAAAATAGTATTCTAAACATTTAACCAAGTATATAGAGAAATTGCAACATTTTCAGTAGAATGGACTACATTGCTAATAAACTTTTTGCTTTTACAATAACTGACTATGAGTAACATTCGTGAAAGATATAAAAGTTCAATTGTTAAATTGTTAAGTATAAGATAGAGACTGTCAAACATGCACATATATATACCACTATTGGTATGACTTTAACAATTAACTTCCTATTATAAAAGCTGGTCCAATACTGCCTCCAAATGGAGGGATGGACTGACTAGATGATTGCGTTCCGGCATTTTTTTTCTTTTTTATATATATTTTTTTATTTCATTAGCAGCTTTGGGGGTTGCTTTTGGAAAATCATCAAAATGCCTTTGGTATTCAGTTGCAGGAGACTTCTGTATTTGACTGCTGAAATTGTTGAAAGTCCACCCTTAAATGTTACTAATATAAAAATTTCATATTCAGCTGTGATATAAAGTTGATATGAGGAGACGTATTTAGACTGCTTGACCACGGTAATCTTCATGATACATGATAAATGTGCTGAAACTTTCATTGTGCTTATAAAAACCTCTGTGTTCCTGTATGGCATTAATACCAAAATTCTATTGAAAAAAAAAATGTATACTTCAATGCAAAGCTGTGTTTGTATTTGATCCTATAAACTTTCGTAATGTAAACTTGCCAATTTTAAATCAAATCACTTAAGTGAGATAACATCAGATTGATGTTTATGATGGGCCAGATCTAATTCTGCTGTCTTAATAAGCACATCCTGTAATGGGCTAATGCGAGCCACTGTGTGCTTCTCCACATGCATGGAGCTTAGATCTGGAAATGCACCCAAATATTTGTAGTGTACAGTTTCAGGATTCTGGCTAAGCTTATATTAGAGTAATGAAATTAAAGATTAAGCATGTTATTTATCTCCCTAAATGGAAAAGAAAACAGTTGGCAACTCATTACGATCAAGCCCAAAATAAACTCATACGCAGCACAAAATGAACTTCATCCAGTTACTACATTTGATAGCCTCTAAGACGATGTCATCAGATAAAGAAGCATGATGGAAATGTCCTGGCAGATCCTGTAGGCTCATACCTATTATGGCATCTTTGAACCAGTTTGGCTCACCACAAAAAATATATAAATATAGAAACACTTTAGAAACCATATCATGATACTTGAAACGCTGTAACTTATTTTTTAGTAGATTTTCAATCATTCCAAGTTTAAAATAACTAATATGGGTATTCTGGGTCAGTATTGGATTCAGAATGTATATTTGTATACATTTAAGAATAGATACATGTGGTGCTTCATTAGCATGTAGAGATGTTACATGAATTTGCTAGGCCAACTACCCTAAGTTTTTGTCTCTTATTAGATATCTCTTCATAATAGCTGCTTTAAAGAGTGAACTGTGGTATGATAATGGGTCTCATTGGCAGAAATAAGCAATTGTTATAGTAGATGTGGGATTGTGCCATCAATAAAATCAATTTTGGTGTATTTGTGTGTTGATTTATTTTGCTGCTTATGTGACATAGACCTGTCACTCTGTCACCATATATCTAATTTTGGAGGATGCTCAACTGGCACAGAATGTGAGTCCAGGTCACCCATCTTTCATTAAAAAGGGCAAATGAAGGGTTGCCAAAAGACTTGGCAACTCACATCTACTTGTCCCATGTGACACTTCAAGTAAAGCATTAAATGGATGGAAGGCCTGGGCCTAAGTAGATTTTGATTCAAACACTATGTTAATCTGAGGGGGAAAACTATTCAAATTATGGGATATGTTCTCATAAACTTAACAAACCTATATTAGGAAACTTCTTTAAATCATAAATTCACAAGATGTTTAGAAGTAAACTCTTCCATTTTTCACCCTATACATCAACATTATAAAACTGGAACATCATTAAAGGTTCAATATGAAACAAAACATACACAAAATGTACTAATACTACCAACAGTATGTGAAGAAGTAACCATTTTGATAATGTAATATAATGTCAAAGACACGTGTATGTTGTACTGCATATTGTGTTGTACATAAGATAACATGCTAATACTTACCATTATACCACACTACCTAAGACTATAATCGTCAGGGAGCCCAGTAGCTGCAGATCTGTAGTCTTCACCTTTTACCCGATGAAGAAGAAGGAGAACTCAGGTGGTGGTTTGCAGCAGAGGCGCTCCACAGGGTATAGTGCTCTTCCCCTTCTCTTCACTTTATATAACTCAGAATTCAATTACAACACAGACACCTGCCACCTCCAGAAGTTTTCCAATGACACAGCCATTGTTCAATGTGTGTCGAACAACAGGAACACAGGGAAGCCATCACTGACGTTGTCAACTGGCGTGCACCACCTGTACATCAATGCCAACAAGACAAAGGAAATTGTGTTTGACTCCTGCAGGAAATCGCCCAGACAGAACTCGTGAACATCCAGGATTTGGACATTAAGACTGCGGAGCTACTAATACCAAGGTGTTCACATAAATGATAAACTCAACTGGACTACAAACAGATGTCCTGTACAGGAAGCAATCTCTAAGCAATCTGAGGTCATTTATGACACTGTGGTTGCATTTGCATTCTTCTACGCTGGGGCTGTGGGAGCACTGAGAGAGACAGAAAGACTGAACAAGCTGGTCAAGAGGGCCAACTCGGATTTGGACTCCTCTTAGAATCCCATCGAGGAGCTGGGTGAGAGGAGGATGATAGCCAAGCTGATGTCCATCATCACCCCCCTAATGAGCTTGAGTGCACCGAATACCATTTTCAGCAGCAAACTACTGCACCCATAGCACAAGGAGAAGCCGCAGGTGATTTATTCCACCAGCTGTCAGACTCTTCAATTCCACTATAACATAGCGCCAGGCACATAACACACACACATCATTCAGCCGACCTCTAAGACACAGCTATTTTTTTCATACTGTATTTATATATATATATAAATAATTGCAAATTTGTCACTTGTGAGCCACATCTTTGACAACAGTATGGAAGAGTAGGTATGGGAGAGTAGGAGTGATGCTGATCTTTTAAAATCAATGGCCATATCTTTTGATTTTGAGCCTTTTGAGCCTTAAAACCATGATCATCACACAGAGATCATCCATGATCATCACAACAACAGGCCAGTGGGCCTACTATCTGTTATAGTTAACATTTAAAGAGTTCCAGAATATCAGCTTTAGGTGATATTATCTCCACATATAAGTATGAGGAAATTGCAACAATGAAATGCAAAATGAATGATTATGAGGTCAAGAACGTCAACACATTTTTCTACACCTCCTACCTAGCACATAATTTGACACAATTTTTTTTTCATTTTATTGCAGAGGTTTATGAGTTTAGTGTTTTTCTTGGGAATTTTAGCTCCAAAAATCATTATCTTATGTGGTGTTCCCCCAAAGGTATATATTATTTCCCTGTCTCCAGATAACCCTATAGATGTTCTATAGACATACTTTCAGACTCCTTCAATGATACAAATAGCTAGATGTCATACGATTTTGTACACTAAAAGGCTAATCCAGGCTTTAATCGCCAGGTAACTAGACTAGTGTAATGCATTGCATGCTGCAATACCTAAAAATCATCTTAAACAACTACAGCTACTCCAGAAGGCCGCTGCTATGGTTTTTACAAGGAAAATGAAAATATGATCAAATAACACCTGTGCTAACGTCATTACACTGTCTCCTTATAAATAATGCAATAAGCGGTGGTTTGCATCCTTAACCCCTCTGTTGGTACTCTAAATGAACTGCATGTGATCTTGTGACCTGTCAACCCTGCCAACTAGCTGTTGCATTATCAGCCTCTCAGATGTCACGAGCAGTAGCTTGAGGTCTTTGGGGTGTCTTTTACTGCTCTATGTACAGGTTAAAGAGGTGCAAGCCCATGTTCATTAACAGCCTGCCTTCTGCATGCCTCTCCGCCTTTCTCTCTAACTAACTTGTGCATGTCCACCCCATTCTCTGTGCAATGTCTAGAAAGTACTGAAGCCCATGAAAAAATACAATCACATCATGACTCCTTTCTCAACTTTTTTTTGTTTCTCATGTACTGTCTTTGTCTCAGTTGTGTATTGTTTGACTTTTCTTTGTGTAATCTTGTAGAAGAACTAATGAACATCTAACACTAGACCTCCTTTCTCAGAATAGGAGACCCCTGGCTTATGTCCATTTCATATTTTATATAGAATACAGAATGTGACAGCCTCTTTTGCCTTTTTTCCACATCTGTCTGCCTCATCAACCAGGCTCAATTGATCTTGGTGTGTTCAGATTCAGAGAGGCTGGCGATCAGGGAGAAACATGTTGGTTAGATACTGTCTAGGCTCCACAGAGAGACCGGAGGCCGTGGCGTGGAGAGGAGGGGGCAGCAGTCACCTAATGCGGCCCGTGCTGCGACGTTCTGCTGCCTCCACCAAAGACGACAGGTCTTGTATTGCTCGTAAAAGGCATAAACATTATTTGGCCTCTAGGGGCTTTATTAATTACATTTTCTGACACATTTCTAATCTTAGTCTGGTAACTTAGCCAAGCAGGCAGCTTCCCTCTTTCTCTTATTATCTGTCCAGTGTGAGCTTCAGTCTCGCTGCTGCAGGATTAATGTTGTTAGCAATCAGGGGCTTTAGTAGGGATTGTTATGAATAGTTTAATAAGATTCTTATTTCACTGACCACTGGTCGACATTATTGTATTTTATTTTTCCTCTACATCACTTTGGCCAGTAATCAGTACCTTTATAGATAGTGTCGTTGTTTGGTGATTCCTCAAAAATGAACCACTGTATAAACATTCCTACCTGGGTAAGCCACTGTTAGCCTGGTGTGACACCTACATCTCTGTGTTTGCACACGTCACTTCGTAGTTGGCCTCAGCCATCTGTCACTTCAGAAAGCACTTCAGCCAATCAGAAGGCAGGCTCATGAATTCATTCATGAGAAAGGCCAAATCCAAGTTTTTTCCTGGAGCCGCAGCGAGGGGCTTGGGAGAGAACTAGAAAGCTGCATTGGCTTATGTTTTTGTGCTTTAGACCACAAATCTATCAAGTTTAGGGTATCAAAACTTTTAAAGAAAAGCCCAGGAAGAAGCATGAAATGGGACCTTTAAAACTTAAGTCTTTAGTCTTATTATTTGATAATAAAGTTCTAATTGTCCTTCCCCATTGTACATATACATACATATATACTGTAGTCCATGTTTTTATTACAAGGAGGCATTAATGCACTTCAGGTGCAGAGACCTTCTTGACACACAGGGGGTGAGGAGCACAGTGTCACTGATGTCAGAGCTGAAAGATTAAAAGTATTTTACTCCTCTCTACCTCCAATATCAGTACCACAATCCCACAGGCAGTGACACTTATTAAGTCGTGTGGAAAGTCAGGCCATTCATTTGCATGTGGATTTGCATATTCATTAGAGGGAGGTGTAGCATGAGCAAAGTTTGTTACATCTGGAGAGGGAGCTGGAGCTGTGTCTACCTGACGTTTCACATTTGTAATTTTTCAGTGTGAAACCTGCTCAGTTTTTGATGCATAATATAGTCTGCATAGCTTGTTGTATATATATATATATATATATATATATATATATATATATATATATATATATATATATATATATATATATATATATATATACATCTGATGGTGCACATGTTCTTTGAAATAAAAATAACACCAAAAACCTCCTCGCATTACCGCCCCACAATCCCCCAAACTGCTACAAAATACAGAGAACTAAATGAGAAGTTGTTTGTTATTGTATTACCTTGGTGTAGTAGCTGTGGTTGGTCCTCTGTGACAATAGCGGGTCCAGACGTCCAGTCATGTCTGCTGCCCAGTGGTCAGGTAAAATCACTGGTCCACTTCGAAGATGACGTTGAGCTTCACCACTTCTTTCTCAGCTATCGCCAATGTAGAGCTTGTCTCTGAAAACCCTGAAGCCTGCCCTTCGAATCTTGAGGCTGTGGGCTGTATTAACTGCATGTGATATGGGGAATGGGGTTGCCATGTGGTTGTTAGGCCTAGGGCATACTTCTCATCCTTTTTATGATCCCTACCGCAAACAATGCTTGGAGTGTTGGATGGATTTGCAGAGACCTTTTCTGCACAATCTCTCGCAGTAGCACTTTTGATGGCTTCCCAAAAGACGTGTGCTGATGCCAAGTTGAATATTCTGCCAGGTCTATGATTTCTTCTTCTATTAAAAGACGTTCAAATCATGGCTTTGGCTTGAGAGAGTTTGCTGATGCTGCTCGTTAAAGTGCAGAGACCAAGTTTTCAGTGACGGACATTTAAAGTTGCTCTTTTGCCTTCAGAAATTCTCACCCTCAATTTCTGTGTAAAAACATGTCCTTCGCCGCATCCATCTGTGTAGAACTTAATGTCCTTCACCACGTCTGCCATGACCTTGGTTTTGGTACACTTTTTTTTTTCCCTGGCACAGGTGATGCTTGATAGTGCCGCACTTGTGAATCCAAGCCATACGGATGCCTCTAACTCGTCTCCGATTCGGCAACAAATTTCTTCCTAAATTTAAGTAGAATACAATTATTTATTTTTTCACCAAATAGAAAGACAATTTCTTGTCTTCTGTATAATTGTCATTAATATTATAATAGAATGCAGTCAGCTTACCCCTCCATGTAATTGACCTCTCCAGTGCAGCAACCAGTGTCGGTTTATTTGGTGTCTCTCTACAATGGTTCGATAGTTATGCCAGCAGAAGATTTATGGTGCAGTACCATATCCGCACAGCCACTAGTAAAAAAAAACATGGTTGCTTCCAAGGATATGTAGTTCTGAATTTGACACATAAATCTATAGATGAGTGTTATACTTCTTTCCTCATCATGTATTCATGGATTCCCCATTAGCTTTTGCCTGGGCAAGGTGACCAACACAGACAAACTAAACACAAAATCACTAAATCACATTTACAACATTAACATAGTAAGACAGAATGTACAAAAAAGTAGACATCAACAAATAAGATAAAAAAAAAGAAAATCAACATTACTAAGATAACAAGATGGAAAAATATTGAGCAAACCTCCAAAATGTTCATTCATTCATTTTCTATACACATTTATTCCTCATTAGAGTTGATTGAGTGATTGGCCAAACTCCACACTTCTTAGAAAGAAAGATCCCAGCCCAAGGACTTGCGACCTTCTTTGCGCTACCCACTGCAGCATTGTGTCACCCTCTTCAAAAATCATAATGAAAAAGCAATTTGAGGCAATATTTACATTATCCTGATGTAACTCATTCTAGGTGAGAATTTCTTTTTAAATAGATCATTTCTTTTACAGAGCTGATATTCATTGTAAATCAGTGCTATGCCATGGTCATGGTCTTATTTTGTATTTGTAACTAATTGGTTTATAGTCAAGCTGATGCAGTGGGTACCTCTGCTGCCGCACAGCAAGAAGGTCAAAGGTTAAAAATCTTGGGCTGGGACCTTGCTGTGTGGAGTTTGTACTATTCTCCCAGTGTCTGTGTGAGTTTTCTCTGTCTTCATCTCACCGTCCAAAAACATGCTTCGGTTAATTGGAGGCAGGGTTCAGGAATGTCTATCCAGGAGGTGGGTTGAAAATATTTCCCTGCTTTTTTGTCCTTGGCCAATTACATCTCTGCAAGACTGTACAGTCACATGCAAAACAATTGCTGTCTGGGCCCTACTTTAAGCTAAAAAAAAATCAAGGAAATCCATGCTGAGAGAATAAGACTACATACAACTGCTCTGCATAGTTGCGTCTGTTTAGTAGTAGCTCAAGGTTTCAAACAGGGAAAAAAAGACAGAATTCAGGATAGTGATGATAATTATTATCTTTATTGAATGAGAGCCCTCAACCACATGTTCATATTTTACGAACATTAGTGAGGCTTAAACTTGCAGGTTATTTTTACTCAGCAGAATCAGCCTGAAAAAGAGGGGGAAATAAATTAAAAAAGAGCAAAAGATCAAATTTATGAAACACAATGTCTATGAGTGTAGAAGTATGTAATAATTGAATTGACTATTCATTAACTATTAATTTATGATATCATCAGTAAAAGTGCACAGTATGAAATGGTTTGATTGGCTTCTCGTTTAGATACAACTAATATTGTGACAGTACAAAAAACCACAACAATTTTACCTTTCCAACATCACGACTCTTGGCCCTCATCTTGTTGACCTGAGACTCAGCGATGTCAGCACGCTCCTGAGCTTCCTCCAGCTCATGCTGGACCTTCCTGAACCTGGACAGGTGGGTGTTGGCCTGCTCCTCCTGTGAAGTATTTGGAGTTGCATTACATTAGTTAGAAAGAATTCCATGGTGATAGTATTGAAACAAATGTCAATGATTGGTCACACCAATCGACTGTATTTAACTCACAGCTTCCTCAGCCTGTCTCTTGTAAGCCTTCACTTTGAGCTGCAGCTTGTCCACCAGATCCTGAAGTCTGTGCACGTTCTTCTTGTCCTCCTCAGTCTACAAAGATAAAGGCTTATAAGTGATGAATAATAGAGAATTAAAAGTTATTAGTTTTTTTCGATTAAAATATGATATACCTGGTAGGTAAGCTCCTTCACTTTTCTTTCATATTTGCGAACCCCTTTAATTGCATCAGCTCCACGTCTCTGCTCTGCATCAATTTCAGTTTCGAGCTCACGCACCTGAAAGTGATGACAAATGAGACATCAGTATTATGTACTAAGAGCACAGTCAGTTAAAATTAAATGTAATGTGCCTCAATAGAATAATAATCGGTTGTACATTTTATATACAGTGCATACCCTTGACTCCAGTTTCTGGAGCTGCTTCTTGCCACCCTTCATGGCAAGGTTCTCAGCCTCATCCAGACGGTGCTGCAGGTCCTTGACTGAGACCTCCAGGTTCTTCTTCATCCTCTCCAGGTGAGCACTGGTGTCCTGCTCCTTCTTCAGCTCCTCAGCCATCATGGCAGCCTGAAATGATAGGTGTTTTTGAAGCATAATTTTCAATGTATTTGGTGAAGTGAAGTTGCATTTTATGAGAAGAAGACTCATAAACTCACATCAGTAATGGCCTTTTTGGCTTTGTCCTCAGCGTTTCTTGCTTCCTGAACAGCATCATCCACTTCACTCTGAACCTGCACGAAGTCGGCCTCCAGCTTCTTCTTGGTGTTCAGAAGACTGGTGTTCTGAAGATTGAAAAATTCATATTTAATTAGATAATTGTTGTGTAGAGCAAAGCTGGTATGAATATTTCTTTCTGTATGAAGACATTTCCATGAAGACAGTTATTGACTATAAACCTGAGAGTGAAGCAGTCCGACACGCTCGCTAGCATCAACCAGCTCCTGCTCAGCCACTTTGCGTCCTCTCTCTGTCTGCTCCAGAGCGGCTCTCAGCTCCTCGATCTCAGCCATCATGAGGCCATTTCTGCGCTCCACCATGGCAACCTGCTCCTTCATGTCTTCCTGTCCTCTGACAGCGTCATCAAGGTGCAGTTGGGCATCCTGACAACATGTGGAGAAAAACAAAGAGTTGAAAAAGAGTATCTCTTCAATATTTGTAAATTCATTGATCAGACCAAACTCACCTTGAGCTGTCCCTGGACAATCCTGAGTTGTTTCTGAGACTCAGCAGCCTGCCTGTTGGCATGGCTCAGCTGAATCTCCATTTCGTTCAGGTCTCCCTCCATCTTCTTCTTGATTCTCAGGGCATCGTTCCTGCTCCTGACCTCAGAATCAAGAGTGCTCTGCATGGAGTCGATCACCCTCTGGCTGTTCCTCTTGATCTGCTCCATCTCCTCGTCCTTTTCTGCCAGCTTCCTGTCAACCTCACCTTTGATCTGGTTGAGCTCAAGCTGAACACGGAGAATCTTGGCTTCCTCATGCTCCAGTGTGCCCTGCAAGAAAAATGTTGAACATGCAGTAACCAGTGTTTCTTTGTGGAAGGTTAAGAACATATTACTTACATATTTATTGTATATGCTGTTGGATTTAATTCTTTACCTCTGCCTCCTCCAGTGCTGTCTGAATTTCAGTCTTCTCAGTCTCCACGGACTTCTTGGCTTTCTCCAGCTCATGGATGCTCTTTCCAGTTTCACCAATTTGTTCAGTCAGGTCTGAGATCTCCTCTGTAGGACAACCAAACCAAAATCCAGTTAAGAAAAAATTAGACTGTTGTGTAGCTAGAAAATTATGTTTACCACTATAAAATCTCACACCCTATACCTTAGACTTCAAAATCCTTACATTCACTGTAGTAGTTGAATATAACAATATGGAATATTATGGGATTGACTTACGCTGCAGGTTCTTGTTCTCCCTCTTCAGGGTCTCCAGATGATCCAGAGCCTCCTCGTAAGAGTTCTTCATCTTGAACAGCTCAGTGCTGAGAGAGCGAGCCTCCTTCTGAGCTCCTTCCAGCTCTGCCTGGCCCTCCTCGTACTTCTGTTTCCATTCAGCAAGGACCTGGAATCGTATAGATGAGTAACATAGATGAATTACTCAGATAGACTTTTGTGTTTCACTCTAATCTGTGATCAGTGGTTTCCCCTTACCTTATCAAAGTTCCTCTGCTTCTTGTCAAGGTTGGCAGCCAGACTATTGGCTCTCTCTACATCAATCATGAGGTCCTCCACCTCACCCTGCAGCCTCTGCTTGGTCTTCTCCAAAGAGGCACACTTTGAGTTCACAGCCTCAATGCACTCCTCAGCATCCTGAAGACGCTGGGCAAGCTTTTTCCTGTGGTAGTGGAAAAGTATTTACTTATAGATACATATGTAGTATATACAGAAAGATAGCAAAGTGTCTGATAAGAAATAGATGTGCTTAAATTCATGAAAGAGTAGAAATATTTACGTACTTGGCCTCCTCCAGCTCCTCAGTGCGCTGGATAGCATCAGTCTCGTATTTGGTTCTCCATTGAGCCACTTCACTGTTGGCCTTGGACATTCCACGCTGCAGCTCAGCTTTAGCCTCCTGCTCCTCCTCAAACTGCTCTCTGAGCAGATCACAGTCATGGCGGGCTGACTGGACACTATGGGCCAGAGCATTCTTGGCCTGACGAACATGACAAGAGGCATTTTATTGACCCTATTTATTAAAGAAAATTTTCTTTAAATAGATTCTCGTTTGCATGAATTTTTATGTGGTGAAACTCAGTGGTACTAAGGTGCAAAGTTATACCACCTACTTTTCAATACAACATTAGCAATCATCTGTCATTAAACGGATGACTCCTTTTTACAACCTAATAAAAGTATATAGTAAACTAACATTTAAACATGTTTTACCTTCACTTCCTCCTCAACATGTCTCTTCAACTCCTCAATCTGCTGAGTGTAAGCCTGCTTTGCCCTGGTCAGCTGGGAAACAAGAGCTTCTTTCTCCTCAAGATGCCGGCAAAACTCACCTGAATCATGAAATGTAATTAATCAGAAATTATCATTACTACCGTAGTCATCATTACAGGTAGTTTTTATCTTAGGTGACTTACCATTCTCTGTCTGAAGTCTCGCCCTCTGTGCATTTACATCATTCAGTTGGCGCACATTCTCATCATTTTTGGACTTGAGCTCACTCAGCTGATCCTCAAGAGTCCTGCACATTTTTTCCAAGTTGCCCTATTAAGAACAAATATATATTTTTTAAAAGGCATTCATTTACTGCATTTAAAGAGTTGAAGGAATATACTTGGTATTCCCCTAACCTACCTGCCAAACTCATTTGTCAACAGTTTGCCTTCATTTTAATATTGGTTATGTAATATGAGGATATACCTTGGATTTAGCTACAGCCTCCATGTTGCTGGAGAGGTCATCAATCTCCATCTTGTACTCGCTCTTCTCCTTCTCCAACTTCTGCTTGACACGCTGGAGGTTGTCGATCTGCTCTCCCAGCTCTGCAACACTGTCGGCCTGCTTCTTGCGGAGAGCTGATGCGGTGGCTTCATGCTGCAGGGTTGACTCCTCGAGGTCCCGACGCAGCTTCTGGAACTCAGCCTCACGCTTCTTGTTCATCTCAATCTGAGAGGCTGTTGCTCCACCAGCTTCCTCAAGCCTCTCACTGATCTCCTCAAGCTCCCTGGAGAGGTCAGCCCTCTGCTTCTCAACCTTGGCCCGAGCAGCCCGCTCAGCCTCGATTTCTTCTTCCAGCTCCTCAATGCGAGCCTAGGTTTGATGATAATAACATCAAGAAGGCCTGTTAACTGAAACATACTGAAACAAGTTCTTCTTTAGCCACTGAATATATTATTGATGTCAAACACTAACCTGGAGTTCCTTGATCTTCTTCTGAAGCTGAGCACCAAGAGACTGCTCATCCTCAATCTTGCTGAGCAGCTGGCTGGTCTCAAAGTCCTTCCTGGAAGAGGACAGGAAAAAACAGTTATTGCATTATTGTGTTGCAGTATGGCCATAGATCATTGTAAGGGTTGAAGATAAAAAGGGAAACCTACTTCTTGATTTTCTCCTCAGATTGCTGCTTGTCATTCTCCAGATCCATTATGGATTCCTGGGCCAGTTTCAGATCTCCCTCAAGCTTTCTCTTGGCTCTCTCAAGGTCCATGCGGAGCTTCTTCTCTTGCTCCAGGGATCCCTCAAGCTTTTGAAATAATATTACAATGATGACATACAATCGAATCATGTAACATTTACAAATTCATAAGCAGTATTTTCCTCACGTCATCGACTTGCTGTTCCAGCTTTGTCTTGGCCTTGGTCAGAGTATTGACTTTGTCCTCCTCTGCCTGGAGATCATCCAGTGTTTGCTGGTGAGCCTCTTGGAGGGCTTTCTTCTCCTTGGTGAGCTTAGCAATGGCCTCATCTTGAGATGCCATCTCCTCTGTCAGGTTTTTCACCTGAAAGTATCAGTGCATTATAGTATATATATATATATATATATATCCATCCATTTTCTATCCCGCTTATTCCTTTTCAGGGTCGCAGGGGTCTGCTGGAGCCTATCCCAGCGCATTTATGGCGAGAGGCAGGGATACACCCCAGATGGTCGCCAGCCAATCGTGGGGCACACACACCATTCACACACCATTCACTCACACACTCACACCTATGGGCAATTTAGAGTTGCCAATTAACCTGAGCATGTTTTGTATTGTGGGAGGAAGCCGGAGTACCCGGTGAAAACCCACGCAGACACGGGGAGAACATGCAAACTCCACACAGAAAGGTCCCAGACCCAGGCCCAAGGCGGTCTTGAACCTGCGACCTTCTTGCTGTGAGGCAACAGTGCTACCCACTGCTCCACCGTGTCGCCCTATATATATATATATATATATATATATATATATTTGAAAGTTGCCTTCATATAGTGTACTATCTCATTTTCACATTTTATATAAATGTATGATTTTAATCTCCAACCTTGTTTTCTGTGGCATGTTTCTCCTTCTCCACTTTAGCCAAGGTGAGCTCCAAGTCATCAATATCTTTCTTCAGCTCAGAGCATTCATCCTCCAGCTTCCTTTTCTTGGCAGTCAGCTCAGCATTGATTTCCTCTTCATCTTCAAGTCTCTCAGTTGTCTCTTTGAGTTTGGCCTCGAGCTGGATCTTGCTCTTGATGAGCCCTTCACACCTTTCCTCTGCATCATTAAGGCTTTCATCTCCCTATATTTTGAACATAGGTATGGTAGCCAGTTTACTTTTTTTAGATAATAATAAAGGTAATCATTTATTATGTAGTATTCATTTAACATATGATATCATGAGTTTATATAGTTGTTTTCTTACATTCTAGGCTATCTATTCTTATTTATTAAACAAATTAAATATGGTAAAGTAGTAGTATAAAAAAATAAGTATGCAGCATGTTTTTATCCTCTACTCACAGATGCCACTTGCAGCTGCAGGTCATTCTTTTCCTGCAGCAGGGAAACCATCTTCTCCTCCAGCTCCTTCTTCTTGGCCAGAGCAGTAGCCAGGTCTGTCTTCATCTTTTCATAGTTCTCCTTCATGTTCTGCAGCTCCTTCTCAGTCTCAGCACTCTTCAGAAGAGGCTTGATTTTGAAGTACAGATTCATCCATGGCCAGTTTTTCACATTCATGAATGAGCGGATGTTGTACTGGATGCTGAAGATCGCTTCTCTGAAAGAATAGCATCAATGCTACATTTTTGGATTGACATCATATTGGAATTAATTGTATTGTATGAAAAGTATACCTCCTCTCCATCATCTGAACAAACTCCTTCCTCATGAGGAATCCTCTGCAGAGAGCTTGAGTCATGGTCACCAGCTCAGCCAGTTTTTCATCTCTCAATTCCTCTAGGACACCCAGCAGACCAGCTTTGAAGAACACCTGTGCGGTTGTTTAAAGAGTCAGCAAAAAAATAGTTTTTTGTTACCTAAATATTTATTAGGCAATGAGTGATAAATACAACATCTGGTTTATTGAAGATATCTACATAAGTAAACTTGACACTGTCAATAAGAATGTACCTTAGTGTGCCCAAATTTGTACTGACTTTGGTCCACATCAATGGAGGCCAGCAGCTTCTCTGAAGCTTTCTTGTTGTCAATGAACTGTCCCTCAGGGATGACACTGGCATTTAATACTTTGTATCTACAAGAGGAATGTTGTTGTGTCAATGACATCAGCTGTAACTTGAAGAAACCATTCTTGTGCATACCGAAAGTTTTGCATCACCTCTGCTTGAAGTCACCATAGAGGATTCTGCTGGGGAAGCCCTTTCTGCAGATTCTGATGCCTTCCAACACACCATTACACCTCAGCTGATGGATGACCAAGAAGTTCTCCATAAGACCTGAATATAGCATACTTAGGAGAATTAGTAAGAGTTTCTCACATGGTTACACTAAGTCCAAAACAGTGGGCTATGTGTTTCTAACCTGGGGTCTTTGATTCATTGGGAATAAGGCAACGGACAAAATGAGGATGAGTGCTCCTCAAGTTTGTCATCAGCTTGCCCAGGTTCTCCTGTGGATGATGATATAAAATTACATACCCTGTTAAGATATACTTTCAAAGTGATTTCAAAAGTGTACTTTTCTTTAAGGATTTACATACTCTGAAAAGAGCAGACACAGTCTGGAAGGAACCACCCTTTTTCTTCTTTTTGCCTCCTCCACCGCTGGCCTCTGTATTTCCAAGAGTTATAACAATTCAAGTGAACTATTACCAATGCTTTGCCTGCTTAGTTTTTTTTATATTAACATAAATTAATAGAATACCACTTTTGTTGATTAAATTATTACCTTCAGCTCCAGCATGGGTTACATAGAGGAGAGCAAGCAGTTTGTTTGAGGACTTCTGGTAGAGCTGGACAACAGAGTCGTTCAGGGGGTCCTTGTTCTTGTCCAACCAGCCAGTGATATTGTAGTCCACTGTACCAGCATAGTGCACCAGGGAGAAGTGAGCCTCAGCCTTGCCCTTTCCAGGCTTGGGCTTCTCAAAGGCCTTGGTCTTGCCAAGATGCTGATCATGCAGCTTGTTCTTGAAAGAAGTGTCAGAGGCCTTGGGGAACATGCACTCCTCTTCAAGGATGGAGAAGATGCCCATTGGCTTTGAGGGAAAAAAATACATTTCACATTAAAGAATAAAACCATGGACATAACATTTTTGCACATCTAGATTTGACCTGATTGACTACTTACCTTCTCAATCAGCTCAATGCAGGCAGCCAAGTCCATACCGAAGTCAATGAACTCCCATTCAATGCCCTCTTTCTTGTACTCCTCTTGCTCCAGGACGAACATGTGGTGGTTGAAGAACTGTTGCAGTTTCTCATTGGTGAAGTTGATGCAGAGTTGCTCCAAGCTGTTAAACTGCAAAAAGAGGATATATTGAGCTACATGGTATAACAGTGTTGATCTTCAGCTGCTCAGACATGTTTCAAACACTCACATCAAAGATCTCAAATCCAGCGATATCCAACACTCCAATGAAGAATGATCTTGGCTGCTTTGTGTCCAGCATCTCATTGATACGGACGACCATCCACAAGAACATTTTCTCATAGACAGACTTGCACAGGGCACTGACAGCATTGTTGACCTGAAATAATGATTTTTAAATGAGGAATTATCAGTAATGTTTTCATGGCAAACTTAAAATATTTCCTCTTCCCTAAATTTCTTCATCTTACCTGTGGAACAGTCTGACCTTTGGTCACCATCTCGTTTCCGACCTTGACTCTGGGGTAGCACAAAGCTTTCAGCATATCAGCTGAGTTCAGACCCAGGAGGTAGGCGATTTTATCAGCCACTAAAGGAAAAACAAACATTTTAGCTTACTGGTCACTGGGACATCTTTACAAATATATGCTACATACTAACCCCTGGATGATTTCCTATGAGATATTATCAGATTTACCCTCAGTGCCATCAGGTTCAGCCTGCTCCTCACGCTGCTTCTGCTTGAACTTCATGTTTCCATGATGCATCACAGCACCAGTCAGCTTGTAGATGCCAGCCTTCTCCTCAGCATTGAAGCCCAAAATGTCAATAGCAGTCTGTGTTGTACATAAAAACAAAGTTATTGTTCAATAAAACATTATACATTTCACTTAGAATTGTTCTAGAAACCCAAAGATGCATATTCCTATACATAATCTACTTAAGTAATATATTTATTAAGTAATAATATTTTTTATAAATTGCAACAATTTAGTTAAAGATTCTTTATTTGATATTCTTCTATTATAATTATGAATGGACACTTTACATCTGTTGCAATGAACTCTTCCACATCATCAATGCTCTTGACAGTCACTTCACCCTGACTAATCATATGGTAGTCATAGGGGTTGGTGGTGATCAGAAGAGCCTCTATAAAAGATAAAGAGAAAAAGGCTGTTTTAGGATCTGCAACAATTCTGGTGCTATTGTCTTAATTCTACCATTGTGGTTCTTATTTGCTTATAATTACGTTGTAACATACCCAGGAGCTCAGGCTTGTGGCCAGTCATCAGCTGGTAGAAGATGTGGTAGCTCCTCTCAGCAGACAGCTGGAAGGTGACACGGGACTTCTCCAGCAGATCTAAGTAAAACAAATTCAACCAGGGACTGTGAGATTACATATAATTGTGTTATGATGCTTTTACTCCAAAACCCATATCATAGTCCACATGAATCTTGAGCTACAACATGGATGAAACTCACATGTTTCAATATCAGCTGAAGCCAGCTTTCCACTGGTTCCAAAGTGGATTCTGATGAATTTACCCTAAAGAAACAGATCATTGATTACATCATTTTTGTCATTTAGCAACAAAATATCTGGAGATATATTTTCTGGATTACTTACAAAACGGGAAGAGTTGTCATTCCTCACAGTCTTGGCATTACCATAGGCCTCCAGCAGAGGGTTGGCTGCAATGATTTGATCTTCCAGTGAACCCTACAAGAAGATATACAGTATATGAACCATAAACAGGCAGATCTCTAAGTGTTTTTAGTGAAGGCAACCGATTTTACCTGCATTTTGCCGTGTGTTGATTCAGCCTTCTTCGATCCGACTACTGCAATTGTTGCAAAGTACTGGATGACACGCTTGGTGTTGACAGTCTTTCCTGCACCGGATTCTCCACTAGGGAATAGGAACATACCTTGAGTGTTTATGTTGTTCATGCTTTTTATTCCCATATCTGTAAATGTCCTGTATAGTTTTTTATTACTCACGTGATGAGGATGGACTGGTTCTCACGATCTGAAATAAGTACCAGCTTTAATGTCTCATTAAGGAACCTTACATGGAACAAATAGTCATATTTCATGTCACATCTGCTGCATTTCATTTTGTATCTTATAAAATATATTACCAGTGAGCATGAACTGATAGGCATTATCAGAGATGGAGAAGATGTGGGGTGGTGCCTCAATCCTCTTCTTGCCTCTGTATGCTTGCACAACCTGGGCATCGTACACAGGAAGCCACTTGTAGGGGTTCACGACGACGCAGAACAGGCCGGAGTAAGTCTGGAAATAGGAGGGAATTCAGGCCTTTATAGTAGACAAATATAGTATTTCAATTTAAGTTTAATTTAGTTTAATCTGTAATCTGTGCATATTTACTCGATGTGTTAACTAAGCACTCACGTAGATCATCCATGATGCAAAACGCTCTTTGAGGTTATACAGCACAGAAGGTTCACTGAGGTGGGTCATCATGGCCATGTCCTCAATTTTATCATATTTTGGAGGATTCATGGGATGGACGTCGTCCTCTTTAACAGTGAGAGTCTGAAAAAAAAAAGTAACCTTAATATATTTTAGGACAGCATTTCACAATATCTTTTTTGGAGGGATAGATGTCATCCTCTTTCCCTGTCACGCTCTCATAAGAAATTGTGTAAAATTCTTTTAAGCAGTTAAAATGAATGTTTTTTAAATAAAGCATTCATTTACTTACCTTTCCTGTTACTGTATCAACAGTGGCTTTGCCACCCTCTCTTTTGACGAGTTTACCCTTGAGGTACATCTCTTCAGGCTCAGCCACGTAGTACGCCGTTTTGGCATCAAAGGGCGCGGTCTGAGCCTCGATTCTCTCCCTCTCTGGTTTGCGGAGGTAGATGGCCGCCGGCCCATAGGCCTCCATCTCTGCGTCTGTGCTCATGATGGCACTTTACTGGGGGACTGAAAACAAGAGATTTTTGAATTCACCAAAATATATTCAACTCTGATATTGTATAAATGATATGCATCTTTCTACTACATCTGATAATAAGGATTTTGTATTTTCTGACATCTTACCCCGCTTTATCCCAGTTGAGTACCAATGTCTCTGCTGTAAAGATACAATCGATGAAAGATTTAACATGTTGCCATCACACATTAGAAACTGTGACAACTACTATTTTTTTTCCTTTTTTATAAATACTCTCATATACTCAAATATTGGTAATCAAATTATGGTTTAAATCTACAATTTGGGACTATGGTTGAAAATTCGAATGTTTGCTAAATAATTTACACTGAACCTTAACAGACCATTGTTGATGTATGTCGATTGTCCCAATTCACTAAATTAGGAAAATGAAAAACTCATATGAGTTGCATAGGAGTCCAAATATCTATAATAATGCTTACACCAGTAAACATTTGAACAATATAAACCAATTATGTAAACTTTGATGGGCCCATGAGCTTACACACTTACTTATGTTATATAGGTATCTTTATCATTCTCTTGACTATTGTCATACCCTCTTCAGTCATTTACTTATTTAGATTGTTAAAATATTCTAATCTAAAGCTTAGACTGTTAAAACAGTTAGTGAGAGCAGTTTAAAAAATTAATTTAGCTTCTTGCTTCATAAATTCAACACCTTGATCCATGACATTTTGTCAAGATTAGTTCACATCAGGGCGACACGGTGGTGCGGTGGGTAGCACTGTTGCCTCACAGCAAGAAGGTCGCAGGTTCAAGACCGCCTTGGGCCTGGGTCTGGGGCCTTTCTGTGTGGAGTTTGCATGTTCTCCCCGTGTCTGCGTGGGTTTTCACCGGGTACTCCGGTTTCCTCCCACAATACAAAAAACATGCTCAGGTTAATTGGTAAACTCTAAATTGCCCATAGTGAATGGTGTGTGAATGGTGTGTGAATGGTGTGTGTGCCCCACGATTGGCTGGCGACCATCTGGGGTGTATCCCTGCCTCTCGCCTTAACGCGCTGGGATAGGCTCCAGCAGACCCCTGCGACCCCGAAAGGGAATAAGCGGGATAGACAATGGATGGATGGATGGATAGTTCAAATCACCGAAGCAAAGTGTCACATGACGTTCATGTTTAATTAAATGAGAAGCCAAAGGAAATAAGAGGAGCATTAGCACACAGCACTAACCTGAGTGAGATGTCTGTCAGTTCTTGGAGAAGCTCAAAGCCGCTGCTGCTTTTATAGAGACGGGAACTGGCTGCTCAGCAGATCTTTCACTGGATTTGGCCAAGTATCCCCGTCTAACATACTGTTAGTCATCGCTAAAATAGCATCAAAATAAATAAAATGAAACATGTTATATTGAGTAAGCTGACAGAAATCAGAAAAAAATGTTGTTTTGAAGTACGAAGTGAAAAAGAAGAATATAATAACAAATACATAGTTATCTAGTCTATTAAAGGGCTTTGGCCTTGATGTCTGTTTCTGAACCCATAAATTATCAGTAAGACAAACTCTGAATGTCATCAGTATTGAGTGTCAGAGCGCAGCCACATCAAGTAAAAAGTAAAGTTCAGAAAAATGCTTCAGGACCATAGAAACCATATATCATCAATATAAGTCAAACATACATAACCTTGTAACTTTAAAATTTTAACATGGCAAAAAGTGAGTTTAACATTTAATGACATGTAATATTTGTAATCATCCAAAATGTTTGGTACATGGACTGAACTAAGATATATTTTTATATCATAAAACATAATTGTATTGGCATTTTTTAAAATGTATCCTAAAATAGATTCAGTGGACCATACACATTTGGACCATGGTTTTATTCCAATAAGTAATTTTCAGCATAATTTATAATACACGGTTGACCCTATTTACCCATGCAGTTAAGCATGCATAGCCAGGAATGGAACACAGTTTTGGAGAAGCATCCAAGTGGCGCTGGTATGAGGTTGCACAACATTTCCACATCTCATATATCCTTTAATAAAATTGCAGTAAAGTTCAAATGCTATTGCACCTTTCCTTAAAAGGACTAGAGGAACATTTGCCAACCTGGCTGACATAAGACCTATATTAAGTTCCACTCAGATATCAACGATCTTTATCCTCCTGCTACAGAAAGTCAGTGTCCTTGAACAACTATGTGACTCTGATGTTGAGACATTGCTCAACTCAACTCAACTTGAGTCACATTTATTTATAAGGCACATTTAAAAAGAACTGCCATTGACCAAAGTGCCGCACAGTGCATTTACAATCACAATAGCAAGATGAACAAAGATCAAGTTTTAGACCACGCAGAACCAGCAATAGGAATACAGATTAACAAACACAGAATCAGGACAATACAAAACTAAGAGAAGGAACACTGATCGACATTTCACAGTATCAGTACAACACAGAACTAAGATAGAAGTGTGTTAGGGTTAGGGTTAGCCTGGATTTGAAGACTTAAATACAGGCAGGAAGACCTTAAAATCTATTCTCAACTGCACTGGAAGCCAGTGGGTGGCTGTCAGGAGCAAGGCAGAAAGCCTTTATATAGGCTATTATGCAAAGTTGAAAAGAACCAGCTTTAACTATTCCATTTATCTGTGTGTCAAGCATAAAGGTGGAATTTAAAATCACACCAAGGTTTTTAGCATGGGGTGTGACAAGGTGGTGGGGGGGTCGTCTTTAGGTTGCAAGGGCAGATATAGCTATGTGTCACATGCGTGTCAGAGATGATACAAAGAGATGTTGGGTTTCTGGATGAGTTACCCAGGGTAGAGCATGCAACTAACTGAAGGAAAAGCCTTGTGGAACCCTGCAGGGGAGGCTAGGCGGGGGGAGTAGGAGCTTCTTTTGCTGAGGCAGGATGTGGATCAGGTTAAGGCCGCCACTAACACCCAACAAGGATGCCATTGTCTACTGTGTCAGGTGCTGCACTGAGGTCTAATATGATTGGGATAGCACATTCCCCGGATTTGACATTTTTAATATGTCTATGACCAGCACTGTGGCAGGTGGCAGTTAAGTGAGAATTACGTTATCTAATATTTTTGAGGTAAAATGGCAAGTAGCGATCCAGGTGGTTTTATCCCTGCATGTTCAAAGCAGGTTAGAAAGGATTCTGTGACCAGGGAGCTGTTGTCAAAAAGATCTTTCAAGAGCGCAGTAGGAATGGTGTCAAGGTCGTAGCTTAGCTTTCAGGGGGATTATCTTTATAAGGGAGCATAGACGAATGGGCTGGAACCAGCTGGGTCACATTAACACACCAGTGAAACAGATCACTTGTAGGCGGAGAGATGTAAGAGATTCTAATGTTCTCAAATTTGCTGATCAAGGATTTTCCTTGAAATCTATTATGAACGAACCTTTTCTGGTACTGAGGACAGAAGAAATAACAGATATAATAACAGCACAATAACAATAACAGCACATTGAATCAAACAACAATAAGGTTTAAAACGATAGCTTTAACTGTTAAAACTTTGCAGCCTTATAACTTTAAAGCTGATTTTGAAACCTTTTACTGATTCAGTTATAGGCCCCTCATTATACATTGTGTATATTTGTACACCATTGTACACTGATCATATCAATTTAAGTTTCTCTAGAATCCATATTTTTAACCAACAAACCCCATTGGCACAAGCATAAGTGTAACTGCATTTGCTATTTAGATGCTGTGGGTGCTGGGCATGAAATTGACACTTGCACTGTTCAGTGTTTCAATGCCAATTGCTTTTCAGTGCTACCTTTTAGTGCCTTCAAAATAGAGCCCATAGTTATCTCTGTCTCAGAGTCATAAGAAGCGGTTGCTGCTCACTTTCACTGCTTGTAGCTGCTTTACTCAGTTGAATGATGTAAGTTTTATTTATATGTTACTGTCCAAAAAGTCAGAGTTATTGCATTTATATTGGAAAAGCATGTTTTTATTTGTTTTTTTCACATTTCCTATTCACATTTTTTATGCAAGTGGCAGTTGTGTGTTTTTTACTTTTTGATTGTGGATGTTGTTTGTGTTGTGGAGAAAAGTGAATATGTTTTGGACTTTAAGTGAATATCACAATAAAATTATTGTCTTGTGTCTCAACTGCCAAATTTCCCTTTGCCTTCAAAGTTTTCCAAATAAATTATTAAACTATCATAAATATGTTAAATTGATGATTTGTTAAATTCTGCCCTATAAAAGCAGTGATGGTGGTGGTGCCACTCAGAGTTTTGGTTCAGTAAATCAAAGAGAGTCTACTGGGAGTTGTCGGAGGCTTTTGTAAATCCTTACTTGGGCAAAAAGCTTTTTGTTTTTAGGACCAACTTGCACAACTATTTACATACAGAACTAGTGACAACATTTTAAACTTGAACTGAAACAGTCTTAAAGAGAGTTTTTATGAAACTCTATGGCCTGTGCATTATTTGTGGTTTGTGCTGTATATATGTTTATGTGTGCTTATTTCATATGTATTTATATTTATAAAAGTCTAAATGGATATGCACTGCAAACTAGCTCAGGCTACAAATGCTTTGGTTTATGGCACAAGTTTATGCTATATACTTGTCTCTATGAAATAAGCATATGCATAACATTAATATCAAAATATTTTAAAATGTGAAAGTGAAATGTCTGTGCTTGTGACAAAAATCTATATTATTAAATAAACAATGGAAAACTACATTTTTTTTCTCCACAGGCCCTGGAGAGCTCCATCACTGACCATCTCATCCACCCACAGTGATCAGTGATCAAATAATGTTGCCAGCAATCGTCTATTTTCTCTGCATTAAGGTTTCTCAGTGACCTCTGCAAGATCCTACGCAAAAAAGCAGCGACTCAGTCCTGAGGCCACCAAACCGCAGCGCCTCAATGCCCTGGCTGCACCTAGTAATTCTGTCCATAAAGGTTATGAACAGAATCTGTGACAAAAGGCAGCCCTGGAGTAGTCCAAACCCCACTGAAAACAAGTCGGCCTGTGTCAGTGGGTCCAGAACCCCTATACTCCCAGAGGCCTCTCCGAGTCCACAAAGCACATGTAGAATGTTTAGGGAACTCCCCAGATAACTGACCATATATTTTATTAGAAATACAGTAAATGTTAAATATAGAAAAAGACAAACACAAAATAGACAAAAAGGAACCAACTAATACTAACATTAATATAACAGATAAAATGAGTAAATCGCACATTAAGGCCATTATTATGATAAGAGACATTAAATGAAAGGTGGCAAAAGTAATGGAAGGGGGAAAGGAAGGGATGATGATTAGAGTTTAATGGAAAGTGGTGAGAACTGAAGAGAGTAAACAATCATATAAAGACTCAGATTTGAACATGCTAGGTTAAACAATACATTCTTATATTTTTATAAGCATAATACATGATTGTGGAATGGAAAGAAAAAAAACAGTCAAGCACATGAGACAACATGAGACATCATCAACAAAATTCTGTTTAATATAAAACATATTTTACAAAAGGATTCAAAAAGAACTGTAAATGTTATTTCATTTTTTCTCATCAGTGGATGAAGGTGTCGTTTCTAGCAGCGTTAGACATAATTCACCCTCGATACCAGGTGGTGGCAGTAATGAACCAGTATGTTGTTTACCAAGCGCCAATAAACCTTCAAAGAAGAGGATGAAGAAGAAGAAAAAGAAGAAGAAGAAGAAGAAAAAATAGAGCTTCCGGACTACAAACCAGCGTCACTCTCTTTACGTACATTGTACGTACTCCGAAGGCGGAATTGCGGGATACACGCTTTGAGAAGTCTGCAAGCTACCGTTAGCTAAAGTTCCTATTATTTTATCTTGGATCGTCACTTTCTAGAGGAAGAAAAATGCCTTCGCAGCACGGAAAAACGGATGTTATGTTTGTAAGCTTACCCCTTTTCTTGTTTGTTATCTAGCTAACGTTACTTGCTAAGCTAACTTGATTTTTACGCACGTAAGTAAGGCTAACGTTTGCTAGGTTGTTAGCTTGGCGTAACATTGTTGAGATTAGCTTGTTATTGTTTTTAAGTAAGTAAAGTCAGTCGTTTATGGTTTATACTTGATAAATATTTTAGATTGTGAATTCACAATATATATCGGTAATTACTAAACAACATTATTTAATAGCTATGTAATGATAGAGAGCCCAATGTGTAACGTTGTGTTGAGGCTCTAAGTTAAAGCAACTGTTATGTGATGTTCTACTATGTAAGATTGGCTCATTATGGTTGAAGTCTGCTTATAAGTACAGGAGAAGTAATTGTAGTTGGATAGATCTCTTTATTTTTTGTGAATCTATCCTGTGGCCATTGTTACAGCTGAGCTTGAAGTGTTGCATCCTGTGATTTGTGGCTCTGCTAGGAGGATGATGATCTGCCTTATGAGGAGGAGATCATCAGGAACCCATACTCCGTCAAGTGCTGGATGCGGTACATCGAATTCAGACAGAATGGATCCAAATCCACCCTCAATATGATATATGAGCGGGCTCTGAAGGAGCTGCCTGGAAGGTAACTAACACTGAATAAATACATGTGACAAAAATGTGTAGATGACTATTTTTTGACATATATTTTATCTATCTGCAGCTATAAGCTATGGTATAACTACCTGAGAGAAAGAAGAAAACAAGTTAAAGGGAAGTGTATCACTGAACCGATCTATGAAGAGGTCAATAATTGCCACGAAAGAGCACTGGTGTTCATGCATAAGGTAAAACTAATGTTAGAAGTCCACACCGTACCCATCTTTATGACAAAATAACCTCACATGTTGGTTTGAGTAAGTTGTGCTTGACATGAACAATCTTATCTTTCTTTAACCAGATGCCCAGAATATGGCTCGATTACTGTCAGTTCCTTGTATCTCAGTCTAAGATCACTCGAAGCCGGAGAACATTTGACCGTGCCCTTAGAGCTCTTCCCGTAACACAGCACCCACGTATCTGGCCTCTGTATCTTCGCTTTGCCCGTAATCTACCTCTGCCTGAGACGGCCATCCGGGTTTACCGCAGGTACCTGAAGGTGAGGACATAATGCACAACTGAGTCTTAAACAGCAGCTGTCATCAAATATGCCACTTAGCAGATCACCTCTTCCAGCTCCAGTCTGAACTGGTTTGTATACATGCAGGAGTAGATCGATTTTCAAACTTATTATCTGGGTGTTAGTTTGACTTTAATAACTTTGTTTTTTTATTCAAGCTAACATGTCTGTATGTACTATAAAAGTCTGATTTTAGTCAGATTTCTTTAGGGTTCTATATAAAAATACTGACTGTTGTGAATCTTTTGATTATTTGTTGTACACAATTTCTGTGAATGTCTGAAGAATCTCAGGCCTCCAGGAGCACTAAGTCTAAGGTCACTGGATTCACAGTTTATTCATAAGGATATGTCACCAATCATCCTTCATCAGCATAAAGATCAAAGATGAATAGCAAGCAAAACATTTCTGAACAATAGGAATTATACAACTGAATAAGATTACCACTCACTCATTGTCAATATATTGTGATAATATTTTTAAGTGAAATGTTTTTTTTTTAAATATATTAAAACGTATCTTTGTACCACATAGCTTTCTCCTGAGAATACAGAGGAATACATTGACTACTTACGGTCTGTCGGCCGCTTAGATGAAGCAGCTGTGCGGCTTGGAGCTGTTGTCAATGACGAAAGCTTTGTGTCAAAAGAGGGCAAGTCTAACTACCAAGTAAGTTTTTTTTTTTTTTTTTTTATTCCACATTTCCCAAAAAGTTAATTTTTTTAACACTGCACATTAAAAAATGATTAATATTTTTTCTTGTATTAATTTCTCATGACAGCTGTGGCACGAGTTGTGCGACCTGATCTCCCAGAACCCTGATAAAGTGACGTCTCTGAATGTAGGAGCCATCATCCGGGGAGGCCTCACACGATTTACAGACCAACTTGGCAAACTTTGGTGCTCCTTGGCTGACTATTACATCAGAAGTGGCCACTTTGAAAAGGTGCTCTTCCTCTTTTTACACCATACTGAAAGTGATACTGAAAGTAATACAAGTAATATGTCCAAAATACTACACTGCCCTTCATTATGCAGTGCTCTAGACTAACTTTGCTACTGGTAGTGCTGCTGCCGCCAACTTTCTCAGTTTACGGCACCAGAACATCATTTGGTTGCAACCCCCCCGATGTGAAACAGCCACATCACCTACAATGAAATAACAGCTGTTCTGGTACAAGACTGAAGGATATATAGGAAAATCTATACATTAATTGGTGTTGTTATTATGCTCTTATTCATATTTATTATATCAAAGTGAAAAGATCCATATAATTTTTGGGGGTTTAGATTTGATATGTGAATACAGGATTTCTCACACACACAGACCTTTGTGTGGTGCTGCGCCACAGAATGAAAACGGAGAGATGCACCATTAAATCTCACACACTTTGACATTTGTTAGGCATCATGGGTGACTCCAAGACAGTAAACGAGTCAGCCAACGGCACAGAGCCATGACTTGCTCTTAGTTAGCTGAAGAGGAAGACTGCCAAAACACATCATTAATTACATTACTTTCATAACAGATGAGATCGAGGACTGTATTATATTTCCTCCCTTCTCACCATTAAAACCAAAAAAAAATCAACAGTGCCAGTTCTGCCATTTGAAAATGGTTCAGTGTTTTATTCAGTCAATATTGCATACATTGCTAAGCAACCATTCTTATTGCATTTATTTAGTTGTATTAAATATGACACTGATATCAAATAATTTAATATAGGTGGTTTTATTGCCTTCCCCCCAAGAAAGTCTCCTCCAGCTCTATATTTGAACTGTGTCAATAAGTTTTTAGTGTCTGCTGGCGTATGCTAATTGTTCCTAGCATATTATTTGAGAGTGTATTTACCTTTTAATGTCTTATCTTTTTTAGGCCCGTGACGTATATGAGGAGGCCATCCTTACTGTGGTAACAGTCCGTGATTTCACACAAGTGTTTGATAGTTATGCTCAGTTTGAAGAGAGCATGATCGCTGCCAAGATGGAGACCACAGCTGAGATGGGACAGGATGAAGATGGTTTGTGCAGATTCAAAAGAATGCTGTGTTTTCAGTTCTCTTTGTCATGCACAGCTTAAAGTCTGTCCTTCTCCTCTCAGAGGACATCGACCTGGAGCTGAGATTGGCCCGCTTCGAGCAGCTTATAGCACGGCGCCCTCTCCTGTTGAACAGTGTGCTGCTACGGCAGAACCCTCATAATGTCCATGAGTGGCACAAACGAGTAAAACTGTATGAGGGAAATCCACGGCAGGTGAGTTTTAGGCCCCTCTGTGTTTTTTATTTGTTTTAATTTTCATGCTGATGCAGAATATAACCAGCACAAATGAATCAGGGCAATAGTAGAAAAATGTGACACCTGCCTAGAGCTGCACCGATTAATCAATTAGTTGTTGACTATTACATGAATCGCCAACTGTTTGATAATTTATTAATCATTTTAAGGAGTGGTGGTCTCAACCAATAAAGATATTTTAGATTGCATCTGTAGCTTTGGGAAATGGTGATTGCAGCCCTGACTACAGACACTAGGTAACACTTGCTTTATGTTAGCATGAGTAATAATTTTGTGCCCCCCATATCCTCATCAGATCATCAACACATACACCGAGGCGGTACAGACTGTGGATCCAATGAAGGCCACAGGAAAGCCTCACTCTCTCTGGGTTTCTTTTGCTAAATTCTATGAAGAAAATGAGCAGCTGGATGACGTAAGTCGCCGAGATCTTTGCTCATTTTACAATAATCGCATAAATTTGTTTGTTTTTTTTGATTTATCTTACTGACATGGCTTGTCACCCAGGCCAGGACGATCTTTGAGAAGGCTACCAAGGTGAACTACAAGCAGGTCGATGACCTTGCCACAGTGTGGTGCGAATACGGAGAGATGGAGCTACGCCATGAAAACTATGAACAGGCGTTGCGAATACTCAGAGTGAGATGAATCACATTTACGTTTGATGTCAGAGATTTAATCTTCTGAGGAAAATGTGTTGTGTATATATAAAACCACCACGTTTATTTGCATTTCTTCACAAGCTTTTTATTTCATAACAACATTCCTTTCAAAATAAGAACACCTTTTGCACTAACTCAGATTATGACACAGAAAATACATTCCTAAACATTTAGTACAATACATTCACTCTTTTTTATTTTTTACAATTTTCAAGAATAACAATACTTATCTACATATTTGTCATTATTTTATGGGGCTGACAAAACACACCATACGGTTGGTTGCTTAAACTACTTCAACTCAATTTTAGGTGATTTTCACCAGTGTAAGGTGTATATAATATACATGAATTTTTTTGTTTTGTTGAATGTCGTTGAATGACAAACCTTTCCTTTAATGATTTGTATATAGAAAGCGACAGCCATCCCCTCCAAGAAAGCAGAATATTTTGATGCATCTGAGCCGGTCCAAAACAGAGTCTACAAATCCCTGAAGGTTTGGTCTATGCTGGCAGACTTAGAGGAGAGTCTCGGTACCTTCCAGGTATGCTGTTATGCATGTTTTTCTTGTTAGGTGTTTTGTATATTTCATGGCAAATCTTTAGGTCCAACATGTCCAATCTGAATTGTCATCCCTCTTTTCAGGTGATGAGTGTATAGTCTAATTTTTTCTCCATTTTCCTTATATTTTCTTTTCAGTCTACAAAAGCAGTTTATGACCGCATTATTGATCTCCGAATTGCCACGCCACAGATCATCATCAATTATGCCATGTTCCTCGAAGAGCACAACTACTTTGAGGAGAGCTTCAAAGTAATAATATGCTGCTTTAAATAATGTAACATTTTATCTTAGCCTTGCTCAAAGTAGCACTTATTTTTACAAATATACTTTTCCTCTGTTAATACTGGTCAAATCTTTCTAGGCATATGAGCGTGGCATCGCTCTCTTCAGATGGCCAAACGTTTACGACATATGGAACACATACCTCACCAAGTTCATTGATCGTTATGGGGGCAAGAAGTTGGAGAGAGCCAGAGATTTATTTGAACAAGCCCTGGATGGCTGTCCTGCCAAATTTGCCAAGAGTAAGAAGCTTTTCTTAAAATTCCACCGACAGTTTGTAAATATTCCACATTGTTTCCACTAATCTTGAAGATTTAAACCTACTAAAGTCATTTTGTGCTTGCTTTACTCTCCAGCCATTTACCTGCTGTATGCCAAATTAGAGGAAGAGTATGGATTGGCACGGCATGCCATGGCCGTCTATGAAAGAGCAACGCAGGCGGTAGAAACTCAGGAGAGACATCACATGTTCAATATCTACATCAAGAGAGCAGCTGAAATCTACGGAGTCACATATACCAGAGCGATATACCAGAAGGCCATTGAGGTGCGTAGATTTGATAGGACAAGTACATATTGGACTAGAAAAATGTAAGCTACTATGTCTAGCATTTCATATCTTGACATGTTCTTCAGAAGAAAAAAACAATAATGCCTATGTGATAGATTTCAAAGGACAATCTGCAGGATATTAAAGTGTCAATATTTCTTTCTCTTTTTTAATCAGATATTTGTTATACCAGCAGAAAATACTATCTGGGATTTTCAAAATAATTTATTCTTTATGTTAGTCTATTCAATAGTGGAAAAAAAATACTAATCTGAAATGTATCTTTTGTATTTATCAAGGTCCTTCCTGACGAGCATGCCAGAGACATGTGCCAGCGCTTTGCTGACATGGAGAGTAAATTGGGTGAAATTGATCGGGCCAGAGCGATCTATTCTTACTGCTCCCAGATCTGTGACCCCAGGGTGAGATAAACCCCCTCCCACCTTTTGTCTCAATGAACTGTCAAAAAAATGTCATAATTGAATACATATTTGACATACAAATTTCTCTAATATGTTTATAAATTTCCCTTTCTCAGGTAACAGCAGATTTCTGGCAGAACTGGAAAGAATTTGAGATCCGCCATGGAAACGAGGACACCATAAGAGAAATGCTGAGGATCAAACGCAGCGTCCAGGCTACATACAACACCCAGGTCAATTTCATGTCCTCTCAGATGATGAAAGCCACAAGCTCCACAGGCACTGGTGAGTGGGCTTTTATTATTCCATTAGCTGCTGGCAAGTATTTTCCATCCTTGGATGTTAAAAAATGCAAAGACTGGGCAAAATGGTATCTTTGGTGCGATATATACAATTACATTAATATGGTACCTAAATCTACTCATGAGAAGCTATTGCCTAAATTCCTGGTGTTATGGACAGATATGATTTACTTGTGTTTCTCCCACCATTGTGTTTTTTTGTCCAGTGTCGGATCTTGCTCCGGGCCAGCTGGGGGTTGATGACATGAAGATGCTGGAGCAGAGGGCACAGCTGCTGGCTGCCGAGGCGGAGCGGGATAAACCCAAACCAAAAGAAAAGATTCTCTTTGTCAGGTCTGTCATGTCTATTTGTTTCACTCTCTGTGTGTGTGTGTGTGTGTGTATATGTGTGTATATATATATATGTGTATGAATGATTGTGTGCTCATGTGGTTGTTATCATGTACATCTGTTTATGTAGGAGTGACACGTCTCGCAGCGAGTTGGCTGAGCTTGCAAAAAAAGCCAATCCTGATGAGATTGACATTGATGACGATGATGATGAAGAAGAAGACCAAGGACCAGATGGTGAGTGATACCTCAGCAGAAAATGTGATGCTTATTTATCCAATAATGTGAGAATGTATTATTCATGAAAAGAAATTGTGCTAATTGTTTTTTCTCCTCCTGGCCTTTTACAGAGGTGGTGCTTGAACAGAAGAGTGTCCCCACAGCTGTCTATGGGGGGCTTAAAGAAGACTGAAAGATACCCAACAAGGCTGTCTACTGACTTGTCTTTTTTTTTTTCATCCAGTCCTTATAATCATAAAAAGACTAAATGCATTTGTAAGTGAAAATGGTCAGAATGGCAACATTTATAACTTCCATGTATATTTTTGTAGAAGAGTATAAAGTATGAACCTGGTTGGTATTGGCCACATGGTGTCAGTATTTCTCAAATATGAAGCTGAGGATAATAGAATTGTAATTTTCCTGTGTTCTGTTGTGAAATAAGTGATATTGGGTTACACAATATCTATGAGTTAAGTCAGGTGTAGATTGACTTTCTTTTATTTTTCTAAAAGCAGAGGTTAGCAGGGAGAACACTTGTACACCATTAAGTGCAGAGAGAGCTCTTTCTCTGGCAGAAAGCTGTCTGAAATAACACAGGAGGTGCATAGATTCTTCATCAGGGAGCATTCATTTAAAGTGGAGATAAAAGTAGACTGTTCAGGGCCTACATTGTTGGCTTGAGGATCACTAACAGTTGGTTTTTTATAACAAAAAATTTTGAAATTTCATAACTTGTATACATATGCCCCTCTTTGCATATAGTGTATTAAGTTTATGCTATGGTGCATACTTGGAGATTTGTAGTTAAATGTATAAATTGGGCTGTATAAAGTTATGCTTTGTGTAAGTGTTGCAATAAAAAACAATTTGGTTAGGGTTCCAAAAAGCAGGTGTATATGGCAGGATGGTAAATATTTTTTTAAGGCTGTGGGTAATACTGAAGTGGAAATGTGTCTTTCAGACAGTGTTGGTCTTGTGACCCAATACAGTCTGCCTGTTTTTGGTGTACACAAAGATTTTTCCTATTGCATTGGAATCCACTTTTTGCGACTCATACACCAGTAATTCCTACAGTTACATGCTCAGTTCTGTGAAGCTCTGTGATTTGCTTTTTCTTTGTTTTAAAACTGCAGTTATAATAAAAAGAAACATTTTTACAACCATAAAATGCTGTGACTTTATTCTGATCTGACAGCATAGATGTGTAGGTGTTGGTTTCGTTAACCTCCATCTAAAGCATTCCGTTCTCATGTTATTGGTGTGATGTTGCCTTAATGTTACATAACTCCTAACCTTTTAAATCAGGCTTCACTAAACACACTGAAAATCATTCACTAGAGGAGTGACATTCAAAATGAATAAATAAAGCAGTGTTTACATCTACTTAAATGTTTGATGAAAAGGCCTCGTGTTTTTCATTGTTGCCACCCCATCATAAGAGTTAAACTGGCAAAACACTGGAAAAAGTACTGACTGGGGAGAAATTGTTTCATAATTAGATCAAAATAGCTGAGAGGTAATCCTCTTACAAAGTTACTAAAGATGGATGCTTGGAGAGCTCTTTGAGCAACATCATGTGATGAGGCATTCTTGAGATTTGTTTCCCAATGTGGATGGTGCTACTGGAAACAAGACTTCAAGACGGCTCAAAAGCAACTTCTGTAATCCGACACTATTAAACACACCTCCAAATGCAATTTACCTTTTTTCTTTTTACTTAGATGTACATAGAATACAAGAAGTTTTCTCCAGCCCTTTCATTAGTTTGTTTTGCATACTGTAAGGTGTTTAAGGGTACAAATACCATAGCTGATGATTAGTCCAACAAAGTTACTCAATGAGTATTTAATCAAAAGCTGATATGAATCATAATACTTTATGATCAACATACTGTATGCCAGGAATGCTGTTGAAAATGAAGGCTGATGTTTGTCTTGTACTTTAACTCATTACCTATTAGCGTGATGTGTGACATCACAACTATTTCAGAAGCTAATCATGGGCCAGCAATTTCAGTTTCAACTTCAATTCTAGTGTCCTAGACTCAGAAACAAGAAGGTCTATGAAGAGGTTGGAGATACAACTGATGTAATTTCACTTTGTCAATTTATAATTCTTTTAACTTATAGTCCACTACATTTCGAAGGAAACTGTGTTTTTTATTCCCATTACAGTTATAAGACAGCTGTAGTCACTAGTTACCTTTACACACAAGACATAGGAGAATTTATGAAGTATGATGCATGATTATACAGTGGGTTAAAGGCCCAGCATGCAGGTGTGTGTAACATGGCTGATAAAACCTGCTCAGGTTGAAGTTGTGCAAAGCTATGCTGAGATTGACATAAGGTCACCAAACTAAATTATATTGTATGTTCTCTGATGAGTTTGATAAAGGTGTAACTCGTCCTGGAACAAACAAGCAAGGGATTGAGAGAGATATCAGACAAACACAGATTGAGCATGCCGATCCATCCCTGAGAAAATGTCTTATCGTGATAAATACATGTGGAAGCAGTTTAGAATTGTATGAATTGGCTTAATCTTAACCAGCTGTTCAAATGGGATTTATATTTTTAGTTATAATGATTCCCAAATGTAATCAATGTAAATGCTGATTCAATTAAAAAAAATATTTGGCCTTAAAATGCTAACCTAGCACACTCTAATAACCATGTTCCTGCAAAAAGTCTGCCTCTGCACTTGATCACATATATACTACTTACATTACATGATAGTACTTGAATACAAAAAAACAATGTTTGTCCAAAACTCTGCCTTAAGTTTTGTTAAAAAATATTTAAGAAGTTGCTAAAAACATTCAATTTAGGTGTCATACCTGCAGACACCCTGGCAATTATTTATATTCAATTTTTTTTTTCGCACCTGGTTTTAAAAGCTGCATTACATTAGGCAATGGCATTGCTTAATTGCTATATATATAATATTGACATTGTTACCCCAGCAGTGGTAAATGTTTAAGTAATAATATATCTATGGCTTTGTTGTTAAAGTGAGTTCTCCTATTATTTAGGAGCACTTTTCGCCTGCAGGAATCCCCGGTTTAAAGGGGCTCCCTCCGGTAGAGGCACCGGCTGACATGCGGAGGCACCTGTAGTAGTAGCGAGCGCACACCTCGAGCTCTCTACCTGCTGTGTGCGTGCACGCGGCCAGAACCCGCCCCTCGTCCGCCAAAGCCGCCTCCTATTGGACGGCGCCGCGAGCGAGCGCCGCCAGTGTGGAGCACCTGGGAGTCAGTCATCGGCGAGGCGTTCAGAGGGCGCTGCGCACAGCGAAGCGGCTACACAGCAATGCGGACGAAGAAGGGCAAAAAAGCAGGGGAATAGTTCAGTTTGCTGTAACAACGCGGCGGGTCGGGGCGCCGTTTTGGTCGCAAGGCGGGTTTTGCCTCTTCCAGAAAGCTGCACAGAAAAAAGGACAATAACTGGCTACGAAGCAGCAGCTCCGGGGCGGATATTTTCCCGACCAAAAAAAAAAAACCCACATCCGTATTCCCAGCCCTGGTGGGATAGCCTCGTCTACTCCAAGAATGATTGCCTGAATAATTTATACTTGTCTTGTCGCCTTTTTTAATTTTGTTCGCCAGCATTAGCTTCCTAATTTGTTTTTATACGCACTCGTCATGGTGGACTCGGCGAGGAAGACTTTTGTGGTCCCCGACGTAAAGCCATTGGATTTGTATGACAGTACTAAAGCAAAAATATGCGCAAGTGTCGGATGGTTATTGGCAAAGTCCTACGGCAATGCAGGTAGGTTTCAGCCTTTTTCCTTTTTTTCTTTTCAGCTGCACAGCCGTGTGAGTCAACGTTATAGCTAGAAATGTTCAGAGCGGTCCTTTTTTTATAGACCAAAATATCGAGTCTGTGTCCCGCAATATGTTTGTTTAGTGTTCGTCGGTGCAGCGACAGAACACATGCATGTCGGTGAACAGCGGAGTGTGTGTAGCGCTCAGCGCTTTTCAGCACAAAGAGCAGCATATGAAAGGGGCAGCATGCACTGTATGCATTTTTTTGACTCTGACACATGTCATTTGTTCTTAGTCAATGGGTGGTCACATTTTATAGGTGTGTGTTTGTGTCAGAGAAACGGGCCTCCTCCCTAGGCCTTATCACGATAACCCAATTTGTCGTTTTTTTAGCCGTCAGGCTTCAGTCAGAAATTGCAGAGTGCTGCTGGTTATGTTTTTTTTGTGTTAATCCTGTTGACATGGCACACGGGGCGTAGATAATTTTCAGTGCCATTCGTTCACTCTCGGGGAATGACAGGACAGGACAGTAGTTTCCTCTGCAGTTCATTATCAGGATCGAGTGAGGTGAACACACAATGGTTGCACGTCACAATTTATCAAGGCTTTTTCTACAACATCCTTGGTCGTCAAACCTCTAACAAAATATTTCATACACACCCAGCCCCTGTGATGCTCCTTGCCTATGTATATACATATACATAGGCAAGGAGCATCATAAGGCATTGTTTTGCCTGGGGTTTGAGACAACAGCTTTTTGACCCTGAGGCGATTACAAGTCTTTGTTTTATAGTACTATCTGGGACTCATTAGATATCGCAGAGAGGACACCAGAAACAGTCCTGTTTCAGACATTTCATTTCTCAGTTGTTACCACTGGTCTAATGATAGGGCAGCTGTTTTCTATGGGTACTTTTTTTTACCCTAAGTAACCCAGACACTCAAAAAAAAAAAAATCAAAAACACACATTCCTCTGATGTGCATGCAAGTAAAGAAACTCGGTTAGAGGTTAATGTTCAAGGTTCTAACCGCAGACACATTCACTCGGTTTCGGGCTGGAGAGGCTGCCGGGTGATCTCTTGTTTTACTCTGACAACATAACATGACTTGCGTGTTACACAATCCCAGGCAGGCCCCGGGTCCACCGCTCCAGACTGCTGCTGCTGCAGCCTCTGCTAAGCACCTCAACCACGCCCTCTGGTCAAAGTCACTCTCCACACTAGGCAATAGCAATATAAAGTCTTCCATTTATGTGTGTGTGGTGTTTTTTTTTTGTCTTAATCAACTCAAATGGCCTTATTGATATGGGCTGACGTTTGTGGATGACGTCATTGAGTCCTCTTCGGGGAAAGCAGAAGCAGGAACCAGACCAGGTCATCTGGTTCTTAGTCTTCCTGGTCTTATTAACCTAATGAGTGAATGAATGAAAATGGACTTCAACATGAACCACATATATATATATTTCTGAAGTTTTTATTTATATATTTTTAGTTTATAGTTGGACTAATGTTTAAAACAATGCTTAACCATCACAGTTGAAACACAGCACTTTGTCTTATTCTCTAAATGTCCCGAGCCAAAATAAAGAGTGTGCATCACTTACTACTATCTCCTCTTGACACAGAAGCACAGGGACATCCTTACCAGAGGAAGGCAATACGTAATGACATCTCCACGATTCTGAGCTCCTGCAATTGCGGTAGTTAGACTGTTTGATCGGCCTAGTATTGTGACGTTTGGAGTTATAAATGTACTTTATTTTTAACTCTTATGTGGCTTTTTTGTCCTGCACAGGATAAAGGCCTAATAGTTTTTAACACCTCTCATTTATAATTGAAGTTAAATGTTTTGCTTCAAGGTGAAGGAAAAGTAATTAAGCAAGGTTGTAATTTATGATCCGCCCATAAAATTCCTGTGACAGATGATGTATTAAACGAGGGCCACTCACAAACCAGTTTGCGCCTTTTCATTGGAATGAGACCGGAATCTCCTGATTCACCGGTTTGAAGTTGGAAGAGAAACTCGCTCATATGAACATGGGGATGATATATGTAATGTCTATTTTTTCTTTTTTTCCTCCTTTGTACACATTACTTATGTAACGTTTGCTTTGTGTGCAACACACCTAATCCCAGGTTTGGTCATCAGTCACTTCTTTGTGTCCTGACATGATCTTGTTTTTGTATAAGCAATCACCAAACCTGCTTGTTTGAAAACCTGTTTCTCTTCAGCATCTCAGCTCCACCTAGCTATAAAGCTGTGGGCAAATGCTGATGTCCTATTGGAACGATTACTCATCATCATCTCCCATTCATTGTTACTATGGGGAGTACACACGGGACAAGGACCTGAGGAGGATATTAGCTTGCTGTTAGTGTTTACTCGAAGATATAGGAAGGCCTATATTGTTCTTGAAACTCTTCCAGACTTCCTATTAACCCCTCGTTGCTGCACTTGCTGAGTTGTCTGTCACCTTTCAAGATACCATGATATGTTGTCGCTCTGCAAATGCCACACTACACAGGGAGGTAAAAGGTCATAGTATGTTGCAGAACGGCGCACAAAGTTCTGCTGTAAATTCTTTCTGCATATTTTTTTCTCTCTTGCCATCCAACTTTGTCCTGTTTCTCACTTCAGCATCCGTGATGTAATTAAAATGAATAGCTATAGGATGTCTCCTGTGCCCATCAGACCTTTTTATAATGCAATTTAAGGCTACTGCGTCATACTAGACCAGTCTCTGTGTCCATTTATGACATGATAGGCAGGGTGTTTAAGGATATATTACACAGTGTGTGTTTGCTTGAGAACCTGTCAAGAGGTTGGAACATGAGCATTATTAATTGCTGTGCATGTATGTTTTTCAGTTTGATTACGTCAAATAGTGCAGTTGGAAGTTCTTGTTATCATTTTGAGTATTTAACATAGTTAATCCATGGGGAATGTATTATATGCATCATCCAAAACGGTTATTGTTGCAAACATCTATCACTCTGGTCAGGTGGTCACACATACAGTGTGAGGGTGTAGTCACAGCCTTTCTTACCACTGCTAGGTTTTTTTTGGCAGCAAAACAGTACCTGCTTTGTTCTAAAAATGAGAGAAGATAATCATCTGTGTTCCTTTGCGCCACATGATGAATTACATTCATTTATATAGCACCTTTTTGTTTAAAAGCATGCAGCAAAAAAGAAAAACATAAAAGGAAATTGGCACAATTGAAAAGAGATGATTGTTGACAAATGCTACTGGTTTTGTACAGCGTTTTCCAGAAGTCGGCTGGTAAGAAAACATTGTCACTTGACACTTTTTATTGTGCAGGTGTGCAACAGCTGATTCACATCATCACATCATTTGGGATAGAAATTGAGATAGCATGGGATAACAATCTTATTATTTAAACTTCCTGGTCATGCACTAATGCATATTTGAGCTGTTACTCATTATATGTTCCTTGTTAGATTTCCTGAAGGGTTCCAGTAAGCATTTTGAGACTTTAGATTCTCAAATGGACTGTTTTTTTTGAGTGTGTGTCTTGTTTTTAATAGCAAGGGCTACTCAATGTTCACTGTTACTGTGACAACCTTCTTGAAATCCAATGCTGATTGTTCCACTCAAATATAAGGGTTACACTTATCTCCCGAAAGAGCCGGATTGGCTTAAACCAGATTTTAACCTAATCTCTGTTTTGGACGTGTTTGTGTTGCTTTGTGTCCGTTGATTACTGTCAGAGACGTCAGTGGTAACGTCTGTCACGTGACCAGCCGGTCATTGCAATCGTTCAATGAGGTAGAAGGACTCCTGGCTCCTGTTATCAGCAGTGGCAGGTCGGTACAGATAGGAGCCCGACTACAGGCATGCTGCGAGAGAGTCAGGGTCAGCTGCCTCACTCGGCTCTTTGAAGGAATACGGGTTAAAAATCCCCTCAAAATACTTTCTTGAAATCTCTCTGCTCACCCACTATGAAAATGTGATTATGTGCTGATAAAATCTTCATATATATATATATATATATATATATATATATATATATATATATATAATCAAAACCTGTGGACGTGACAGTGAGTCCGTTGTGTGTTTTTAACCTGAATATTTCCATATTCCCTTTTTGCTTCTGTCTGTCAGGTTGTTTATTTATTATTTCTTTCTATTTACTTTTTTCTTTTATTAACAGAAGATGAACCATACGGCGACTTACTGTGTATATATACAACTATTATATACTGTTGTCAACATCAATAATAATAATGTCAATATTAAAATATTGATGACAATAATCATGAGGCTAGTGAAAAAAATGTTAGCTGGTGCATAGAATTAAAAAAATGACATGCAGATTTGCAACCTGACATTTATGCCCAGTTTGTTTGTGTGATATTTGTGCCACACGAAGTTGTCATTCATGGCCGTCTCTTAGGGAAATTATGCTAATGTATATCTTTCTCATCTCACAGAGTTGTGACATTTGCATCCTGCTTTGCCTTCGGGGAAGTTTTTTTTTCTCTTTTCTTTACACGTCATCATGGGAAAGACTTTATTTTTTTCACATGTAGTTGGAAACCACGTAGACGGCGTGAATTTGGTTGTTTTTTATCACAGTGTGTACAGTACTTTTGGCACACAGGAAACTAGACTAACGGGACCATGTGGTCTGACCCACAGTATTGTTTGACAACTACCGTAGAGTAACATTGAGTGATGGAGAACATCGTCTAAACTTTTAAAGCTGGGCGTTTTGTTGACTGCTGTCAGTGGATCCATTACATGATTTTGTAATGACATATACGTGGTGACACCTCCCTTGTAATAACCCCCTTTGTTCCCTGGCAGGCACCATCCTAGGCACTCAGACACAACACACTCTCTTTTCATGTAGACTGCTGGTATTTCAGCAGGTCAACTTTTTTTTCCTTTTATATGGAGGCCCTTTTTAAACAGTGTGATGCTTATTCCAGGATGTGTGTACAGATGCACAGTCTATTGAGTTTGCTTCTGTTTTGGTCTGGATGTGGAGAAACCAGTTTCTCAAAGGGTGCGTCAAGTGTGTGTTAGTGTGCATAGAAATGTTTGCTGTGGTGGTCGTGTTTACACAAAGACCAGTCCGAACACATTATTTAATTGGGTATCTTCAGCCAGTCATAGAGCTCACATTTTGCCTTGTTACACCTTCTCCTAGTTAAAACGGAATCTTTTTTTAATTTGCATTTGATAGTTTGATGGCTGTATATTTAGCCTTTTTGATTACAGCCGTGGTGATATGCATTATCATCATTTGAAGAGCAACTTTCACTTTTCACAGACCATAGGTTTAAAACAACGAATGAAACAAGTGGCAGAGCATCTTGTAATCTGCAGATGCCAACCTCTGAGCTCATCATGCCCCACTGACCTTGATCTGTTCTACTCACTCATATGATTATAGCTGTAGGTTATAGCCTACACCAGTTGTCTTACTAAATTAAATTAAATCTGCTACTGAATCGGACAGAAAGCGGGTTTCAATGCTACCTATAACAAAATGGCACATAGTGAACTTTTACTGAAGAAAACAGAGGACTGCTACATCTTTCTCTCATCTCCAGGGCATTTAGAACATTTTCCTATTCATACATTTCCCTAGAGATATTGTTTTTTCTTCTTTGATTTTTAGTTTTCCACTCAGCTCTGTAGTAGCACGGCTGCTTCGGGACCCTTTTTTAACTGTCTGTCCATGTTTGTGTCTCTTTTGCAGAGAATATCCCCGCGGAGCTGCGTGACCCCTTCTACTGTGACCAGTATGAGCAGGAGCACCTTAAACCCCCGGTCACGCGCCTCCTGCAGTCCTCAGAGCTTTACTGCCGCGCCTACGCCCTGTTGGTGGGGAGCGCCGGAGTCGAGGCGCAGCCCAAAGACAACGTCGCCCTGCTGCAGCTTCTCGCCGAGAGGGGCAGCGTCTCCAAAGACCAGGATGTGCCAGTGACAGACGCAGACCTCCAGCATAAGCCCATCAAAATGGTAAATGTCTGACTAGTCTTGTTTGGCAGTTTTGTGACTAGTGGGTCGACTAGTAGGTTAGATAACGTTTTTTGGATGACAAGATGCTCTTGTCTCGCAGAAAGCAGACTGGTATCCAGACAGAGGGGGGTTGAGCGGTGATGTAGAGGCCTGTTTTTGCTTTGATTCAAGGGATTAAAGGACATCAAAAAGACCCCTACTCATCCAGCCCCACCCCCATGCTGCCCCATCTGAGCCCTGAGAATGAGTGGATCCAGCTGCTAGGACCAGGGCCGGGATGGCTAGTGTAATTCCAGGGTGTGAGAGGCAGAGCAATAGGATACAATAGGTGCTCCAGATTATCCACAGCAGGACAATGGTTAAACAGTTCTCAGGAAATTTAAGACACTCTGTTGAGGGAGCACTCTGGGCTGCAGTTAAATCAAGAGAAACTGGTTTGTCCTCTTAGCCCTTGACAATGATTCTTTCTCTCTCTCTCTCTCTGTCTCTCTGTTTTTCTGTCTCTCTGTCTCTGTCTCTCTTCAGTACACAAATAATAAAGTCTGCATCAGCCTGAAAATTTATAGATAAAGATGATTGTTTCCAAATGAGGAAGTTTAGTAATCTCCAAGCAAGTGGAGCCACACTGGTGAATATACTGCTTGTCCATTCCAGTTGGCACTTGAATTTTAAAGTATTTATCTACTACCCCCCCAAGACTTAGTGAAATTATACTATGAATATAATTTTTTTTGAATATTGGTGGTTATTTTATGCTTACTGACCTACTTTTTATACTAAAGGCAGGCAATAGAGTTAAAACATGATATCAAATATTTAATATCAGTGGATGATGAATTTTTAATTATCTATTTCCAATAGTGACCAGGGAAAAAAGGCCAAATGTAACCACTTTATGTTAAACTTTTACTTTTATCTGGTAAATGACTGTTTCATTTAATGATTGATCCATTATCAAGGAATATATGATGTTTATGAGGAAGCAGCATTGTTTTTTTTTTTTTTTACACAAACCTTGAGTTAAACTATCAATATTGTATTATATTGAGAAATGTTCTTATAGTATTGATGATATGGATGTTAACGATATTTATATATATATTGTTTTATTTTCCAGACCTTACCTATGATCTTCTTTACAAAATGTATTTGTGGTTCATCATGGTTCATGCTCACACAGGCCGTGTGATGTAAAGCTGAAGTGGAGAGTCTCCAGGGAGCTTTAGAGATGTTGTTGTTGTTGGAGCAGTTTGCTCCACTGCTGCTGCTGCTGTCTACTGGTCACTACAGCAGGTGTGGCACTGCTGCCGCTGCTGGTGACATCGAGCGTAATTGTATGCTTGAAACGGTGCGCATGCATCTGTGACATTGTGCGAGCCAAATAGCATAGATGTTGATGTTGTGTAACCATTCACAGCAGAGCTGGTTGATGCGAGATGTCTGGTTGACATTTAGGGAATCGCTACTTCTAATGTGAAACAATTGCTGAAAATGTTCTACTTTGGAAAATCTGAGGGAAAAAAAGTTCATTTAAAAACAAATGCAAGCAAGATTAAAATTGCATTCACATGGATAAAGACACAGTTTCATCCTCTGCACTACAGTGCCAGAAATAATGGCCTAATAACTCGGTAGTTTTATATTGTGCCTGTGTGCATGCGTGTGCTTGGGCTACATTAGCAACTATTTTGATAGTCCATTAATCTCAATCAGTTGAAACAATTAATCAATCCGTTGTTATGTTCATAAAATCGTGTTAAATGTCAACGTTTCTCAAAGCTGAAGATGCAAACTGAAATGTCTCTATTTTTTTTGTTTGTTCTTTTGCCCAGACCAACAGTCCACTTTACTAATACGGAACACTGACAAAAATCAGTAATCCAATTTGAGAAGCTGAAACTAGAGAATTTGGACATTTTCTTCTTAAGTAGCAGATACTGTATGTGAATGGGTGGGTTTGGTTGAATCTTCAAGGGCAGGCCATAGACCATCTCAACTATATTTTGGCTGTAACTGTTAGTGCTGCATTTGCTGTTCAGGGCTCTGGTGTACGAGGAGCTGCCCTAGGCGGCTCTCTGAGCTTGTCTGCTCCTGACTGACTGGCACCGGAGCTACAGTGGTGGCAAGCAAGGAAAAGTGGGTCAGGCTGCGTAGAGGATGGAGCATCAATGTGGGTCTTGGCTAGTAAACGGCTTTGGAGCAGCTGCAATCTGGTGCAGCACTACTGTATAATAAAGCTTTACAGTTTGTCAAAAAAATATAAAATACTACGGTGCAGTGTGCTTGCACAAGTATGTCGAGTCATGCTTGTTGCTGACGGGTAAACACAACTGTCGGGTAAACAAACTGCTCAGTGAGGCTCTGGTGTCGATGGCTTTCTGCTTTGTTGTTGATGCCTCGCACATTTTACATCATTGCTGATTATTGTGTTATTGTTCTGCTCATGTGAACAAAAACAGGAATGTAGGTTCAGTCTGGCCCAGAATTATTCCAGTACTGGCTTGGGATTGTGCACCAGCGCCAGTATGGAGCACCAGTGACCTCCTTTCTATTAAAAAATCCCACTCGCTGCTATGATCAATGTAGAGCCATAATGAACGCACCATTGTTCACCTAAACCGTACACAACTGTATTACAGCATTCTCTTTAATAAATTGTAAGATAAAGCTACACATAAAGAGATATTTGCCATGTATCCCTGAAAATGCCTTAGTTGTCAGATTAAAAAATATTAAGGAAAATAGATTGAGTTTTCTGAAAGTCCAAAGGGATTTCTATTTGCATCTGGAAATAATGTACTGTTTAAGCCCCAAAAAGCATTAATAAACATGTTCGTCATCTTTTTTTGTGTTAGATGTGTACTTATGCAATCTTCATTTAATTTTGATCTTTGGCATTCTGGATCTAGTTTATATTAAATTGCAGCGTCTTGTAAATTGTATAAATGTCATATGGGCAGCTTTCCTTAAAGGAGCTTGTATTGCAGAAGAGTTGCCACTGACTTATTTTTTTTTTAAGTTGCACACCTTGTCACATGTTACAATCAGGGTAAAACCAGGTGCGTCAGTAATTACAAACACAAGTGAAAGCACTGTAGGTTGGACGTACTCAGACCTCTTATTCGAGTGGCAAAGTAGCGGGGCTTCCAGCTGCCTCTGTCCTCTATTTGCTGCATGTATGCACAGCGTATATAAAGTCTACAAAGCCCTGTTAAAATACCAGGTTTCTGAGATATAAAAAGATCACACAAAGATAAATTATTTCACACCCTTTTCCACCTTTGTGACCTATAACCCGTATAACAAACTGAAATCTTTCAGGGAGATAAAGTAGAAATACACAACTGAGATAATGAGGTTGCATAAGTGTGCATACCCTCGTATAACTGTGAATGTAGCTGTGTTGGATTTAGCCAATTACATTCAAACTCATGTTAAATTGGAGTTAGCACACACCTGTCACTGTTTAAAGTGCTTCTGATTAACCCCAAAAAAGGTTCTGCTGTTCTAGTAGCTTTTCCTGCTTTCTTCATATGTTAATCATATATTTACTGAAGATCAAACAGAGTTCCATCTTTCAGCATGACAATGACCCAAAGCACATCCAAATCAACAAAAGAATGGCTTCGCCAGAATAAGAGTGAGGTTTTGCGACGGCCCGGCCAGAGTCCAGACCTGAATCCGATCAAACATCTGTGAGGTGATTTGAAGAGGGCTGTGCACAGTAGATTCTCTCTCTTTGCTGTCAGATTTGGAGTTGTTTTGCAAAGATGGGTGGCCAAATATTCCCACATCAAGAAGTTCCACCCTCATAGACTCCTACCCAAAATGAGTGCTGTAATAAAAGCCAAATATGCTGCAATAAATTATTAGTGTATGTGTGTGTATATATATTCAACAAGGCTATTTTACTTTTTCTACTTTAAAGGCTTTACTTTTTTCCAATTGCATTGTACAGGTAGTTATAGGTCACATTAAAGGTGGAAAAAGCTGTGAAATTATTTATCTTGGTGTCATTTTTTTCCACAATAAGTCATTTTAACAGTGGTGTGTAGACTTTTTCTATCCACTGTATGTATGTGTGTTTGTGTGTGTCCCTACCGGCCACTGTTGTTGTGATGCCCAGCCCCCATAACTCCTCAGATTGAGGATAAAGATCTGTGAAGATTAGAGATAATCTGCCATGCAGACTGAACGTCATTGTCCGTGATTGGTTGACATGCCAGAGATGACCACTGACTCACCATACACCTACCCGCCGACATCGAATCAATTTGTTAGATTTATCGCTGACGGACAGTAATATAAAAACCCGAATTTCACCGATATTGATTTGACCAGCAGTGCGGTTAGACGCCCGTTCCCACAGTGACAAAGTAAGTCATATAGCCATAATGCAGCTAACCCTCCCCCCGAGCCCTGTTGGTTTTGGATTGGCACTGAAACTTAAATCATACTGCTGTGTTGGCAGGTTTCTGGTCAAGTGAGCATCAGTCAGGAGCTTAGTTGAAAATAGAAGTGTCAGACTATCAGAAACGCTAACCATCATCTTACAGCGTTTGATCTGCCATGGGCCTTCGCTGATGGGGAATTAATCTAAAGGAAAAAAACACATCTCCCACATGTACAAGTGTTCCGTGGGGAAAATATAGAAAATATACAAGCTAAACCTATATATAGCGTTTATACACTCACTGAGCTCTGTATTAGAAACACCTGTGCAATATAATGCAATTCTATAGAACAGCTCTGCTATAAATACATTTTTGGAAAGCTGATAATTCCAGTTCTGCTTTGTATTGATTATTGAGGCAGTAATAGGTGGTGGTGCACGGAAGTGCATTAATTTGAAAATATTATATCTGCACCATAACATCATTGAAATATTATAAACAGTTCTTGGTGCAAGGTATACAACTTCAATAGAATGACCACTAAAACTGAAAATAGTCTAAACTTTTTGTTCTGGCTGAACTTTTGTATTGGGTTTGTATCAGATCGCACAGGTGTTGCTAATAAAGTAAAGGGCGTGATGGTCGTACATGTGGTTGTTCATATAGTGTAGCCGTGTCCTTTAAGGGAGCCTTCTGCCCACAAAATCCCCAGTGGGCCCCAGATCTGCTTGATCCCTGTTTGTCTCCCCCCTCATAGACACTAAGCAGGGTGGGGGGATGGGGTTAAATCATATTTCAGACATAATCAGATTCTGCCCACATAATGATCTACAAAATGCCTCAGCATTGTCCGTTTACTCTGCCTTCTTGGCACAAAATAAGTCAGGAAATTTGCCAAAAACAGGGCTGTGAAGAATTGATGGGGTTAACTGACGAGGGTATTAATCTTTCTTTTCTCCGTCATATCAGTTCCGAGGGCGCTGACGGTTTGCCGGGTGGATGTTTCCGAGCGGAGAGTTGGTGCTAAGCCACGAGCGTGGAGCGGTGCTGCGGTCAGGCTTGTGTTGAGATGCATTGTGGGTCAGCTGGTTGGTTGTTATGGTGATCTGGCAGGCTCTCCGCTGTGTGCTCTAGAGTTGCTCCTCTCTCCCCTCTCATTAGGGAGACTTGTGATTTAGCTTAGCGAGCTCTCCTGGGTCTGCACTGGGAAATCCACCAGCAGCGCCCCCCCTCCTTCTCCTTTCATTTGGTACTTTTTGTCATGAATCACCCTCTACTCTCTTCTCTGAATAATTACTGTACAGAATGACAACAGGGCTGTTCACTCTCACTGAGTATGTCATTCTCTTTTGTTCATTTTTGTCTTTTTCTCTTCGTCATCCTGTCTTCTTTCACTCTGACCATAGCTCCATCCTGGGATTACACTTTGTGGGTAACTGGGAAAACTACATTACCACCTTTAAATCCTTCAGTTGATACCTTTGTTGATATGGCTGCTGGCAGAATTCAGCCTGTATTGCTGTGTTGTCATTGCTCTCATTGAGATCAAGATCAAGATATATATATATATATATATATATATATATATATATATATATATATATATATATATATATATATATATATATATATATATATATATATATATAATCCAAATGTCCAAAAGCCAAAGATATACCCTAAAATGTCTTTTTTTTGTTTTTGTCCAGACCAACAGTCTACAATCCAAAGATCAGCAGTTTCCTGTTACAAAACACTAAAGGAAATAATTAGATTTGAGAAGCTGGAAGCAGAGAATTTGTACATTTACTCCTAAAAATGATTGAAATCGATCAAGTGACTTTAAGTAACTATTATTGTAATAGTTGGCAACTCATCATTGCAGCTCTGATCATAATATGACAAATGAGTGCATCACATGATGATAATGATGTTTAATGCAATGAATTCCACCTTAGTTCATAACAGGATCTTTGTTTTTCATAAAACAATAATACAAAATGTTAATAAAAACACAGTACGAAAGTATATTTAATTCAATTAGTTTAATTGAATTTGTGTCCATCCCATGTTTTGATTATTACTGCCAACTGCTCAGGGGATTATTTTCATCAGGTGCCATTCTGGTCTTTTGTACAGACATTTTCACCGAACAGGAATGTTATTTCTTGCAGACGCCTAAGCAACTGAGCCTACTTTTGACAACAGTGTCAGGAGGATGGGCCATCCAGGGCCGCATGGCTCCCTGCGAACCCAGCGCAGCACATCCAGGGAGCCTGTCCCAACGCTATCCGACAAGCGTTTGCTGGCCTAGCGCGCCCTGCCCGCCCCAGCACAGGGCCTGCTCAGGTCAGCACTTTACATCAGGGTTGAGTAGGCAGACATGCAGACAGGGCTTCACGCACGCAGCCGGGCTGCCATCAGCCCCATCTGGGCCAATGTAAGAGGTTAGAACAGGAATGTCTGGCCTCTAAAGTCGAATCAGTGAGTAGTAAAAGGGGGAGCAGGCACTGATTTGCACAGATTAGGCTCAAAAGTGAAAATTGGTAGATTGAAGGAATGACTGGAATGTGTTGTTTGTGACATGCCTGTTCCCTCCGTTGACCAGAATTAATTGAAAGACGAGTGTTGCAGGTTGCACTATTTAAAAGCACTTTTGGCGTATTGTAACTAAAAATGATGTAATTATCATAATTGATAAGGAGGAGGATTGGAGTTGTTTATACAGCATGACAGACTAATCATTTCCCCCTCCAGCCTTGTTTTTGTTCTTGCAAGTTGTTTACTAGCCTTCCAGTGCTGACTTTCTTAATAATAATAATCTAGTAGTGGCGGATACAACCTAGTTTAATACGCTGCTATTGTGATGATCTTAAGAATTTCAAAAATAAAGAACACTGACTGAAAAGCTGGTCTTAGGACAAAAGTGCTTAATTTTTTTTTTTTTCATGAAGAAACAAAATGCAGGTTTAGACAGGTTAGTGTGAATATCTGAATCATTCACAGAAATATCAAGGTCAGATATACGAACTGTTGTTGGTTTCAATACCATGAATGGAGAACAACTTCTAATGAGCTAACAGGTTTATAGAGTTAAGGCGCTCTCTGACTGAGCTGATAATGTTGGTGGTGCATTTTAATGGGCTCTAGCCATCAGAAAGGCCTCTGTTATAGGGTCTCAAGTATGCATAAAAGCTCTTATGCATGTTAGATACAAATGCTTGGGAATGTTAACTATGTGTGATCAAGAGTGTTGGATTGTTATATTTTGTGTGGGGAAGGAACAACAACATTTGAAGTAGGTTTCCTATCCATTATGTTGTCTAACAGACACTTTCATTTGTCTCAAGTGTGTGTAAATACTGTAGAAAAGACGCAGAACACTTGATTCTTCCAGAAAATGCTCTTTTTGTTTTGCTTCAAGGAGATCTAGTCACGTCACCTTGTTTCATCCTGCAGTATGTTTCACATGAGTCATAAAAGGCATATTGTTTGCTGGGTAAAAGACAAAAGGGAAGCTAAAGAAAAGGCACATAAAGGGAAAGCAGCTGTGGAATGACAGTCCCGGGACACACGTGTTATCATATTAAGGGGCCATTGCCTATTTAATGATTTAATGATTGTACAAACACGAGTCCAAAGTTCACCCCTCTTCTTGTGATGTGTGTGCCTTCGCTCGCTGAGAGCTGCCGTCGGTGTTTGTGCTGACTCACAGCTGGCTTCTGGTGACCCCTAGAGGACACCGCTGGTAAATGATGCGTTGCTGCTGCAGCGGCAGGCGGGCAGTGACCTGTCCTGCAGTAAGCGGTGCCCCCTCGGACCAGTGGAAATGTCAGTTGCCAGCATTATTGTGTTAGCGGTAATTGATCGATGCTGTCTGGGTTCTTGCTGCGAACGGTCCCACCTCTGACACTTCCTCTCCCCCCCCTCCTGTGATTGGTGCAGAGCGCTCACCTGGCAGTGATTGATGCCCTGATGGCCGTGGGCGCCATGGAGACGGTGACTGCGGTGAAGACATGTGGTTCTGCTGAGCTGCTGGGCGGAGCTTCAAGCTGGGAGGATGCTCTACTCCACTGGGTTAATGGGGTAAGAAGCAAGCAATGTCTTATTAGGCAGCCCTTTGTATTACGAATATCCTGTTGGAAATGACTCAGTGCTTTAGCTTTCCTAGCTTTCTGTTGCAAAAACAATGCTGTAACTTTTTGTTCCACAGTATTTTGAAGGTCCCATTTTATTAGGGCTATAACTAATTAATAATTTCATAATCGATTTATTAAAATAAAAAAGTACTGTGTGTTTCAAAATGCTCGTTCCACAGAGAAATGCACACAGTCCGTACTCAGAAACACCCTCACAGCTATTCAAAAGTCAATTCAGAGGCTCATTATATCAGTTTTGCAGTGAAGGAGATGTAAAACTATATTGACAAAATGTTTTGTTCTTAATACTATTAATATATGTTGTTCTTATATTTAATAACTCTTTTCTCTTTGGGGCATGCTTTTAGTTAAACCAGAAGCTGAGAGAACTTACTGAAGGAGCGCACAATGACACATCTCAGGCCATCGCAGAGCCTCAACCCGTTCAGCCCTCTGTGAGTATTGCATTTTTATGCAGTGTTTTTGTCTCTTTCTGTACATCATTATCTGTGAACACAGATGCTAATCTACCTGAGATTATGCACTCAGTGCTTTAAAAAAGACACAATGTGCAAATTATTAAGTTTTGCTGCACTTTTGAGCCCTTACTCTTACTGTACAGGCACAATAAACCGATTTTGGTTGACACACAATAAAACAATTCCAAAAAAGAGGTCAGTGTCATTGCTTTGCAAACACGGTTGTCTTGTCATATCAGAAAGAGTGGCGTCATCACAACCCTTTCTTTTTCTCTAGTCTTTCCACTGTAGGCTTCTTACCTCTCCTTGTGCTCCTGTTCTCCATTTCCCTGTCTTTCTATTCTCTATTTCCTGTACTTCCTCCTTTCTGACAGTGTCCTTCTCGCTGGTACTGGAAACTTGTTCCTGTAAGTTCCCTCCTTTCCTCTGCTCCTTCCCCCTGTCCCTTCATCTTTCCAGTGTCTTCATCAAACTTTTCAGCAAATATCTGATGGTCAGGTGTGTTTTTTGCTCTCTCCGTATGCCGGTGTGAGAATGCTAGTGTTGCATTTATATCCTTGTATCGTTGTATTTAATGGCACGTGAGCATTGATGTCATAGGGAGGACATAGGGGCACGAAAATGCATTGACACGAGTGGTGCATGAGTCTTGGAAGCTGCCAAGTACAATCTGTTTTTCTGGTCTTCTGTGAGACTGTGTGTGTGTGTGTGTGTGTGTGTGTGTGTGTGTGTGAACAGCTACAGGGGTTAACAGACACAGGCTCGTTGGCAGGGTGTCTCTTCTCGCACTGGGCTGCAGTTTAGGCGGAAACATTTTATTCATTTTTTTCTCTGCCTCCAGAGACCCTTACTCGTCCCACTTTCTCTGAACAGAACATTTCTTCTTTTTTGCTCTGATTAAATCTCTCCCTTTTGCATCTGCCGTTTGTTCATTTGTAAGCTCTCTCCTGAACACATTAGCATGTCCTTCTCTCGTCCTTCTCATACTCTTAAGATTTTTTTAACCGGCTTTGTTTTGTATCACAGTGTATTCAGAACACTCTGCCTTTTGTGGTGGTTTTAACAAAAAATGTGTCAAATATTTTTATGTCAACATAAGAAGAATATCATTGAGCTTCTTCTGCATTATTTGACTGTCTTTGTTTCTTTTGTTTTCAGCTGCGTTATAGAAAGGATAAAACTCAGTCCAAACAAAAGCCCATCTTCCCAGCAGTCAGAGATATCAAAGACCTGTCCAGTGGTTGTGCTGTTGCTGCTGTCATACATTATTATTGCCCCGGCCTGCTAAGACTTGAAGGTACCAACTGATGTTGCAACAATAGGCCTCATGCAGAATTCTTTTGAATGACCTTATATTTCAACAATTTTTCTGCAAATTAAGAGAAGTCCACTTCAGATGCACAAAACGTTCATAGCATTCAAATCTTTGTATACCCAGAAAAGGAAAGGAATGAGGAGTAACACTTCATCATAAATTGAAGGGTGGGGCCCAATGTAAGTAATGACAGAAACCAACAGAAAGGCTGAATGGAGAACTTCAGCATTAATGAAGAGAAATTGATGTACTATGAAATAAATTTAAACAAAGAAATCCTTCAGTACTGGTTTTACAAAATAATCCAAAACCCAGCTATGGTAAAATATTTGTCATCCTATATATGCTGTGATGCCAACTTGTTTTGCATGTTCATGTTAGAGATCTGACTTTCTAACCCTTGAAGTGAACATCATCCAGGGTTTTTCTAGACTTAAATGGGATCAACTGATCAAGCATTTCTTTAGCCCACAAATGTAATAAGAAACAGCTATAAAATGTATAATGATCTTAATTTGGTTACATAATATTCTTGCAATGTACTGTATGTTGCCCAAATTTGTTGCTCAAATGTCAAACTTGTTTGTAGACTGTGAGAACTCAATGTTTTTTCTTATCTTGGTAAGTCTTGACCACTCAAAAATCTACCTATTAAATATTACCTAATAGCAGAGCGAAAATAAAAAAAAAAAACATAGGTGAATCCCAGAAATCAATAGATACTAACAAAATAAGAACAAATCGTGGCTGAGGGAAAAAAATGAGGAATTTTATTAGTATATTGCTTCCTGCATGGGGCCTATTATCCTGTAAGGATTTTTATTGCTCATTGTGTTCATGTCAGTTTAACTCTCTGTTCTCCTGTCTCTGCAAGATGTTTGTATGAAGGAATCCATGTCTGTAGCTGACAGCTTGTACAACCTGCAGTTCATCCTGGAATTCTGCGACAGCTGTCTGAAGAGCTGCTGTCACTTGACACTGGAAGACATGCTATACACACCTCAGGAGCTTCAGGTATTGACACTCACTCTTACATGATCATTAGTTGACTAATTGACACAGGAACAGAAATATGTTCTTACAGCACTGTCTTCTTATTGCCTGATTTTTATCCTGTGGGATTTTTTTAGCTCAACTTGCTGAGCTTCCTAGCAGAACTGCTTTGCTGCTTTGAAGTAAAAAGGCCAGAATTTGTTCAGCCAATAGACACATTAGGTAAGTGCTGTTAGATCCTGTTGTCCTGTGTTAAAACAATTCTACAAGTAAGATCATGACATGTAATATCTGTTACAAAGAGGTAATGGTTGTTTTCTTTTGCCTTAGATGGATCCACACCAGCAATATCAAGTAGCTTGAGTGGTAGCAGGTACAGGACATGTCTGATGATTTTACTTTTTTAGTCAAGCATACAGCAGTTTAGACTAAAGTATCATTTATCTGCTTTGCAGTACCTCTCCTTCTATCTTCAAAAAGCCCTTTCTCCCCATCTCCTCCTCTGCGTCAGGTAAGCTGAAGTGTGTGATTAGATCATTTTACAATGTGGTTCACCCATTTCCCCTCAGTGGTTCATTTTGTGGTGTATTGTGTCCAATTGTGGTGCTTTTTATTATTTCAATGGATATTTGTAAAATTTTAGTTTGTATTTTTTCCATTTATTGCTGTGGTTGATTTGTGCATCCCTGTGCAGTGTGCATGCTTTTACATGTCTGTGTGTGTCCCATTGTACTCAGGATCTTTGACTCAGTCTACCTCAATGTCTCATATAGAAGGAGTTGGAAAGACATGGAGCAAGAAACCTCTCAGGTAGAACCCATAACTACCATTAAAATACTGTATAAATCTTTGGATATTTGTTTAACTTACACTCTCTTTTTTTCTACTTAGCCGCCCCTTGTCGGCAGTATCCTTCAGCATTCCTTTTGGCCTGGACAGTGATGTGGACGTTGTGATGGGCAACCCTGTGATCACCCGCTCTGTGAGCTCAGACCAACTCATCCCAGTAGGCCAAAACATGACTCGTGTGCCCTACACCCCTTCTGAAGACCTCAGCCATTTGCTCGGAAAGCCCACTGGGCCTAACGGTCCCCAGAGAGCTTCCTGGGCCACTCAGACTCCTAATATTCCAAGGTTGGCAGAGGAGAACGGCCTCGGGGTGAATGAAACGGGAGAGTTGCCAACTATTGAAGAGGCCCTTCAAATTATCCACAATGAGAGTAAAATGGAGCCGCGTTTACACCCGGATGGTGCTCCCGATGGCTTCTACCTCCACTCTCCTGATGATACTGCTAATTCTAAGCAAAACCACAACTTAGCACCCATCAGCTGCTCTGCCCCAACACGCTCAGGAATGATGTACCGGCCTACAGGAGAGTCCAAGCCCACACGCACCAGAAACGCCTCCGAATGTTCACGGGATGACGACTCGGTTTTGAGAGATGGCAGCGTTGACTCGGATGCATCAGAAGACATGCCTAAGACCCAGTCCACCCCAGCCACACCTGCTGCGGGGACACCTGCTGTTAAAGGCCAAGGCAAAGAGGTATCAGACAGTGGTGTAAAGATGACAAGCTTTGCGGAACGCAAAAAGAAGCAAATGGACTCCCCCAAGTCCAGCAGCCCCTCCACTCCTCAGATGACCACTTGGACACAGAAGTCCGAAGAAAGCCCCAGCAAGAGCCCGCAGCTAAATAATGAAATGTCAGAGCTGGGCGTTCGGCTTGAAGAGAAGCGCAGGGCTATCGAGGCCCAGAAGAAACGCATTGAAGCCATTTTTGCGAAGCACCGGCAAAGACTAGGCAAGAGTGCCTTTCTGCAGTTGAAGAAGGATCAGCGTGAGGAGGACGGCGAGGGGGAAGGAGTGGAGGGCCAGTTCAGCACCTCATCCACAGAAGAAGACCTCTCTCGTTTGACATTGGAAGAAAGGCTAGCTCGAATGGAGGAGGAAGAGCAGCAAGAGCAGGACAGGGGGAGATCCTCAATGGAGGATGAGGGTAATGTCAAAAGTGGACTCAACAAGCAGGTCAGTCAACCCAAAGAGAAGGTAGGAACACTGGGAGAGAAGGGTGGTGGTGAGAAAATGGTAGCTCCACTAGGCGACTATAACAACGCTGTGTCCAAACTAACTGCAGCGCTAACTTCTCTGCAGAGTGACATGCAGCGGCTTACCGAGCAGCAGAACCAACTAGTTTCAAAGAAAGGTACACCTTTCAACAACAAATCCTGGGTTATTCCAGCCAGCCCTAAAACCTCCACCCCAGCCGCTCCCACTCGTCTCTCACGAGAATCCACCAGAGATTTGAACTCGGCCTCGTCCTCACCGTCTCCATCCCGCAAGTTCTCAAACCCCACCACTCCTCCGAAGTCTCCCTTGGTCCATCGCAGAGCTCAGTCTGTGCCCCCCAAAAGCCCAAGACACCACCAACAGAGTCGCCCCATGGACGTCAAGGTGCCAACTCTGTCCAGGGTTCTCAACGTGCCGCAAAACGTTGACCGCATTCCCCATCTCCGTCGTGTAAATCCCTGGCAATCCCAGGTCCAAACTTCATCCTCGTTCTCCATCGGAGACTCTGATCGTTTTGACGAGCAGCGCTCATTTGGACTAACTCCTGTTCCCACGCCGACAATGTCACCGACACCAACTCCTACCCAGACCCCTCATCCTCCAGCGGATGACAACTTATCAGATGACTCTCAAAGTATGTTTAGCATGGACCTGGAAGCAGGGCCCTTGCCGGGTCTTCTGGCTAAGAAGGAGGGGCCTACAGGTGGAGGCTGCAGCTCTGGCGCCCCATCAGAATGCTCCTTCGAGAGCGACACTCCTGCAGTGAATGGGAAGCGCAGTAGCTTGATAGAGATCTCGCTGTCTTCTCTGCAAGGAGACATGGAGGAGGATGACCAAGCACCTGATGGCTTCTCCGACACGATGAGCGACAGGACGGAGCCAGACATGAAAGGAGGGGTTGGTTTCTTTTTCAAGGTAGGTAACTGATTATTATCTCTCGGCCTTCTGACAAAAAGAGTTTGTATTTAGGTAGGTCAAATAAGTTTTGCCATTTTATTAGGATGATAAGGAGCGTCCAGAGGATGAGATGGCTCAGCGAAAAGCAGCTTTGCTTGAGAAACAACAGAAGAGGGCAGAAGAGATGAAAAGACGCAAACTTGAGCTGGAAAAAGAAAAAGAATCCAAGTGAGAACTTTTTTTCTTTGAATTGGTTCCCTGCATTTTATTAACTAAATAGAGGCTTTGACATTACTTACTTTACATCCGGGTTTGTAAAGTTTACATAATCCTGCTGTATAGAATTTGTACTAAGCAAAATACTTTTCTGTAGAGCTGCAGCAATAATTATTTAGTTGCTAATTATTAGAGAACCAACTATTTTGATAATAGTTTAATTAATTTGAGTCATTTTTAAAAAGAAAATATACAAATTCTTTGGTCCAGCTTTTCAAATCTGATTATCTTCACCTATATAATATAATATAATAGTAACTGATAACCTTTGACTTGTGGACTATTGGTTTGGAAAAAAAAATACATTTCAGGTTGATTCTTCAGTGCCGAAAGCCATTTTATGAACCAAACAACTAATCAATTAATTGTTTCAATATCTGATCGATTCAATGTGTTCATCGCTGGTTTTACGTCACACATCGAAAGGCTTGACACATTATCTCTTTACATCTTTAGTAAGCCCCAATGGATGATCATCGAGGGCTGGGGAAACAAGAGTGAGGACAGACCCCAGACCCCGGGCACCCCTCCAGCGTGTCACACCCCGCCAGTGGAGGGGACCCCCCAGCGCAGGGGAGACTTCACTCGACAGGAGTACGAACGGAGACAACAATTGAAGATCATGGAAGACTTGGACAAAGTGCTGAGGCAAAAACCAACCACGGTCCGTGGTGTCAAGAAGCAAAGACCCAAGACTATGTTCAGGGATGACTCTGCCCTCTCTCATAGCCCTGTCAAAGGTTTCATGGGTAAATACTCACTGTGTGTTTTAGACAAAGGTTTTTGTCTTCATATGCAACCTCCATGCATTTGTTTTCTCAAAATATTGTCTTCCCCTATTTTTCTTCCTCCTTCTAGGCTCCAGGCTGAGTAAAGTGTATTCTCACTCCACCATGAACTTGTCTTCCATGGCTAATGACCCTGGCTTGACTGTCAAAAAGTGTCCCAGGTAAAAATAAAGGATTAAATGAAAATAGAGAAGGGGTAATTCATGTTATGTCCCAGATAATTACAAATATTTGTTACACCATATTAATAAATCTTCTGTAATGAAGCAGAGCTGGGCAATAATAACACAAAATGTGTTTCCCAGAATATGAACCCGTGGGAGTTGTTATCAATGTTACCAGGGGCCAAAGGTGCATGTAGCATACAATATGTACACACAACCTCAAGGTCTATGACTCACATTCCACTTTCTCTCACTAAATACCTTTATGCCTCCTTCCAGCCGCTCACACTCCCCCTCACGGCTAATGTCACCAGGGAGAAGGAGTGCCCAGAATGGGGAGAAAGACTGGGAGACTGGCTCTACTGTTTCCTCTCCTGCCTCAATTCCAGAATACACAGGTCAGTGATACATTCTTAACTAAGACATTATATAAAATTATCCCCAAAAAATGTTTTTTTTTTCTTTTAGCTTTTATGACATTTGGAAATGTTTTGTCTTCCAGGACCAAAGCTATACAAGGAGCCCAGTTTTAAGTCGAACAAGTTCATCATCCATAATGCTATCACTCGCTGCTGCCTGGCAGGCAAGGTCAATGAACCACAGAAAAACAAGATTGTAGAGGTGAGCCATTCCGCTATGCCAGAGTCCAACAGAGATTTAACAAAGAGAGCCATGCTAACATGGCTATGAGTGACTGGTTTCTCTTGTCAGCCGCATTTACCGCGTGTTATTTTCTCTTTCCCCATTCCATCCTCTTCAGGAAATGGAGAAGAGCACGGCCAACCACTTCCTCATCCTCTTCAGAGATACCAGTTGCCAGTTCAGAGCGGTTTACACCATGAACCCCGAAACCGAGGAGATGGTGCGACTCACGGGCATCGGCCCCCGCACCATCACACCCGAGATGGTCGAGTCCATTTACAAGTACACCTCTGACCGCAAGCAGTTCTCTGTCATCCCGTCCAAAACTATGTCCATGAGTGTTGACGCCTTCACCATCCCAGGTCACTTTTGGCAGAAGCGCCCAGGAACTCCCAAGAAGCTCGGCACCCCCAAATAAACATGTACCCGAGACGGGTCAAGATGTTACACTTCAGGGAACCAACTCCCAACTTGACTCTTTTTGTTTTCTGTTTTGGCCAGTGTGGCACTTTCAGATTGTTCATTACCAAGTTAGACTAGCAGTGGACATCATGACTGATTAGATTTTTACAGCCAGCTATCAACCTGGACCCTGAGAACAATCAGCTGTACATGCCAAGAGAAATGGCCAACCACTCACTCCTCCAAGCCTACTTAGTTACAATAGTTTCTCCCCTTCAGAGCTTCTGATTGGCTCTGCCAGGTCTACCTAGATTGTAAAATGTGATGTGAACTGATTCTGATTCTGTTGGGATGAAGAATTCTCTTCCCTTTGCACCCTGCCTCCTCATGCCTTGCCTTACCCTGCTCCCCAGAGTCATTTTCAGGACTTTAGGTAAGAAAAAAAGAGGGGACAACCACACTGCCTTTGCCCACTCAACAGTATTTTGGGCCAGAGTAGTTCACGCCCCTCTCAATTCTGCTTGCTTTTCCTTTTTCTGCCTTTTCTTCTTCTTCTTCTTCCAGGGCTCTCTCTCTCTCTCTCTCTCCTGCTGAGACGAGTGGCTCAGCTCTCAGTTCAGATAGGATATCTCAGCTGAAAATGAATTGCAGGTAACTCTGCTCTCTTATGAATGTAGGGCACACACTAACCACTTATCCCATTCATTCAGGGGTGTTTTTCTCTGGTGGGTCAGGACCAGAAAACACAGCAGTGGGTGGTTCCTCTGTGGGGCTGCACTGGTAGTGTCTACTGTGGTCGTCCGTGGACTTGCACACCTAGAAACTGCCCGTGTCCCCACAGATAGTGCACTCCACTCAGCTCCCTTCAGCTGTAGACATCTGGATGTTTTTTATACTATTTTGACTTTTTTTTTTTTTTTGCTGGACAAATCGCTTCGGCCTTTGAGAGCTGAAAGAAGAATGAAACTCATGTGACTTGTTCCTCTTAACTTGCTTTTTTTCAGTTTCAATATGTGATGAATTGAATTGTTATCTGAGTTTATCTCGAAGGAAAAAAAACAGTACTGGAAACATGAAGGAGGGCTTTATAATATTCATTATTACTTGGATACAGCTCTGTATGAAAAAAGATAATCAATGCTGATTTAATATATACTGAATGCTGATTACTTTGATTTTTTTTTTTTTTTGACAATGATTTGTAAAAAGTAAGTTGACCTTTGTAAGCTACGAATAAGCTAGCCTGCTGCTTAAGCGATTAGTGAGATGTTTGTTTGAGATGAGAACGAGTGAATGAGAATGAATAGAAATTGTCAGACAGCTGAAAAGTGCTGAAACCTCTTTGTCTGGGGATTAAAACAATCCTTGAAGTCATACAGGAGTCTTCCTATTATGATACAAAAGAAGTGGCACGCTCAACTCAAATGTCTTCAGTGTGCTGACCCAATCAGCACAAAAATAAAATGAAGTCATCCGCAATCACAAATGAGTATGTACAGCTTTTTTGTTATTTGAAGTGTAACATACTTACTTGTGAGCGCTGACAATTTCATTTCCTATTATATGATTCCGTGTTTGTGTGACCAGGCACATAAACAGTAGGTTTACTGATGGATCATTCCGGACTCCGCATGAAACTGGAGGAATGTTAATCGCCAAAACAGTTTTTGATTTCGCTGCCATGTCCATATTAGGAAAAACACTTGACCCTGCACTTGGTAGTGATTAGGTCAATGTTGCCACGAAATCTGTGGGATATCGGGCCTCTTATGTTTGTCTGTAGTCCTACGCTAGTAGCAGCTGCTGTGGTGCAGACGTCTTCTTTCAGATCACTTACTGCCTCCAACAAATGTGTTGTTTGAATGAGATTCACAAATACAGATGTGAGGGGGAAAAAATGTCAAGAGGAGCAATCAAAAGAAAAAAAAAATGTTAAGATGATTGATTGAGAGTGTGCGCGTGTGGAGGAGTGCATATGGAATTGGTGAATGTTTGTATTTATGTGTCTGTCAAGAGTAGAATGTTGTAGTTTGAACACTATATTTTGATTCTGTGCAATTCTCCCCTAGAACCCCCCCTCTCGTCTCACCCAGAGGTGTATTTATTTGGTTTGCATTAGATTTGTGCATTTGATGTTTAGTCTTTTTTCGGTTACGGTGGTGAGTCACTCATTCATTTCATAGACGTTGTCATAACGTGTTGTTTTTCTTTCTTTTTTTGTCATCAAATCTGTGCCAGCACATTATGTATGTTCATTTCATAAATTGACTATCCTTGGCAACTGGACCAGAAAAATAAAAATCCTTTTTAAATCATTGTCATCTATATATTTTTTTTCTTTTAATTTTCATTCCCATGTAAATCTTTTTTTCCATTTGCATTGTTTGTTTCGGTAAAAAATTTGAAGAGTGAATTGGAAGTGAGAATGTGTAATTATTAGATCTAATGGTGAGATTATTATTTAAATTCACGTATGGGATTTAAGCACACAAAGGCATATCCAAAAACATTCTTTATTCAGGGATACATTTCTTTGAACAGTTAATCTCTTCCTGCTTATATGAGCTGGTTGTAGTAATACTGTTAATAATAGTAATTTCGGCAAAGCACATCCCAGGATAAGTACTTATTCGCCACTCACTCCTGAGATTGAAGCTTTGGGGTCTGTTAAATGAGAGTATGAACATTTTCTGTTTGCAACAATCAAGCATAAAGAGGCTGGGGGCTTCTAAACGGCAGAAAAAGGTCTCAGCTGTGCTTGGTGTGCAGCATCTCGGTGAGTAAAGAGTTACAGGGCAAATCTCCCAGGAGATGGCGCTGGTACAAATACTCCTCGACCTGCAAGCTGATGCTGCGCACTTCAGGCAGCCGGAGCAGCAGCTGGCCGAACTTGTCTGAGTGTCCTGGGTGAGTCCGCTGGGTGTGCTCCATCAGGGCCCTGTTCACCCTCTCCTGGGTGAGCTCCACCTGCCTGCGGCTCTGCACCGACTTCACATCTACAGGAAAAAAGAAGCGTGTTTATCATCAACACACAATGCATAACGCTAAACACCATAGGATAAATGCAAATACAAATACAGAGCCAAATAAAATGCTGTAATCTGACTAACATGTGTAAAGGATTACAAAGCTCACCAGGGTTGAATAGCACCAAGTATTTGAGACAGACAAACTCATGTTGGTCAAACTGGAGTGCTTTTAGTTTGGACACCAAGTCCTGGGTCCTTGACACCAGACATCTCAGTGTCACTCCTGCCTGAGAGATAACAGTCGACACCTCAATCTGCATGAGATTGAGAGAACAGAAATTGATGTGCAACCCAATTAAATACATGTCCAACACAACGGCCTTTTTTTGAGGGCCTTAACATTTCAGCATTTGAGCGCAGTCGGTGGTAAACGTCACCTGTTGTCCCGTGACAAGATATATGCAGCCTTCTTTGCCGTAGGTCACCTGTCTACAGAGGTGGTCCAGGACCAGTAGTTCGCTCCAGCAGCTCTGCAGCAGCACCATCTGGTCCTCCACCTGCAGGACAAATAAAAGATGATTGACCTATGACCCCCCCCACAGTCAGCAACTATTACATAGCAAAGACTAAGCACCGATCGTCTGCTTAAGGAGCTAATAAGACATTTAAAATGCTTCACCTTGACCTCTTTGAAGAGTGCACTGTTCCTGGCCCACTCTACAAGCCCAAACAACGTCTGGTCGGCCATTTTGCACATGATGCTGAAGGTGTTCAGGCGGTCGTGTTTGCCTCGGCTGGCCTGCTCTCTCTGCAGACTGGCCAGCACCTTGGCGCAAAACTGGCTCTCGTCCTGCTCCCCCTCTAGCAGTTGGCTAAGGAAGTTGGGCACTAGAGCGGCCCACTGGGGGGCGACAAGGGCTTGGGGGGCGGCCTGGGCGAGTGTGGCGGTGGAGCTCGGCGTTGTGGAGTAAGGGGATGACGCCGGCGTGTCCCCTGGCCTGAAAGGATTGCTGGCGGTCGGGTGAGCCGGGTAGTTGGCGGGAGCCCGGCTGTAGCCAGGCATCTCTCCTTTCTCCTGGAGGTATACGGGAACAGCGTGGTGGTACAGTCCGGGGTAGGCCAAGGGTGGCGGAGTGAGCACCCTGTCTGCTTTCACTGCACAGTCCAGGGACACGGGCCCACACGGCTGCTCCCCCACGCCGGCGGGATACGTGTGGGGCTGATGAAAAGAATCGGAAGACAACGGAGCGCTTGCGTGAGTGCCCGTGAGGTGAAGGTCATTTGCAGCCGTGGGCCGGTGTGTTGGTGTAGTTTCTATCTTGCTCCTGCAGGGAGCAGCGTGCGCCTGGTGGTACTCCTTCTGCTGTTTCAGCTGCCTGTCCCGCCGGTACAGAGGGCCAAATTTATTCCTGCCGCCTCTCATGCGGTCGGCTCTCACCGCTGTTGACGGAAAACGGAAAAGATGTTAATGGTTTCGGAAGTTGCTAGAGATTATGGATATCATGACCGACCTTGCTTTTAGAGCTCAGATTAGCTCTAAACAGGGTCATTACAGGCAAGTCGTGCTTTGTTTTATGACTTCTTACACAAGTCAGGAGGGAAGAGCATTCATGCCATGTACATATTTCTATGTGGGGGGTGGTAAGGAGTGTTTACTGTACCTTCTCTCTTCATGCCCACTGCCAAACACTTCTGGAAGCGGCAGGACGGGCAGCGTTTCCTCTGGGACAGGTTCATGGGGCAGTTCTGCTGTTCAGTGCAGGTGTAATGCTTGTTGTTCTGCACGGAGCGTTTGAAGAAGCCCTGCAGAGACGAGGAAGACAATATAGACTGGAAAACCATCACCATAGTCACGAATATCAATGGCCATCTATTATTTATAGGTCTATAATAAGATATTTTGTAGAAAAATAATATATGAATCACTTTGTAGTACAAGAAAAGCATTAATATGTATTTTTATCTGTTTATATTTAGTTCATATTTCCTATGAAACTAGTATTCTACAGTAACTAGATAGAAATTTTATTCACTTCATTTTAAAGGTTCAGTTGTAAATACCTATGAACTACATATGAACAGTGTTTTCAACACTTATATTAATTACACCTGAACTACATACCAACACAGATATGAATACATATGACATACATATGAATGGTTATATGAACTACAAACTAGTTTACATGTAGTTAAGGACCTGTACATTGAAGGGTTACTAAATATGGAACTTAGTTCTGAAGCAGGCAGAAATGGCTTTATCTGTACAATAAACCCATATCACCATGGTGCCTTGAATAAATACATTTATGACACTGGTCTGTACAAAACATGCTGCCGGTCCACCAAGTTCACCTTGCAGCTCTCACAGGTGAGCAGTCCATAGTGGTATCCGGACACTTTGTCTCCGCACACGGGGCAGGCCTCGTCGGAATCTGCTCTGGCGTCCGGCTCTGTCTTCAGCTCCCGGGCTGAGGAACGACAGCCACAGTAGAGGTTAAGTCAAACCCGCAGCGCGACACCAGCCAAAGTTAGTCTAACAACGCCGGCCTACGTGGCACAGGGTGAGATAACAAGTTGTTAAATGGAGATTGGAATGGTGATTTTCCTGTTTTCTCTCTCTCTCTCTCTAATGTCCACTAGATCTGTTGCCTCTGTTGCATTCATTTTGTTGGTCTAGTGAGTCAATCAGAAGCCAGACTTTGCATCGGCATCATGTCCAGCAACGTACTGTGATACTGGAGCAGCGTCGTATCAGAATGGCACACTTCCAGGGCCATCCCTCTGTCACAGACAGCAGCTTATCACCCAGCTTGATTGACCACAGATATGACCCTTACATAATTCCCCCTCCCCCAGAGATGGCTGCTGGCTTCCACAGGAACCAGTCCCGCCAAATAAAAACCCCAAACACAACCATTTTTACACAACTTTCTTCTTTAAAAGCGGAAAATCACATGGAGCTGATAAAATAATAAACATTTCCACACTCAAACACGTCTTTTGAAACTACCATAACAATGTTTAATATGAACACGCCTAAAGGGAATCTTTGCCCATGTTGTACTCACATGTTGATGATCCTTCCAGGGTTGATAGATCCTCAGGATAGATGACTTGGTGGGACAGAGCCTGGGGCTGCTGTGGGTGATAATCACATTGGTCCATTCTGGTTGGTGGGATATGACCTCCACAGTTAGTCCAGTCTGATCTTCATTGTCACAGAAATTAGGGGGGGGGGGGATCAGACCAGACACCGCAGACCCGGAGACCCAGAGAAAGACCGACAAGCACCCCCGACGGCCCCCGGTGGACTGACGGTCGCCCGAGGCCCGCGAGTGGACTTCGGTCGTCAGCGAGTGTCATAAAACAGCTCCTGACTGGCACTCCTACCCAGGCAGCCAGCAAGCCCTCCATGGCAGACGCTCAGATAGCCACCTGCTGGAACGTCACTGCAGTGAAACGACTACGGTATCGCCGCGCCATCCTTGAGCTGAGCTGATAAGATAAGCTGTTCAGGTGTCCTTCATTAGTCTCATCATGCATGGCTGCATTGCAAGTTAGACAGTGGAAGATGGATACCAGTAGCATGTAGAAACATGTGTAATGTTCCTTTATTAAAATCCTACTCAAATAAATGCACTTCAATTATCAGCAACATCTGGCTTTTAAAATTAAAAATAGTCACAGATAAATGAGCCCTGTTGCTATATATTACATATTTATTATTAAGTTTTTTTTTCTAATTGTAGGTGGTAGAGGTCCAGCTTATTATATGATCCACACCTGGTCTGAGTTGTTGTGATGTGACTGATATTAAAAAAAACATATAAACTTTTATATATTTTTTTTTTAAATATTGGATTACCTCATTGGGCCCTTGTTATTTAAGTGAAACACTAAGGGCCCCAATCATAAAACAGGCCAATCTGTTAATCATTAGTTAATATACTGCATTTTTTTTTACAACTGATATATATTTCATTATCATTTTTTGGGTGTCGAAATCCTAACCTTCACTGTAATTGCAGCTGTCAAATAAATGCAGCAGACATGAGTATTTCCCACTGTACTACTCGTTACTTTCTACCACATATTTAATGCACAAATCCTTTTAGTTCATTGAGGAGTGAAATTATTTGATTTACCTTGATTATACAGCCAAAGAAAGTGAAATCTGAGTGAAAAAATAAATTCAACTACATTTTAAAAAAGGGTTTATTTAGTGTATTGAATGGTTATATTGTCCTAAATTGTATCGTATAAAACACAGCCAGTGCTTTATATGATAAGAAACCATCCTGGCATGGGCCGCTTTGATGAAGTGATAGGCCGGTTCGAAGGTTACATCAGCTTGTAAATGTATTATGATATCCATCAATAAAAAAGTTTCACAGCTGAGCTTTGTTGTGCCATCCGGTAGTGTTATAAATAAAAAATGACCTGATCTCACAGCTGCTTTAGGGAAAGGTTTTTGACCGGTAAAACGATGAAAATAAATCATTGCAAATAGAAAACTTTATTGAATATAAAGAGGAAAAAAAAAGAATTCAAACTATCAGACAAGCCAGGGGGCACATCTTCACAAAAAATACATGGTGTTTACACTTCAAATGGTAGATACAAATACATGTTTAACCTCTGCGCTCTCGCTGGCCTGGATATTTAAATGCAACAGAATGACTTGAAGTGACATCCGGCTGCAGCACGTACAGCTCTCTCTAGACGTAGCTACTCTGACAGTTGTGAGCCGCCGCTGCTCACCAGGAGAAAAAAGAACTCTCGTCAGACTCCTTAGTCTTCAGGTTCCACGATTATGTCGCTACAGACAGGCGGGCCCGTAGCCACAAACCAGACCTCGTTGTGCCGGTTGAACATTGTCATCGGGCTGCAAGAAGCAAACACACACGCAAGCAGTACGTTATTGCAGAATATAAAACCAGTCCAATATTAGAGTGATGAGAAATAAAAAAAGTACCTGTTATAGGCCACAGCGTAGTGAGAGCTTTTTTCGTAGTCTGCATCCGCTGCGTCGAGGGCAGAACAGAGACTCTTGGCTTTGCTGTGGTCAGCCATGTACGTCATCCATCCTCCATAGTGCCCCACATACACAGTCATGACAGGCATCTCCTGGATGTAAACCTGTGGGTCGGCAACGTCGACGTTATGGGCCAGAGCTCGGAGGAGACTTCACAGAAAATAAAATCCAACCAAATGACTGAATATAGCGTGTAACATTGGTTTTGTTTTTTTTCGGTTAGTGAAGCTCGCCTTGTTGTCAGTAGGTTCAGGAGGATTCATCTGATATTCTTCAGGCAGCAAGAAACTCATCCTGTAGACACCCATTTCCCAGAATCTCTTGTCGACCATCTTCACAATGACAGGGGCTGTCATTTCAATCATTTTTGCTGAAATAATATACAGTCCATCATTTGCTATACTATATATATATATATGTAGAATATCATGAGAAGTTTTCATTATTTGTGAGCCATCCAATTGTATTTTTTCAACATGATTTGAGACGAACCAGCACATACATACAGGATTAGAAATATCTATATATTCTCAGATAATATCATCCACATGAAATCTATATAAAGAGCACCAGAAGATGTTGCTCTGATTATAATATCTAATAGGAAGTAAAGTGAATGTAAGCGCACACACACACACACACACACACACACACACACACACACCCACACACACACACACACACGCACACACACACCTTCCCTGTTGCTACCAGTGATGTACCGGTACAGCCGTTTGAAGGCCCTCATCATTGCTATCTCCATGAAGAAGGACGTCTCATCAGTTGAAACCCATTTGGTGGTGTTGTAGAGACGCACCTGAACGGGGAAAAAAAAGCAGAGTGGGCTTTTTTTTGTTTGATGAAGGTTCCTGGCACTTTGGAACGTGACAAAGATGCACTCACCTCGTACGCTGAATTCTCACAAACGGGATGAAACCGCAGGCACTGCTTTGTCTCAGTACAGTACTTCATCTGACTGGAGCTTCTGTAAAAGTGAGAGGAGGAGGCTATTAAAAGGACACAGAAACTGAAATTAACAGGAATATATTTATAAAACGTTAATATCATTACTTATTCATATATATGCATTAATCATCTCAATAAAATGATGTTTGCTTTATTCAGCAGCCTTTTGGTTTCTTACCCGTCGTCGGCCTCGGCTGTTAGCACCAGCAGAAAGCCAACAAGTCCTGAAATATAAATCCTGAGTAACAAACATTTAATATGTTCAGCATCAGGTAGAAAACCTTTTTTTCACACCTTTTTTTGTGTTTTATCTAGTGAAAAGAATGTGATGTTCAATCAAAGTCTAGTGCATTTCCATTTAAGATGATGTGGAAATGGAAAAAAGAAACTGTACTTACATTGTGGTGGAGTGTCGGTTTTTTGTGTTTTTCTGAAACTTTGGATGTGCACAGTGTGCTGCAAAGCAACAGTATATAACAACCAGAGAAATGCTGGCCACTCCCTGAAATCCTAACAGGAACCAGACAATGCACCGTCCTGGCCAATGGGAACCCAAAGCGTTCGCAAACAGAGAGGCTGAACAGGACAATTACTGTACATAGAGAATGGGCTGTATATAGGTGAGTATGGAACAAGTTGACCCCCCCACCTTCTGCACACAGCTGCATCTGAAAGCACGTTTTCCCAATACGCATATATCTGGATTCACTGGGAGAAAAATGGAAAATTATTTTCATTGACAGAAAAATGTTTCCTCTGGCAGACCTCCTGGGACTTTCCTAAATACTAGTGGCACACGCTATTTTTACATTTTTGCTACTTTGTGCCAACGCGTCTCCGGAAAAGTGTTTATTTAGATACACATAGAATTATTTAGAATGTCCTCAACATGTCAAACTTTGTTGCATGATTTTATGCATCTTGTTTACTTGCCAGAGTGACAACCTGATTTCTCCAATAATTGCAAGAAGTGAACAACACATTAGGATTCACACCGGTGAAGTTAAATAATAAATTAACAGCTTTAGACAGTGTGCGTTGTTACATAACATCATGTGGTTTTAGTCCCAGAGTTAAGTTCCCATGAATATAATTTCCTCCAGATTGCATTGAATGACTTAAATTACTACCCTGCCGTAGCTACACACGGTCAAATCTGGTTAAACAAAAATCTCAGACAGACATGATGGTCTTAACATGCAATTCCCAAGAGAATTACTTCCTTTGTACATTTTGTTAGCACAGTCCACTTGATACTACTGTTTTTGAACCAATTCTCGGAGGCCCTTACTGTTGCATTCAACCATGGAACAATGGGTGCAACAATCACGCCCTTATGCACGATATTCTTTGTGTGATGTGTGTTCTTATGTGATGGATTTTCTAGAATTTAACATAAAATCCATGTTCTAATATGCAGTATATAAGTAACTTTAACTTTCTTATCTTTCATTAAAAGTCATAACATATGGCAGGTGAAAAAAAAAAAAAAAAAAGGAAAGTCCGGAGATTTTGTATGAGTTTCTAAACAGCTTACTGTACATTCCTAATTTAACCTTCTTGTGTTTCAGATATCACGCTTGAAACTCTATAACTCCTAACAACCTCACATAATTTTATAATGGAGATTGTGGAATAAAGAAGAAGAATGGAATGAAAGGCTTTACTGGGTTTGAAAAGGTGTGTTTTCAAAGGCTATTATCGTCACTGTTTTTGTGCATATATACGGTGGACATCACATAATCAGATTGGTGTGGCAGCTTATTCCCTTTTGTCTGGGACAAAGGAAGACGGTCCCTCAGGTTTCAGCCCAGTTCTCACTTCTCATGCATTCTCAAGCGTTTAAAAGGAAACATGATTTTCAATTCCACTCATGATTTTATTTTTCTACACTTTCCTATCCCCATCTGAAATGCTCTTCCTGAAATAAATTAAAGTTTATTTTTATCATTACCACTACTAGTAATAGTATAATAATGTCTGTTAATACTCTGCAATCACCTTTGTACATAGATACAAGTACATACAGCCAAATACACATGTAAAAATGAACCATAAAAATGTTGATTTGTGGTAACCTCTTCTTTTTATTCATGTTTTTAAAGTGTTTCTGTTTTTGCTTTAAATTCACATTTTCTTTGTACTGTAAGTGTATGTGTCTCATTTGCATTTGAAAAAAAACCAACTCTTCTAACCTGCATATAAACATCTACAAAAGTCATATTTCATGAATTATATCACCTTATTGCTGTGAGCTTTGCCACAGTAATGGAGAATGACACTCAGTTGTCATACACAATAATCCATCTGCTTTTGATAAATAATGATTAATTAAATTATCAGCTGATTCTTGTGGTGTTGAAAAAAAATTATGGTACGAGTTCAATAAATTAAATAACAACGGTAAAATGAATTAATGAATACCTTAATTGTTACATTCTGAGATGAAAGGCAAAAACATGAATCTGCATTAATCAGCAGCCTTCTTTGGGTTATTTTATTTTGACATTTTCCCGGAAGTCGAGGTATCCTTGATTGTGTGGAGGTGACAGCCAACATGAACGTTCGTCGTCCTAAACATATCGTGAGATTAATGTCAACTTGGCGTCATTGTTGTCATTAAAACAACTTAACTATTCAGTTATTAATATGAATCTCTACTATACTCAAATAAAAACTACAAATAGCAGCTGCTTGAGTCAGTGGACAGAACAAACAGCGCTAATAATTTTGTGTTTGTGTGTTGGTTGTTAGCCTACTTGTGTACAGAACTAAAAAATGAGCAGCATCAACATAATAACTTTCTATGAAGTAGGTTGCGGCTGCTGCTTGTTAGTTTATCTACTTGTATTCAGAAACACGAGTGTTTACCGCCACCAAGTGGCCGAAGTGAGGAAATGCAGGCAGGAACTCCCACAAGTCACAACGCTCACAACTACCGGTGAGTACTTTCAAAATAAAAGTCAAGAATAGAAGCAACTAGTGGTATTTTTGCACATTTACATGTATTTATGTGTTTATCAATTTATGCATCACAGTGATATTCTATTAACATAAACTAATGCTTTAAACATTCTGTTTCACACAGTACTTGAACATGTCATCATCCTATTAAAAATAATGGCCTTTTTCGCTTTTTGATTAAAGTCATTTTAGGCCTAAATAATCTGTTGATGATGATGTTGCCACATCTGGTAAAATAACTTTAATCTTTATTTATCATTCATCTTTTTATTATTTGCCTAACTCAATGTTTTTTTGGGAGATTTTACAATTCCATCCATCCATCCATCCATTGTCTATCCCGCTTATTCCCTTTCGGGGTCGCAGGGGTCTGCTGGAGCCTATCCCAGCGCGTTAAGGCGAGAGGCAGGGATACACCCCAGATGGTCGCCAGCCAATCGTGGGGCACACACACCATTCACACACCATTCACTCTCACACTCACACCTATGGGCAATTTAGAGTTTACCAATTAACCTGAGCATGTTTTTTGTATTGTGGGAGGAAACCGGAGTACCCGGTGAAAACCCACGCAGACACGGGGAGAACATGCAAACTCCACACAGAAAGGCCCCAGGCCCAAGGCGGTCTTGAACCTGCGACCTTCTTGCTGTGAGGCAACAGTGCTACCCACCGCACCACCGTGTCGCCCATTTTACAATTCATAGAGTAAAAAAATATGTATGACACATAATCACCAATCAATAATTTGTAGCCTAAAGAAAGAAAGGGGGTTCCAGCATCCTCAATCCATTAAACATGTCATCACTTCATTAAAAATTTCCCACATGTCAGTTTGGAAAAAGTTGTCACAAATGGATGTTGGAAATGACTTATGTTCAATAAAAAAACAGGCAAAGAAGACCTGAAAAAGTGATGAAAAAGTGAAATGCCTCCTGACCAGTTTGATTTGATAATGTCTGTTTTGAGTTTGCACTATGGATTGAAAGAAAAGTTTAAAGATGCCTAATGTCATGCTAGAATATTCAAAAATTGGCCTCAGTCGATTTATTCCTTTATGTTACATAAGTGACACAGAAAGTTATGTGTGTGTTCAAAGTCATCTACTGCACACACACACACACACACACCCATACATATTCGTATTATAACTTAATGCTTTCAATCATATAATAATTCTGATGACTTTGCAAACAAGGCAACAAGGTGGTGTCAGACAGACTTAAGAGTTTGCATGTTCTCCCCGTGTCCGTGTGGGTTCTCTCTGGATTCTCTGATCCAAATACATGCTGAGGTTATTTGGAAATTCTAAACTACCCGTAGGTATGAGTGTGTGAGTGAAAAGTGTGTGTGTGTGTGTGTCTCACGATAGCTGGTGACCTGTCTGCGGATGGGATTGGCTCCAGCTGACCCCTGTGACCCTAATTAAGCATGTATAGAAAATGAATGACTCTCTTTCCAACAATAATTCCTCATTATGTTTGCACTGTTCCTAATGGACACACATACCAGCTCTGTTAATATAACATGACACGTTGTTTTATTTTGACACAAAGTGCTTGATTGTATTCAGTGTTTGCTGCCCTCCAGTGGCCACAGAGAGGAAATGCAATATTCCTACCAGAACATTCCCACTAATCGGTGCTACTATATCAATATGCAGCCCACCACCTATGCTACATATCGTGATCATCACTAAGAACAACAGCAACAAACGCATTTGCGTTAATCGCAGTTTTGTGCCGAACAAAACGTTTTTTCCTCCCTGCAAAAAAGAACTCCATCCCCCACAAGGCGCCGCGGCTAATGCGAGCCACTGAGGTAATCGCTGGGCTTATGGGGCTGCATGTCACGCCGTGTCCCGGCCGCGGATCCTTTATCGCCGCTTTTTTTTTTTATCCCAGGCTGTGTTCCCGTCGTCCGCCGCGGCTCCACAGGTCGGTACGCAGCGTCTGCAGGGACTGATCCGCTTATCCGCCATGTACTCAGCATGCCCAGCTACCTACCATATAACGAGTGCTTCTATGCTGCTTCTGTGCGCTGCGTTACACAGTGCTACTTTACGCGTTGAGATCCTTTAGAAATAACCGATGCAACTATTATTTACAGAAGGGTATAAAAGAAGAGTAGAAAAACTACGTAGGAACAAAGCCATCTTAATAAAAAGAGTACAAAAAGTAGATAAATAGACATTTAAACCGATCATAATGGCTTAATAATATATATTTTGTTGTTTTTTTATAATGAGATTTAGCAGCTTTTCATTTGTGAATACAAGATCTGGCATATAAAAATAACAAAATGCATCAAATGTTCAATATCAGTATCTGTCGGGTTACTTTAAGACTATAGTTATTGTTTCTAAAGTCTGATGATGATAATATATAAGACAAACCTTATAGATTATTAATGCTGAAGCATCAGTGTTTAAACTGTTGTTTGAACTGTTAAAGAAAATGATGGAATGTTGAAATGAGAGGAAGTGAGCATCGTATGGAAATACTCAAGTGAAGTACAAGTACCTCAAAAGTGTAGTGCAATAACTTTTCACCCCTTGACTTAATTGTACAATTCACACTACATTTAATCTTCTGCATCTGTTGCATTAATAGTTTGATGTATCGTGGAGCACGATGCAACAATTACATTATAAATGAATAAAAACCGCCTTAAGACAAAAGCTCTAAATCAGATGCTGCAGCAGCTTGTTACATTTCCTCTCTTGTGTGATAAAATAGTTTTATCTGTGTTAATGTGAGACAGCTTTTTTACCCTTAATGTGCTCCTCTTCTTCATGTGTAAAATATAATATTAACCTGATGTGTCACTTTATTCATGCTGTTTTCTGGTTTCTGAAAATATTTATTCATAGTCATGTATAGTTATTTATAATGTTGTAATAACAGCTACTGTTTTTATGCTTGTTTTTATATAGCATTTTACATGCATGGAAGACAAATGAAATTACATTTCTTTCCAAATGCACTGTTGTGTTTTTGAAATGTCCAAGAAAACCTAAGAGTGGATTCCTATTGTTGTTACTGTTTTATTGTCATGTTATGCATCTTGCGAATGAAACATTTCACATGTGAGGCGTGTGGGGGCGTCTCTTGACCAAGCGTTAATCTTCCTGTTGTATGCAGATAAACATTCCAGACACACATAAATCAGATTACAGCACATGTAATCTTGGCTTTTTAAAACACTTGCTAATTAAATTTCCCTGTGTACAGTGTTGTTTGAACACTGTAGGTCTTCTTAAGGCCTGAGGTCAGAGGTCAGAGAGCCATGGGGACCAGGAGGGTGCTGGTGACTGGGTGCTCCTCTGGCATCGGTTTGGCTGTGGCTGTGCGGCTGGCAAAGGACGAGCTCAGGAGGTTCAAAGGTCAGCCGCTCACTCTCCTCAACTATCATTAAATAATGGCTTTTGTCATTTTTTGACGAAAGTGAGTCTTTGGCTTAAATCATCTCTTGAAAATGCTGGCCATGTCTGGTGAAATCCCGCGTTGAATCACGGCTGGATCATATTTTGTATGCCCTATAGGACTACGCTCCTTTTACGCAGGCCTTTTTAAATTTCTAAATGTGGTTCTTGAATCAGTTTCTACTGCCGAGTGATAAATGATATTGGCTATCATGTTTTATAGTAATTTAGTCCAAATTGTTACAAGTAATAATTTACTATGCCAAGCATACAATTGTAAACGTGTTCTGCATATGAATATATTCAAGGGTGATGAGAAAGGGTGACCGCCAAACGTGTCGTGTTTTTAAAATTATTTTAATCTTTTTGTATATTTGGGGCAGTGGTCGCCACCATGAGGGATCTTGGGAAACGGGCACCGCTAGAGAAGGCAGCTGGCGACACCTTAAACAAAACCCTTGAAATCAAAGAATTAGACGCCTGCTGCGAAGCCTCCATCCGAGCCTGCATCGACAGCCTGCCGGACAGAAGGGTGGACGTTCTCGGTCTGGCGTCTCTCTTTGTTTTTACATTTCATCGGGTTCGTTTTTTTCGTGATTCCTCATAGAGTGACGTGAACAAACCCACTATGCTGTTGCAGTGAACAACGCAGGCGTCGGCATGATCGGGCCTCTGGAGGGCCAGAGCATCGTCGCCATGAAGCAGCTGTTTGACACCAACTTCTTCGGCGTGGTGCGGCTGGTGAAAGAGGTGCTGCCCGACATGAAGCGGCGGCAGAGCGGCCACATCGTGGTGATGAGCAGCGTCATGGGAATACAGGGTGCGTACGTTGGGCGTCCGCGGCGGCACACACGCAGTTCATTAAGAGAGAGATGGGGAGGATGGCTAACAGGTTTCCTCGTATTTCTACGCAGGGCTTCTGTTCAATGATGTCTACTCTGCCTCCAAATTTGCTGTGGAAGGATTTTGTGAAAGTCTCGCAGTGCAAGCACTGAAGTTTAACATCAAGTGATTAAATGTCCTGAAAAAAAAAATACATCAACTTAAAGGTGCAGTGTGTAGTTTTTGGCGTAGAGTACCCCGAGCATGTGAGATGACTTTTGGTGGACTTGCAAAACCCCCAAAAAACGCTGTTGTTTGATTTGCACATTTTACTGTATGGCAATAAAATGCTCAATCTAAGGTAATAAAAACATAATGATTCTTGTTTGATTGAATTATTATCTTATAAAATATTATAGTCCATTTTTACCAAGCCCACTAAATCTTACACACTGTACCTTTAAAGGGCCCATATCATGCAAATACTTTTTTTTTCTGTGCCATGCCTCACTGTTCTACATCACTCAAAAAGTACAAAATATAGATTTAGAAACTTTGCTGTGCACGGCTCATTTTCTCTAAGTGAAAATCAGCCAATCAGAAGAGAGGATCATGCATCTTAATTAGCCAGACCAAAAATGACCTGTGTGTGTTTTCTAGAGACCCAGTGAGGCGATTTAAAACTACACTACAGTTGATTGTGTTTTTTTAAACTTTATTTGCAAATATCCCCATAGGAACATAGAGAAAAAAAAAAAAAATGAAACAGTTTCAGGTGCTCACATGAAACATTCTCTTGTGCACCTGAAACTGTTTAGTTTCGCATGCAGACCTGAAATGTTTGGCTGCTCTATGGTGCGTATGGTAGGGGAAAAATATTCCCAATTATAACTAAAAATGGCAGAAAGAAAACCCACTTGCTGTCTTTCTTGAGAGACTGAATAGAAATGTTAATTTTAGACATAGGGCCTATTGATAAATGTGTGCATTGCAGGCTACAGCAGGAAGCTGCTATTTCCAACCTTTGTTTTGTCATTATGTGCAGAAGAGAACTGGTGCATACGGTAGGGTTTCAGGTATGCATCTTAAATTTGAAAAAAATATTTTTCTCTATGTCCCTGTAGGCGCTCTGTAAATACTGTAGACTAGTTGGTGATATCAAAACTTAAAAAAAATAAATAAAGCCAAGAAAAGTGCATGATATGGTACCTTTAAACAACCTAATGCAGCCAACCCCACAAGTGCTCATGATCAAACTAGAACTAGTTATTAGTGAGGCTGAAATGCCACGTTGAGAGTAATGAGTGGTCCTATATGTGCATCTCTTTTATATTCCTGTCACAAGGACAACTCTTGTGGAACCTGGTCCAGTGGTGACCGAGTTCGAAAAGAAAGTGCACGAAGATGCCGAGAACATGGATCTCTCCGGGACGGACGAGGAGACGGCCAGAATCTTCCGTGAGGTTTATCTGCCGTACTCCAGAAAGGTCTTTTCCTCGTTGGGCCAGACAGCAGAGGAAGTGGCGGAGGCAAGTGATGAATGCTACCATATTCCAGTTTGACGCGTCACGCGACGACATTTCGGCAGCAGGGGGAATCGCGCCATCTGGTGTTGGAATGTATTTATTTGTTTTTTTCTTTTTTATCCAGCAAACGCTTAAAGTGATCACAGACACAGCGCCGCCCCTCCGCCACCAGACCAACCGCCTCTACATGCCCATGACTGCCCTGAAGCACGCAGACCCCACGGGGCGCCTCCCTCTGGACACGTTCTACAAGATGATCTTCAGATACGACAGCGTGTTCAACGCCACGCTCGGCGTGCTGCGCGTTCTGCAAGGAAGGAGAAGGAAAAAGGATTTAACCGACTAGTTTCACAGACTCTTCTTTTTAATCTTCAGGCGTAGCTACAGCAGATAGTGAGTGAGTGTAGTCGCTACAACATGTCGATGGTGAGGTTACATAATCAAATTAATAGATATAAAATAACTCATTTATGTTGTATTCATGTCATTTTTATATCTTGTGTGAGTGCAGACTTACAGGCAATCAGATGTTTTTATCTTTCCTAAACTCAAAATTCCAGATTCCATGTGACGAGTGACCCCAAAATAAAGGAAACAAGGAAAAATATAAAATAAAATAGCATTCCACTTCTTATTTGCATCCTCTGACAACTGACATGTGACAACAAGCTACTTTGTTGATACAAATATTTCTTGCTGTGTTTCTGCTGTTACAGACTATATCATCAAAGAATATATTTACACTTCATTATGAAGAAATGACGCATAAAACAATAAAATGAATAAAAAAATAAGTTTAATGCACTTTATTCATTACACTGTAATGTGATTACAATAATATAAGTATATACTTTATTACACTGCTGAATCATAGCATAATGATTTATTACAGTGTAATAAAGTATATACTATACTAATATATACTGCTCATCTAAAAGAGAAGGTTTGATATCATTTTTATACTAATTACTAGGTTAACACACTGGCAAACAAAAATTAACAAATATATAATGAATTCAATTACACAACACACATCACTCCTTGGGTCGTATTTTCATTGTGATGGCTTTCAAAGAATAATTATATCCTTTCCAGGACACCCAGTTGATTCCGATCCCATAGGCTGAGCTGCCCCACAGGTACATCCCGTTGGGGTTGACGCTGTGACACTGACCGTACCACCAGCCTCCCAGGTAGGTCTTAGCACAGTTCGAGGAGTGAGTGTCCTGGTCTTTGTCGAACGTCGAGAACTTCTGACCGTTGTGTTCGCTCAGCGAGCTCCCTGAAAGCAACAGGGAAATCAGTTGTGTGAATGTGTTTGGATGATCATCTTCACAATCCCCCAGACTCACCAGCTCCTCCGTCTTTGAAGTCACTGAAACTGAGCGTGTAGCCCTCCTGCTCCGGACCAACAGAAAATGTGGTGTATTGGACGTGGGCCTTGGCCCCATCAAAGTCCTCCATGTCTATCTTCAGTTCATAACTCTTCCTGAGAGTGAGGAGATGGATGTTCTCCAGGCCTGCAGATACGTGTAAGGATGGAAAACAGTGTCTGCGTGTGTCAGACCTGATGGATCCTCTAATTCACTGATCTAAATGACATCTTACCCAACCAATACTCTCCAGATGCTTGGCCAAATCCAGTCTTGTACTGGTCCCAGCCGCGGTAAAAGTTCACGCTGCCGTCCATTCTTCTTTGAATGACCTGGAGCACAATCTGCTATTAGGCTCAAATAAAGTCATTTTGGTAGCTCTTATGCTAATATGCCAAATGGTCTTCTGATTTTTATGCTGCAAAAAAGATGAAATCTTATCAGGAGAAAAAAATCTTGTTGTTTTTACAGTCAAACCAATAATGATTATTTTATTTATTTATTTATTTATTTAAATTTTAATCTTTTTTTATTTTTAAGAAATTGTTTTTCTTATTTTCTTAAAGCAGGATAAAATTAACTCAAATCAATGAGAAAAAAACAAAAACAACTTGAAATAAAGTACATTTCTGCTAATGGCATAATTCTATTCAATATTAGACCAAATATAAGACACTTTTCACTTTCACATTTTCTCATGTGATTATTGCATAAGGCGATATGCCAGAAACCATTCAAACATAAGCATTAGGTGAGAGGAATTTATGAAACTTTGTGTTTTTCCAGGATGTAACAACGGTACCACCTTGTTTTCTGACCTCGATTTCTATTGGGCTTCATGATTGTTTGAAATGAATGTGGGTCAATTTTGACCCATGTTGTGCATTAGACAATTTCTTGTGGTCAAAACAGGTTTAACATTAACCTCATTAACAGGTGTTCTTATACCTTTTTCTTCATTTGTAATTCTGCTCACTTACATTCTTTTGGCAGTGCTTGTGTGATAAAAAGCAACTTTTGCCACATTCTAATAGTTGACTAGTGGTAATAAAACATACGTACCGTCCATTTACTGACATCAGGTTCTTCTGTACAGCCCATGTCACAGTAGACCTGGAGCGGGGAGAGTGGTCCTGCTGGGAAAATGCTGTAAACTCCACTATGACCAAAACCTCGCTTGTACAAGTCATCACAATCAACAGGAAGAAACACAGAGGAGCAGCTCACCACTGGGACCAGCAGGAGAAAAACAACTAATCCCTGTAATAAAAACACACAAAGTGATACTCGGAGCATTTGAAATACATCATTACTGATTACATTATTCACCCCCCAAACTCACCATTGCTGCTCTGGTGCAGCAGAACCTCTCAAATCTAAACCTTGTTGATTTTCTTGTGACTTCTGACAGCTGCCAGACTCAGCTAAAAATAAACGGAGACACTTCAGCGTGGCCTTACCCCTTGTGAGAGGGGTGTGTACTCATGTAGAAGGAGGGGTCCGCTGTTTTAACCTCCTGGTTTCTAATGCAAAACATCTACTGTTGAAAAATAATGATATATACTATTATTATTATATATTATCCATATAGTGCACAAAACATCTACTGTACACCTGTCTGTCCTGGAAAAGGGATCCTCCTCTGTTACTTTTCCTGAGGTTTCTTCCATTTTGTGTTTTTTTTTCCATATTAAAGGTTTTTTTTTTTAGGGATTTTTACCTGTTGCTTTAGACAAACTATGAAGCCGATTGGGGCCAATCTGTGATTTTAAAATATAAATATAAATAAAATTTACTTGGCTTGACTTGACATATATAATAATTTATAAACAATATTTACAAAACTGAGTGACTTAATGAATTATTAAAAAATAAGAGAACCTAACTCAACATTTTAGATTATAAAACTAGACCTCAAATAAATTCAGTATTAATGTTAATGAATATAATTCCTTATACTTATAAAAATACTCTGAGTAACTCATTCCACAAGGTTTGACTGTATAGAGAAAAATGTGTTTTATGTCCTTTAATTTGGAGCTACTTTTAGAAGATAGAAGGATAGAATTTAAAAATGATAGAAATAAAAACTGACTGTTCTAATGAGACAAGACCAATAAAATACCAGTCACAGCCTTGGCTTCAAATAATGCTAAATGAAGTACATTTTATTTTTGTCCTTTTTAGTACATAACAATCATTTTTTTTTAGAAACATAAGACTTCTCAAGCAAAGATCTACCCAGAACAAACATATTTACAAACAGAAGTTGGGAGGTTGAAATGTACAAAACACTTAGTGCGACCTGGTAAGGAAAAAAAAACATACATATACAGTATATATATAAAAAAACAAAAAAATAATCAGTTTTTCTTGTAAGTATGGATTTAACTGGGTTGTGAAAAACAAGCATTCCCAGGTCTGACAGAACAGTAGCTGACTATAGTGATCAGGATAAAACAATGAATGAACGACTCAGTCTATGAAACTACGGGCAGTGTTGGCTCACCACCGGAGACGCTAGGAATGGTGGCCTATTCTGTTCAATGACATGATGCAAAGGTTACTTTATCAAAACTCTACTATTACCATGTAACGTTCATGCTGAAATGTCCATAGTACGATCTCCATGCTATCGTTTCAGGTCCCTTGGGGGATAAAGGTCAAAGGTTACGCGAGGTGATGGGTTGGAATCACCGGCAGTCTCATCGCAGACTTTTGTTAAAAGGGGCGTGTGGCACTACATAGTAGTGTTCTCTCCTTCAGTCTAACAATCGTCTTAGGATTCAACTCCATGGCCCCCGGGGAGGCCATTAAACGCCTCCCTGAGGAGTGACGGGGCTAAAGCAGTCACAGCCCGGCGGCGGGGGGGCGGCGCCCTCGTACCGACCACAGACACGACCAGAGACGAGGCCCGAGAAAACCTCCGCTGCCACACAACCAGTCCGGGAATGTTTCCGTTTAGTCGTGACACCTGTTAAACGTCTACCTGTCCTCCTCCCTCATCTGGTCGCACTCTGTGTGTGGCTGCTGCTTAAAAGGCACAGCGTCCAGACTTAAAAACAAAAACAAAAAACAGGCAATATGGAGGAATGTTTGCAGGGAAGAGTGATATAAAATAGCAGCTGATAAGCATAGCTTAGTACATCCCAATTGATGTTAAAAAAAAAAAATATCCATGGTTTCCAAAAATATACAGAGTATAAAACAAACAACGGAACAAACAAAAAATTAAACATATACTAAAAAAAAGGGCAGTGACAGGCTGATTTTATAGGCAAAACGATTCTCCGTGGGAATCTGTTCCTTAAAGTGAATGGAAACAAGCTACGGGACTGAAGTCGTCCACTAAAACTCAACTCCGCTCTTTTATTTTGAAAGGTAACCAGGCTGTGGATTAAAATGCCACTCATACATTATAAATAACCGTAGTAGTTAGTTGTTGTATTTGACCCATACTTGCCCTACGACGCTAGTCACTTGAAGTGCTTCAGAGACACTTATCTACATTCTTATTCATAATACTCATATGGAAAGTAACCAATTCTTTTACTAGCTGTTGTTGGCCTAAATAAATATCGGTCAAGAGAGGTAAAAAATGTCTCTTTCTGTCTGCTAACTGGTCTGAATGATATATTATATTACTTTACCATCACTTGCCACACTGGCTAAATAAAAAATATAGGTGGTCCGTATAAAATGGTAGGGGGGTGGCAGAGAAACTAGGACAGAAAGAGGGCTGAAAACACCTATAAAAAAAAGCAATTCAGAGAGACAAAAAACAATAAATAAAATAAATGAATTCCCTTCAACATTTTACTTTTTCTCTTATCTACTTTTAAAGGTTTGTTAGTTTTTAGGAGAGCATCCCTAAGTCTTTGAAATGAAAGACCTGGTTTTTCTTCATATACTTTTTTTTTTATAATAAAAAACAAGTCCATCTGTGACAGAATTACTTCATTAAATTGTCTGCTGTTTTTTTCAGACAACACACATTTCCCTTTACTGTTTTTTTTCTGCAAAAATCACTAGCAGACGGTCCCCGTGATAAAACAGTCAATCCATATCCAATGAAAATCTTGGAAACGGGCTGACACATAAACACAGACGGGCCCAAAGAGGCCAGTCCACAAATTCTTCCACCCCAAGGTCCCTTTTTCAAGCAGGGGCCATGGGATCTTCACGCAAACACCTGCATCTTGCCATTGGCCTCTGGAATTTGAGTAATTTGGGTCTGGGCAGAGCCAGCAACCGCTGGGCTGGGCGTGGAATCTGACCAATCAGAGACGCAGTGAGGGGAGGGGCTGGACCACGGCTCGGGGGACTCCGGGGAAGGGGTCAGGTAGGGGTGCTCGCTGGGCAAATGGAGGTAATGTTTGGGTGTGGCGTCTAGTGCGGATGAGTAGCTGTGCTGGGAGGGAGGCGTGGGGTAATCCTCCGTTCCTGCGGTGCTGCCACTTGGCTGGGAGGGAAGTGCCTGAGCGGGCTGGGCCGCTGGCGTGGCCGCCTGCGGGGGCTGAGCCGGGGGCTGGGACTGCGAGGGTTGCTGCGGCATCTGCTGCTGCTGCTGGAAGAACGACGGCGGTGGCGGCTGTGAGGTCTGGGGCGTTGGCGGGGTGGAGGTGCCCATGCGCGCCATGCTCTGCTGGCTGGTGATGGTGTGGTTGATGAGCTGCTGCTGCTGCTGCTGCTGTTGATGATGCTGCTGCTGCTCGGCAATGGAAGGCAGCTTGACAGGACTTATGGTCGGTGTGGAGGTAACGGGCGTGGGCTGCAGCATGGGATTGCGATAGAGCTGCTGCTGGTGCATCAACATGTTCTGCTGCTGCATGGCCGGGCTCTGGGGGTGCATGCCTGCCTGGTTGCTCTGCACCAGGTTCACCACCTGCTGGCCGCATTGGGAGGAAGACATCCGGTTGTGCCAGTCAAAGGGCACGCTGACGGGACTCACCAGGCCCATGTTGAGCCCCATCTGGCCCGAACTCAGAACGTAGCCGTGGTTGACATCCGACGCCATGGAGACACGTCCCTGCAAAGACATTCCGCCGCCTCCCAGGTCATTGAGCTGTGCTAGGGACACAGCGAAGGGGCCGCCGCTCTCCAACATGCCGCCATGCACCATCGGGGTGTTTGGAACGGACATGGAGGAGTGGTAGAGCCCCGGCGACTGCATCGCCACAGGGGAAGTGGGGTTGGTGATGTAGCCGGCATTGCTAGCGCCTCCGTGGGGGGAGTCCAGTGAGTCGACTGGGGACAGGGTAACTGAGCTCTCCAGTAAGGCACTCTGCATGTCCAAGGTCAGCTTCTTGTTGCGGGCCTTGACTGACTCCTTCAGACTGGCGGCGTGCTGGCCTCCCAGGCCGGAACCCTTGACGCCAGGCCGACGGTTCTTCTTGCCCTGTGGGGTGTTCTTCAGACTAGGCAGGAAGGTGCTGGGAGGGCACATAAGAGGAGACAGGGTGTGCCCCCCGGTGAGGTGCAGTCCAGGCCCCCCGTGGCCCTGGGGACTCCTTACTGTGTTGTACTCCTCGAGAAGCTGCACGATGTCATGGTGCATGCGCTCCTGAGCAATGTCCCTTGGCAATCTGTCCATGTGGTCTGTAATCTCTCGGTTTGCAAAGTGAGCCAGCAGCACCTTCACAGCCTCGCAGCTGCCTTCACGGGCAGCAAGGAACAGCGGGGTCTCCTCCTGAAAGGGGGCAACAAAAGTGGCACAGGCTGCGTTAGACACAAATAAATCATTTTTTAAGCTACGTCGATGCAAAGGGGGTGATTAAAATGGCCCAAGTGCATGCCATACCTTGAGATCTTGCATATCTTTGTTTGCTCCATTCTTTAGCAGGGCAATAGTGGCGTCCATGTTGTTGACGGCAGCCGCCCAGTGGAGTGCGGATTTACCTGAAAGAGATGACAAAGCACAGAGATTACACATCTATGTTTGTCCCGTGCATGTTATTGCAAAACATTAGCATTGGGGTACATGCTCCCGCGCAAAATCACACACGCGCTTACCCAATTCATCCACCGCATTGACGTCAGCGTGGCAGGTGATGAGTTCCTCTACCATTCCCTCCACTGCCAGCCGCGCAGCCAGGATCAGTGCAGTGGAGCCGTCATACATACGAGAGTCTAGGTCTGTAGCCCTGTTTCGTATCAGAATCTGGGAGAATGGAAAGAGTGGGTTAAACATTCCGAATACATCGTATACATTTCTACTACTGATCATGGTTGCCAACATTTTTTTTTTAATACCTGGAAGACACCCTGTGCATCAGCAGCCACCGCAGCATGTAGCGGCGAGCGTCCGGTGTTGTCCTGAGCATTGGCGTCCGCTCCGGCGTCCAGAAGCCTCTTAGCGGCGTCGGCGCGGGCATAGCGGGCCGCCAGGTGCAGCGCTGTCTCGCCAGTGCGGTCCGTTTGGGCGGCGAGGGAGGCGCCCTGGTAGATGAGGTCGGAGATGATGTTGGCCGAACATTCCTCGTTCTCCTCCTCCTCCGTGATCTCAGGCTCCAAGCCGCCGCCGCAGAACGACGCCAGCATCAGAGGCGTGAAACCGTCTGGTGGGGGGACAGAGACGGAGATGGGTGAGTTTAAGTGCTCGGCATTTTTTGATTGAGCAAGAATGAGAATAAGGAAGTACAGATGATAGAAAATTAGGATGAACTCGCTCCTGACCTGGGCCCCGGACATTAACATCCATGCAGTCGCTTTCAAACTCTCCTTGAGGTGGGGTGAGGGCCATAGTGGGAGGCACGCGGATGTCCGCTGCTGCCAGGTGATGCTGCGTCCACTGCCTGCTGTCTACTGTATCTTCGCTGTCTGAGAGAATACTTGGCTCCTCCACCTGAACTCACAGAAATGGTGATATAGTAAATTTCACTATTTGCTTCAAATGCAGGTTTTACATGCACATTCGTGAACGTGAAGAAGTCGTACAAACTGACCTTGATCCTTTTTGCTTCTGGGCAGTCGGAGTCCATCCATTGGTCACTGTGATCCCCAAGAAGTGATTCCTCCACCGTTTTTGGTATGTGTCTGTTTCAAGAGGAAACATCATCATCATGTTGTGCCCGACAAATAAAAAAAATCATAAATCAAAGACAAAACAAAAAACTTTTGAAGCTGTAAAAATAACTTACTTCATTCCCAGAGCGTCCTGGCCCACTGGTTCCCTGCGGTTCTTGTTGCTACTGGGCTCCTTCTTGAGGAAGAAGCCCTCTGGGAACCAAAGAGTGCTGTGCTCTCTCTTTCTACGGGCAATCAACATGCCGATCACGAGGATGACCAAAAGGAAGAGAGATGACGTCCCCACCAGCATGAGTTTGCCCCATTGAGGTATGGGGTCATCGATCGTATTCTTTTCAACTATGGTGAGAAGACAAAAAAAAACAAAGTAATTACACATTTGTGTTTCATAAGTGTCATCCGTCCTTTTAAATCTCTTTAAGTATCTCTACTCACCTTGGACTGCTTTGATGGGATATGGGAAGCGAAGCATTTCTACAGCTGACAGGGCTCCCAGATACTCTGCAGCTCTGTCCGCCGTAGGGAAACAGTCACCAGAGGCCTGAACGCACAGGCGGTTGTCTATTTCCAGATACACTATGGAGCTACAGGAATAAAGGAGAAACACGTGTTTATAGTGAGTCTACATGACAAAGCCTCAGCATATTTCATAGACATGGCTATGGCTGACTGACCCGATGACTTCTTGTTGCGGCTGCAGCTCGCGCTTGAGTCGCAACTCGCGGCGTGTGTACGGCCGTATCATGGCTTCCCCGTTGTGGTCCAGCCGGAAGCGAAGCGTCGTGTGCAGGATGGCGCTCAACTTCTGCAGGAAAGCCATGCTGGTCCGGAGGAGCTCCTCCGGCGGGAGCAGGACCACGAGGACCAGGACGCCGTCGGCGATCACTTCTGGGATGGTCTTTGCGCAGTCCAGGCCGTCCCAGCCGCACTCCTCCGTGTTGCAGCCCTGGTCGCACTCATCGTCGGCGTAGTGGTCGATACAGTAGGCTTCGTATATTGGACTAAAGAACACGCAAACCGAGGGATCAGCTTAAATTACCCAAGACTGGTACAGAAAGGAAGAAAAAAAATAAGAAAAGGGAATTTCCAATAACTCACTTGCAAACTTTCTCCTTGCTTCTGCAGTCAAAGTTGTCATAGAGACACTCGGCGTTGTTGCAGGACTCGTCACACTGGCTGTTGTTAAACACACGCCAGCAGCGGGGGTCCGCGCAGCTGGCCCAGGGGTTGACTGCCAGGGAGCAGTCCCCGCCATCCCAGCGGCACGGGAACGTGTTGCACTCCTTGTCGCACACGCCGTCGTTGGCCTTGCCGTGGCAGTCCGCCAGGGGGCAGGACGGCGCCGGCGGCTCCAGCATGCGGCTGCTCTGCTCGCAGCGTTTACCCGCCCAGCCGACGGGACACTGGCAGTGGAAAAACGGGTGACTGGTCTCCTCGGTGCACAGGCCTCCGTTTCGACACGGGTTGGAGGAGCAGCCTTCGTTGCTGCGGTGCTGACACTGGGGCCCGCCGTAGCCCTGCAGGCAGGAGCAGCGCGCCCCCCGCGTGGTCAGCGCACAGCTACCTCCGTTGTAGCAGGACAGCTCCCGACAGGACATGCTTCTCTCACAATTGGGCCCCGTGTATCCCTGATGGACATAATTTATGCATTTATATTACACTCATTAAGTACTACATTGATTTAGGTATTAAAACCCCTTTTTTGTGAAAGTGCACTTACAAGCTGACATGTGCAGGTGTATCCCAGAGCAGAGCTGGATACAGAACAGGCTCCTCCATTCTGACAAGGCTGAGACTCACACACACTGAACCTGCTCTGACACCTCCGACCTAAAAAAAAAAAAGCAACATATTCACGGTAAAGTTTCGCAATCTTTTTGTTTTTCCACAACAATAGTACACGTCGAAAAGGCCTCCGGTTCCCTGACCTGTGAAGCCCGGCTTGCAGACACATTGGTAGTCATTGGGCATTTGGATGCAGTCGAGACTGTTGGCGGGGTTACAGGGATTGGAGAGACATTCGTTTATGTCTCCCTCACATCTCTCTCCCGTGAAGCCGGGGGGACAGTTGCAGCGGTATCCGCCCACTCTGTCCACGCAGGTGCCGTTGTTCAGGCACTTTGCAGGAGGGGTGCGCAGCCTCAGGGGGGGAGCGCAGTCATCTTCGTTGATCTCACAGAGAACACCTTTAAGTGAAAATATCACATGGTTTAATATAACCACATAATAACTTTAATGATGAATAATCGCTTCCAGTTGAATGTGCGCTTGCATACCCAGTGTGCCAGGGGGACAGGAGCAGATGTAATGTCCCACCAGATCAATGCAGGAGCCTCCATTTTGGCAAGGATGAGACTGGCACTCATTGATCTCTATCTCGCAGTTCTGTCCAGTGTAGCCTGGCATACACTGCAACATCATCAAAGGTACCAATATTAATCTCCACAAAAACGACAAACATAGTACAAATGCTGTAATCTAACAGGAGGATCCCTGGACTCACATCACACTGGTAGCCTCCCACGTATCCCCTGCAGGTGGCGCCATTGCGGCAGGGTTTGTCTTCACAGTGGTCCACTTGGCTCTCGCAGTAGCTGCCAGTGTAGTCGGCAGGGCATTTACAATAGTGGCTTGTCCCAGAGTTGACACAGTGACCGCCGTGGTGGCATAGCTCGTCCGTCTGGATCCCTGTTCAGGTTAAATTGGCTTTAATTACTCTGTTAAAACACATGCCACCGACATTTTGCCACGTCCGGAGCGCAAAAAATACCTCTCTGGCGAGCAGCCGTCTCGCAGGACACCCTGGAGATGTCACAGTAGCGTCCGGACCAGCCGTTTGTACAGTCGCAGCTGAAGGACGCATCTTTTTGACGACAGCGCCCTCCATTTTGGCAGGGAGAGGAACGTCTGCACCAGTCCACTGGTGTCTAGGTAGGCAACAAGCAGATTTTAAAACTGTCAGCATTTATCTAAACATATAGGCACAGAAGGCTTTAAAAATAACTTCCAAGAGTTTGTCATTTTGTACCTGACAGCGGGTGCCGGTGTATCCCTTGGGGCAGGAGCAACGGAAGGACTCCAGTGCGTCTTGGCAGACGCCTCCGTTGAGACAGGGCTGCGAGTCACACTCGTTGACCTCGTATTGGCAGTGGGAGCCGGTGAAGCCTGAGCGGCAGGTGCAGGAATAGCCGTTGATCTTATCCGTGCACGTCCCTCCGTTGAAACAAGAGCTGTGGACATAGGATTCCAATAAGTTTTACCGTCACATGGCGTCGATAAAGCGCTTTCTGTATAAGCAGGTTGATAGGAGTACGACGTGAAACCCGAGTGCAAACGCACCTTTCAGTGCAGTCGGGGATGTTGGTTTCGCAGTGAATGCCGGTAAAGCCGGGTCTACAGGTGCAGGTGTATGAGTTCACATAATCCGTGCATGTGCCGCCATTTTTGCAGGGTGAGCTCTGGCATTCGTTGATCTCTAAAGCACAACGGGGACCCGTGAAGCCCGGCAGGCAGGTACAGTGGAAGGAGTTCACGTTGTCCGTACAGGTGCCTCCACTCAGGCATGGGTCTGGTGGCACAAAAAAAGAGAGGACAACTCTTGTCAAACACCAATACATGGACCTGTTGGGTTTAAGCAGAAATAGACAATCGCAGGTTCGCAGCCACTCACTGGGAGCACAGTCGTTGATGTCTGTTTCACAGGTTGGCCCACTATATCCGGCTCTGCAGGAGCACACAAAGCCTCCAAGTGTGTTCGTGCAGGTCCCACGGTTCTTGCAGGGATTGGTGATGCATTCATTCATGTCTATGTTACACAATTGACCTGATGGATGCGGGAGAGCATACGGTAAGTTGTGACTCAAGATCTGTGAGTTTCCAGACAGATTATCTCATATTAGATGACTGAGATAAACAGAAAATAAATCACTAACCATGCCATCCTTGCTGGCAGTTACATTGATAGCCCATGTAGTCCGGTGTGTGTGTGCAGATGGCCTGATTGGCGCAGGGATTCGGGGAGCAAGGGGTGAGGACTTCAGCACAAGTGGGTCCACTGTATGGAAGCTCACACAGGCAGGTGAAACTGGCCACGCCGTCCACACAGGTGCCCTTGTTCAGGCAGGGACTGGACGCACACTCGTTGATGTTCACCTGGCAGAGGTTACCTGTCGGGGGGGATAGGAGGTTCATGAAAACATTGAAAACTTTCATTTCAGACGAACCTGAAGCCCCTTCTGACACTAGACAGATTTCTCTGAACCACTAGGGGGAGGTAGAAGAATGCAATTCACAAGAAGGAAAATTACGGAAGACCTTGAATGAATTTCGCAAGACCAAACGTCTTTAAGAGACTCAGTCTTTGACTTCAAGTTATGCCTATTCTCTGTTTTTTACTTTTTTAGTGGTGATGTGTGTTGAGGTGCCACACCACCCTCTCACCTCTGAAGCCCTGGCGGCACTTGCAGGTGAAGCCATTGAGCTGGTCTATGCATGTGCCAGCATTCTGGCAGGGACTTGGCAAACAGTCGTTCCTGTCGAGATCACAGTTCTTTCCCACCCATCCAGGCTCACAGTCGCAGCGGTAGCTGGAAAGACAGGAGTACAGTCAATTACCCGGAAAAGACATCCGAGTTGGAATAACAACAAACCGGCGGACGAGTTGAAACCTGCAAGGGTTAGAAACAAGTCTGCAAAGGCCGTGCCAAGTTTCTCCTCGATATTGCGTTGAGTCACTTTTGAAAGTGCGTCAAGAGGCGGTAACGGTTTCGTACCCGTTGACGTCGTCCCTGCACGAGCCATGCACACAGGGGCTGCTGCCACACTCGTCCACCTGCGAGTAACAGTATGGGGGCTTGAAGCCTGCGGGACACTGGCAGTGGAATCCGTTCTCCTCGTCCACACACGTCCCTCCATTCCGACAGGGGCCGGAGGCGCACTCGTCTATCTCCACGTTACACTTGGGACCTGGCGAGGAGAGATGTACACAGTTAGGCGTGCCTGCCAAGGCTATCACTGAAATGGGCATGTTCGTGTTGTTTGGGAGGCCCCCCCCCCCCTTACCAGTGAAGCCAGGTTTGCAAACGCAGTCATAGCGGTTAATGCCGTCTTTGCAGATGCCGTAGTCGCACGGGTTACTGGCACAGTCATCGAAGTTTATCTCGCAATTTGTGCCTGTGATGACAAAGAGGAGTTTTTAAATGATGTTCTAATACTGTTAAGCTAAAGGTATGTAATGTAAGTAAGGATTTGCAGGTATTTGTGTGTACAGTTGTGGGGATATAAAATTTTTATTTTATGAATTATGTGCTCATGGAGCTTTTTTCTCTTACCTGAGGTCCCATGTTGGCACTGGCAGATGTACTTGTTGACGAGGTCCACGCACTTGCCGCCATTTTGGCAGGGGTTGCTATGGCACTCATTAAGCTGGTTCTCACAGCGATAACCCGTGTAGCCGGCGTCACAGTTACAGGTGTAGCTGGCAATGCCGTCGATGCAGGAGCCGTGGTGGCACGGGTCAGGCTGACAGTTGTTGATATTGCTCTCGCACAGTGTGCCTTCGTAACCTGAAAGAGCAGAAATAGAGTGAGATGTTGTTCCATTCATAATGATGATGATCATTTAATGCAACACAGACGCAATCCTTCGGTGCCTGACAACCTGCAATGTTTTCCATCATAAAAAAAATGTCTTGTACAAGCAAATTGCTCTTCCAAGTCTTCATGTTTTCATTCTACTTGATTTCCAGTTTCTCCTTAAATGGCCGTTTTCATGTACTTTTCCCCCCTCAATTCATCCGTAATTGTGCTGGACTTCCTTTTGCTTCCCACTTTTTCTTTATAAAAGCTTCTACAGTTTGGGGTTCTGATCACTGCGGTTTCCATGCCGACGGTGTCTGTGTGTTCGGCAAGTAAGTGTTGGTTTGTGTGGTATGTGTGTAGTGCAGTGCTGAGTTGGGCAAAGCAGTAAAGAACGTCCATACACAGGCCTCCCAGTTCTGCTTTTGTTCTCCGTGGCGGAGAGAACAATAGGCTGCACCACGTCAAACAGGGCCACTTCACTCAGCAGAAGGGGCCCACAAACACAGGGAATACCAAGCAGCTGGCAACTGAAACAATGAAGCAGGCTCCTCCGCAGGCACAGATCCAAACAAACACGTTAAAATATCAATACACGCAAGTCCGTTCACACATGCAGCCCCTGCAGCAAACTTTAATCAAACCGCTCGCTCGGGTTCTCAGCCCAATTTTCAAAAATGGAGATTCCTGAATGTGAAGGAATGAAAGTTAAGATGCAACATAAGGTGGTGTGTGGGGGTTGAACAGATGAACAGATGTCGGGGTGATGACCAAGGTTCTTTTCTTGGCAACTGCTGGTCCTCAGTGACCCCATGATCCTGAGAGCCGATGAGGGAAAGAGGGGGATTAGGGGCCTCAAGTCAGTCTTCTTCAGCCAGTAGACACCCGGAGAAATGGCTCACCCCCCAAAAAACACAGAGCCCAAACACACCCCAACAAGTGGTTACGGCTCCTCGGCTCTTCTGCCGGGGAGGGCGTCTATAGAGCTGTGTGCGGCCTGACAACTACTAGATATGAGAAGCCCTTACCTTCAGCGCAGCGGCACTCGAACCCGTTGGGCCGGTCGTAGCATTTGGCTCCATTCTGGCAGGGCGTGCTGGCGCACTCATCTATGTCGATTTGACACATGGTGCCAGTAAACCCTGGGACATACAAACACAGAGGTGAGGGGTCAGAAGGAAGGTCCAGTGGAAGGGTCCACGCTCAGGTCAGAGGGCAATTCTGTCTCTTCTAAGAAGGGCAGAGGTCCCTGGCTGGGTTAGTTGCGTCTGGCTAAGACTTGGATTTGAAAGCGTCTCGACTGGTTAAAGACGTGTCATCTGTGCACTTGGACCGATTCTGATAAGATCACTGTGAAATGCAATGGGAAGCAGGTGACCATGATGCTTTTGATATCAGGTTATATGGAATCATTTGGCAGCACAATGCAATTTGACTACAGGTTGTTGTACTACTCTACACTGCAAACTCAGAACTGGATTTGTCAGAAATTAATTTGTAGGAATATGTGAAGAAACAACACTCGTACTAACAATAGTCAAGAAAAAATATTAGTTTGCGAAGCATGAGAAACTGAGCAAGCTTGAAATCAGTGGGCAAAGTGCCCAGACGGGGGTGAATTAGTGCATTGGTAGCATACTGCTCAGTTGATTAACAGTGTGAGGACGGGCTGTGTGTTGGTGCTTGGGCTGCTTGAGGAGGCGAGGGAGGGGGGGTTAGTGGAGGCGGTGGGATTGTTTTCTCTTTTGGGGAACACCCCCCCTCCCCTTCCTGCATCAGCTCCACCGGCTCAATAGCTAGATGGGGGGTGAAGGGGGGACGTCTGTCCCAGATGTAAATTGCGGACCTGGAAAAGAATCTCATTAGCAGGACTGCTGTTCCCCCTCCACCCCCCACACAACCAGGGCAGGACGAGGGAGACTGCTGTCCCTTCCACATTCCACAGAGGAGGGGAGCGGGGGTCACAATAGTGTCTTTGTTCGAGGCAGGAGGATAGGCAGCCTTTTTTGGGCCTGTCTTTTTATATGAGTGGTGGCTCTAAACACTGTGTAGCCAGGCCCGGCCCTCCCTTCTTCTGGTTCTGGGGACATTTAAACTTCGGCTTGCCGTTCTCACTGCTACTGTCACTGCAGTGAACGGCGACAGAAACACACAAAGGGAACACAAAGAGAGGCCGGTCAGAAAAGGGGTTCCTACCTGGCTGGCAGGTGCACGTGAAGCCGTTGACCATGTCCCGGCAGATGCCGTCATTCACACACGGGTTGCTCTCACAGTCATCCACATCCACCTCACAGTAAGTTCCCATGTAGCCTAAAGGGGTGAAAAATTAAAAGTGGAATTCACAGTCAAAGCGGATTCAATGTGTTTTTTCATGCATCGGGTCTGTCGTTTCGAGCCAGCAGGGCGCGCACGGTGCGCTGTTGTGTTGCCCTCGCTGAAAAGGACGGTGGGAAAACGTATCTCTCATGGGAAGGCTTTGGTTTTTGACACCGGCCTGTGCTGAACCACAAGATGAAAAAAATGAAATCCCCAGAGGCGTCAAATGTTGTTCCCATTCTAACTGACCCGAAACACCCACGCCCGACTGTCCGTGGAGCATTACCACATCCTGGGGTCAGTTTCCCATTCACCAGGTGCGTGTTATACATTCTGCGTTGGGGGAAAAAAAACTATGAAGGCATCCTCCATTGAGGTGAACCAGAGTGTGGAGCGGAGCGCTGCCCCTGGGGAGCGGCTAGCGTGGAATCAGAAATAATCAGCAGCTCCACATGAGCTTTGCCAGGCTGGCCAGTGATGAGGAGGGTGAAGAGGAAGGGGGAGGGGGAGAGGCTCTGGGAAAAGGCCTCTTTCCCTCTCTGTGTGTATGAGGGGTGCAAAGTGGAGCACAGAGGGGCCCTATTGTTCCGCTCCATTCCCACCACTCTATAACTCATTAGTATTCACAGCACACTCCTCCCCCTAACTGCTCGCCCTCTCTCACATCCAGTCCTATAGACCCGACTCCCAGCTCTAATTTGTATAGTTCCCAAAACCCCAGGATGCATGTAGAACTGTCCGTGAGAGTTTCACTGTGTTTTTGTCACTGAGTGTCCAAACCATCACTTAGTCCACACTAATACCCTGTCTGGCTGTACAGTGTGCTGAGAGTAAAGGAGTGCCCCCATACCCCCAACACCAATGGGAATACATTACATAACCGTCTACCCTGGCAGTCAGTATGGCAGCAACCATAATGAGATAATACGTCTTTAGAAGGTCGAGTTGGCCCAATAGATCGTTGCACTCTGCTACGGTGTTATTTTACCTGGCATGCAGATGCAGGTGAACTCCCCGATGCGGTCCAGGCAGGTGGCGTCGTTCTGGCAGGGCATGGACAGACATTCGTTGATGTCGATCTCGCAGCGCGGGCCGGCGTACCCGCGGCCGCACTGGCACTGGAAGGAGCCCTCCGTGTTCACACATTTCCCGAAATGCTCGCACGGGTTGGCACCTGCGGAGGGGGGGGGAGAGCAACGGGGATCAGTGCTCGGAAGAGAGAAAGCAGAGGAGCATTGACATTTAAGAAAAAAAAATAAATTACCGATTGAACATTCGTCCATGTCCTGGTTACAGGCGCCTCCCACGAAGCCAGCGGGACAGGTGCAGATGGCGCGGCCGTTTAGGGGGTTGGTGTCGCACACTGCCCCCTCGTTGCAGGGGTTACTCACACACGCGTCCTCAAGGTGGCACAGCAAACCTACAGAGACGCAGAATACGTGCCGGTTATTGGCTATCGATTCAGCAACGGGGGAGCAAGCACAAAGGCCATAGGAAAAAAAAAAACGCTCACCTGTCTTTCCGACCGGACACTCGCAGAAGAAGGACGCCACCCGGTCGTGGCAGGTGGCGCCGTTGAAGCAGACGGCTATGGCGCAGTCGTCGATGTTCTCGCTGCAGTCGTCCCCCATCCAGCCGTTAACGCAGACGCACGTGTGACCCCCGATGGTGTTGAAGCAGGTGCCGCCGTTGTGGCAGGCGTTGGGCTGCATGAGGCACTCGTTGACGTCCTCGGCGCAGTATTGCCCTGTGATGGTCAGGTGAAATGCCAGTTCACGCATGTTCATTGTGACACATGTATTTTAATTTTTTTTTTTTTACAAATATGATAAATAGTGCCGTACCTGTCCATTCTGGTGGGCACTGACAGTTATAGGTGTTGACCCCATCCACACATATCCCTCCATTCATACACTTGTGGCCCGGACAGTCGTCCACGTTATTCTCACAGTTGTGTCCCTCAAACCCTGAGATGGACAGAGAGAGAAAAGAGTTATGATACACACTAACAGGGACACACACACTTAAAGAGTTTATTAAACATTCGGTGGACCCTGATCCACACGTGCAAATCATTTCCAATGCGCTCTCATAACCCGAAGTCACGCTTCCCACACTACAGGAGGCGTGCGTGGGGCAACGTGGGCAGTAAAAAAGGTTCAGAAGGTGTCCGCTTGTTTACATGTTCTCATGCCGGCTTCCCACGCGACGCCTGCAGCAGCAGGCAGCGCTAACTCCTGTCTGCTACAGAGGCCTGCTGCTCCCTGTGAGTGTTTGCTTGTTTTATAATCTCTCACAGTTTCAATGACTTCCTCTCTGGCAAGAGTCATTTCCTGTCAGCTCCCCAGTGCAAAGCGCAGGGCCCATAAAGTAAATTCCTCGCGTTGTGAGCGGAGCGGGCCTGCCCCTGCAACTCTCCCACCGTCCCGTCTCCCATCGGCGGCTATTAATAGCCGACAGGAAGTTGACCTGGGACATAGGAGTAAATCCCAGCCCCGGCAGCGACGTCATCAGCCTGAGAAATATCTGAGGAACTCGGGGGAAAACCACTGTGGCCTCTAGCTTGTGTGTGTGTGTGTGTGTGCATGTGTGTTCTATTACGTATTCTACCTGGTAAGCAGGCACACTCATAGGAATGGTCGCTGGTCTGACGACAGGTGCCCCCGTTGAGGCACTGGGACGGGGCGCAGGGCAGGGTGGACACCTCGCATGTGCGCCCGCTGTATCCGGGCGGGCACTGGCAGCGGAAGGAGCCGTGCGTGTTGATGCAGAGGCCGCCGTTGAGGCACGCGCTGGGCTTGCGGCACTCGTCAATGTCGTTGCGGCAGTTCTTTCCCTGGAAGCCAGGTGGGCAGGAGCAGTTGTAGTGGTTATTCCAATTGGCACAACGGGCCCCGTTGGCACAGGGACTTGTGGCACAGGCATCAATGAGGGAGCAGTCTTGGCCTGGAGATTAGAGATGAATTGTATTTGGGTTAAAACAGGAACCGTCCATCTTCCTACTCCTTTGATCTCGAAACTGACACTGACATCCGATACCATATTTGAAACCGATCTTGCAAATAAAAACAGATTCTAATGGCTGAATACCTCGGAAACCTCTCTGGCACACGCAAGTGTACTGCGGGATCCCGTTGACCACCTGGCTCTTGCAGGCCGCCCCGTTCAGACATGGCGATCGATGACAGGGATCCAGGTGCTGACAGAGGGGACCGATGAATCCGGGGCGACATCTGGGCAAATCAAATTCACACAGAAATAATTAGTATGTGTTTGGCCTTCAGGACAAAACAGGTTAAAAGTGGACGAACTATTTAGGACAGAGCTGTTAAGCTCCCAATCCACTGCAGAACATCTATTATATGTTCATCAATGTCCTGGTTCTGACAATCTGGGTTCCATAACACCATGACTCATACCCTGGCAGGATTAAGGCCTTAAGGCCCTGGGATGACTTTGAATTAATATTGACTCCCTGTAAGTACTAATAATGTACTATATGTTTTATGAAACCAGGCGCGCATTACAGTCAAAGTAAAACATGAAGATGGAAGGAAGCCACCTCTGTGTCCTTCGGGCTCCATAAAACATCACACGCTGTTTTGTGTCCATCTGGAGAGCCTTAATATCTCCATGTCAGCTCACATTCCTGCACTCTTACAGTTTTTTCCGCACCTCAGCACTCGATTCTCTTCTCATATGAAAAAGAACACACCCAAAAAAAAAAAAAACGCAGCCTGGAAACTTCGCAATTACCACCCGAATACTGAAATAGGGAAAAACTGACATGGGACTACACACAGACACATTAAGCAAAAAAAAAAAAAGGAGAAGAAACTGCGGTATTGGAAAGAAACGAAACATCCTCTTCTCAGTGATTGTATCCTGAGAGAACAGTTGAATGGATGAAACACTGAGCCTGAATATAATGTTATTCCTCTACAAGTTTAATATATAAATAGGGTTTCTTATAGGTTTCCTATAGCTCACCCCTGTGAGGGTTCGGGTGGTTTGGACTCTAGTACGAGCTGGTAATTCTACACCCCATGTTTAAGCCCCTGGCTGGGGACGAAACCCATCAATCTACATCTAAAATCATATAGGTAATGAAAGAACTCTATGAAATCTGAATGCAAAAGTGTGGCGTGCTGTATTTGAACATTGAGTATGGTCAAGAGAGCCCACTCACAGCCCAAGGTCGGGGGGGTGGGGGGGTGGTGCCAACTACACAGTATATCAAATCGATTTTTTAATTACATGAGTCAGGTAAAAGTGAAACATGTTGTAATAACAATGGTTTCTAGTGGTGGAAAACACTGGTCTCAGGTGCAAGTATGTCTTGATAGCAAAAAATTTTAATTGTGTAAAACTTTGACATTCAACAAACAAACAAAACAAATTGGGAAAACTGGTCAGAACAGGTAGGATTTCACCAGCTATAAAAGCCAAGGCCTACGTACAGACCTTCATCCCTCGGGATTTTGCTCTGTATCAAATATACATTTTCTGTTAAATGATTCTGACTGTTCCTTTTGAAGTGTTTTCTTTTGCCTAAAACAAGCACGTTGTGGGACCTGAGGCTCATCTGGCCTGGAACAGGGATCCCCCGTAACACCCCCTCTTCCAACGGGCCGTTTGATGCTGATGACAGGGCAGTGATGGCTGGGTTCTGGCCCGCCCTCAGGCCCTGTCTTCTCTTTCATTGGAGAGGAACCCCTGGGCAGGGTCAACAATGGATTTTCCTGTGTTCTCCTTTACACAAGCATCGCCATTATGCTTCTGTTAGTTCACCTTTTTACTTTTTTTTTTTTTCGTGCGCTGTTCCCCTCTTATAGAAAAAGAACACAAATCAAAAAATCAACAAAACAAACTTGAAAGATAAAACTCTAAGCTAAAGTTGTTCGGTAGCCGCTACTGTTCCTCAGTGGGAGTAGGCCAACCAGCTCGCTTTGGAATGTTCTTCCTCAGTTCAGAAAAAAAAAATGGAAACTTCTCATTTCTCGGTTTTGTTTGGCTTTTTTTTGTAATTTTAAAAGAACGATAGTGAAATTGACTCAAAGTCCTCGGCATGAAGCAGCAGTCACACAGATGTCTCCACAAGAATGTGCACACACACTGAAAATGTGGCCAAAGTAGTAGTTACGCTAATGGATATCAGTATTTAAATGGATCAAGTATCTAAGTGTAACAATCCTGTAGGGGAATAAAGATTGGACCATGACAAAGTCTACAGTAAAACTTTTTTTTTCCCGCCTGGAAGTTAAACTAAAGCAGCACTGGCTGTTACTAGAGCTACTCAAAGCCCCCTGAACGCCAGCTTGGCCCCCCCCCCCACACACACACACAGCCCCCGGCTGCCCCCCTCCCCCCTGCATGCAGAAAGGTCAGATGTCAGAGGTCCCCCCGTCTGATTGTGATGATAATGTCACTCAGGCTGCCGGGTGCGGGGTGGGGTTACGCCGTAGGAGAGAATGTGTCTTTGGAAGGTGCAACTGGTGGAAAAAAAAAAAAAAAAAAAAAGGACAACGAGGTGCAGGCGGAGGGAGCGGTCCGGTCCGGCGAGAATGCCATGTCATATTTCCTGTAATCCCTCGTCCGCCGCTCTGAAAACATCGCGCCCGCACCGAACGCACGATCCCCGTCGCCCTGGCAACCGCACAGACGAACAAGCAAGCCCCGACACTCAACCAATCACCCCCCCCACCCACCCCCACCCCCGCGGTACCCCATGGCTATTTGTCATGGCTTGGCTGGGTTTATTTAGAGGCAAATTAACTATGTCTGGAATCTAGGGTGTCATTAAAAATGAAACACAAATGTAGCACAAAGAGGGCTTTGGAGTAACTGGGGAAGAAAGTTGCTCATAAAGCTGAAAAAATACAACACAGGCTGACAGTCAATTTCTTTTGTGGCCGCTCTGTACTTCGGGCATTTGACTGCTGAAAGGGAAGAAAGCCAAAGATCTACAGTCTCTGGGACTGTAGATCGTTGGCTTTCTTCCTTTTCTTCCTTCCTACTAAGACCATCATGATTCTTTATAGACGGAGAATAACTTACTTCCATTCCACAAAGTATCTGGTGTCTCAGTGGGTGTTGAATACAGAGACTAAACTACTCAGCGTTCGGAATAAAGGCATGTTGCGCTGTGAGAGAAGCACATTAGTGTTTCGCCGTGTTTGCTTAAGCGCGCACGTGTGAACGCGCATGTGTACGAATGCCTGAAAATAAGCAATTCCCGATAAATTATTTGTCCTCCTTCACAAATGAACGCCTGAGTCCGGGCAGCCAAAACACACATTCTTTTGTCTAGACCTGACTCATTGCCAACGTGCTACTCCCATAACACACAAATCTGAGCGCTATCAGTGCGGAGTAGACTGTGAGAGACGCACAACATTGTCCCGCTGCACCTGAGAGTCTCCTTATCAGTTTTTTTTTTTTTTATTTTACAACCTTGTGAATTCCAACGCCTCTGGGAAACACTGCTGCTGCTGCTGCGGCCTTATTTGTGGCGGTTGTGAGCGGCAGGTGCAGGCCGCTGTTGTGCAACAGGCCCCTGGGTTACATTTAGTCAGTTTCGACTTCTGACCTTTTCGAGGAAGACACTGCGAAGGAGGAGGAGGAGGAGGAGGAGGAGGAGGAGGTCTTCAAGTGCAGCGGAGGCACGGACGGAGCGGGTAATCTCCGTGTCAGCACATATGAGGGCTTCTGCCAGCTGCAGCCCCGGCAACCGCGCATCTGTCCACATCTGTCAGCGTACCTCCGGGTGTCCGTCTGGCATTTAGCTCGCTTCCAGACTTTAAGCGGACCCCGGCTGCGCTGTTCTGTCCGCGGACCCCGGCCCAGTGACCATTAAAAAAAACACGCCAACACACGTATGCCACTTCACACCACTCAAGAAACAGTAGTCATCCTTAAAAACAACAACAAAAAAAAACACACATGCATCGACAGTTGTTTTTAATGGACCTTTAAAACTAATATTCACACTGCAACAGAGCAAACGCATGCAACGATCACAGCACGGCAAAACACAAGGAGAGGAAACTTACAACCAGCCTCAGCCTCTGAGGAAGGGCATAGTGAACCCATTAAGAGAAGATCCACTGAGGAAATTACAAAAGAAGGAAGAAAGATATGATAAAATGAAATAAAGAAGTTTAACAAATGATCTTATAACATGTTTTGTCTGTTCCCAGCAGTGCACAGCGATGTCTCACACGCACGAGGATCTCGTGACTCAAATTTGATTTATATGAGTGAGTTTTGTTACCTAGAATTGTGTAACACAATGCCAGTTTTCCTGCTCTCCGGGTCACTGGAGAAGGGTAACCTGAGCTCATCCTCTCCTACACAATGGCAGCTACTCTGCCAGAGGTCAGAGGGCGGCTCACCTGTGAACAAAGAGGCTGTAATCTCTGACATGGTTCATACACACAGTGGTGCCTGACAAAGGAACACGTATAAAGGCCTCTCGCGGAAGACATTTCCTACACGCATAAGAGTGGGAGATTACCAGCATTTTAGCTGCTATCTGTTGGTTCCGTGCACAATTTTGAACTTTCTAACTTTTGTTCTACAGCAAAACTTTGGGAAAATCTCCTCCAACAGTGTGTCTTTATCTCGTTCCCTCCCTCAACCCCCTCCTTCCACAGGCAAGCAAGAAGCAGCTCTACTCCATTATGAGAGTCCATACTGACACCACACTGCCAACAGGAGACCATCCACCCCCCCCACACCACCACCACCACCCCCCCTCCCCTTCCAACAGCTTCTTCTGCTCAGCCCTGCTCTCCTCAGCTCGGCTCTCCCTTTTCTCAGCAAAGAGCCAGATTGGGGGTTGGGGGAGTGTTTTGTGGCCCAAATAAAAGAGCTAAAGTAGTCAGAACTCCTTTGTATGAAAGTGTTGGGGGGGGTAGGGGGGGGAGCAGTGACCCAAACAGCTAGTCTTTCAGGCCTGGGCTTACACGGACCAACAGGCCTGTGCTGTAACCTGGCAACAGTAACCCATGGCGAGCGAGAGAGCCGGAGTGAGGAGGAGAAAAAAAAAAAAGGGGGTGTTGGGAGACAGGGTTTTGTAAGGACAGTTGGAACACTTCAGAGGAGCGATTCCCCCACGTATGCTGCAGGTAGCGCTGAGCGCCGCGCGGGACCAATTCAGTGCCGTAATGAAGTACGATCACGTCTAAAAAGGATGCGTATTTCGCAGCTTAAAGTGCAAAGTTTGTTTCAACAATTGTGCTTGGACACACAATGGAGGTATTGAACTCTCCAGAAGGACATTTCCAGAGCTCCCCCAGAGCATGAATACTAAACATGTGAATATAAGTACAATTAACTTTCTGGAAAAAAACCCTGATAGCCTTTAACATTCGAATCAACATGCATAACATAAGTCTGGAATTTAAATGTGGGCATTGGGGGGAAACTGTACATAAATCTGTTGCACCAAAGACAAATAAAGCATGTACTCCTTTTACTTAGAGCTCAGTAGCGCTGCTATGAAACAGGGTTCAGCTCATACACTATCTGAGCAGATCTAGCTCCGAGTGTCAACAGATTTTTGGAAGAATACTCCCTGGCATTTTTCAAATAGCAGCGAATTTGCCCATAACCACATCGCATGAATCCGAGGGTCGAGGTCTTTCAAAGCATTCTCTCCTCTGGACCCGACCACAGAAACCCCACCCAGCCACCTAAACTGAACCAGACTTCTGTAAATCTTTGAAATTAAAGTCTAAAAGGAGCCATCTGCAACTTATACCATGAAAGATCAACTACAACGCCCCCCCCCCCTCTCCCCCCTTCAAGAAATTTGTCCCAAGTAAGTCCTACAGTTAAAGCTTCATGTGACAAAAGATATCTCTGGAGCTGCTAATGGACCTGTATTGAAACGTGTTCCACAGCAAACATCTGCTGCACAATGATTGTGGATTAAATGGAATCAGGCTGGCATCTGATAAACCGCACTTCAGCCTAATAATGTTGACAGAATCCGTCACATAGGTTGACTGAGACCAGCGCAGACTCTCTCACACAGATATAGTTGTGAAATGAGATTTGTTTTTAGGGCACTGGTGTGATAAGCTAAACAGCCAGAGAATGTCTATTATCTCAACTGCTGTCACCCGGAGAAGTACTTAAGATGTTTTAAAGAAGGTTGCGGGCCAGATGAGTGACAATAATGTGTGTGGGTTTTTTTTGTCTTATTTTTTTTTATTATTTCCATATGGCAAGCTACTTCAAACCCAACGCATCTGATAAATCTTAAATTAGAAAAAGATAAACATTGGCTCGCCTAAAAACCAAGATGCCTGTGGAAGACTCTTAGTGGAAAAGTGAATGTCTTTTCCTGAATCATTTAATGACGGACCCATCCCTTTTCCTTTTTCTGAAAAAGCCAGGCAGAGGAAGCGTTATTGCTGGCAGACCTAAGTTATTCCAATCAGGCCCCTGCCCCGAACGTCTCCTCAGAAGCCGTCGTCTCCTGGATGAGAACAAACAGCCGGGGGATGAGACTTCAGAGGCAGACTTATCCCCACATAAGTACGTGGTTCAGACATACATCAACTGCAGAAAGAATAATAATGCACCAATCCCCGCTTGATGTCAGTTCCTGTTCCAGCTCACGATAACGGCCAAACTCGCGTTAATTAGCACACGGGATTAGTTTTGCCTTGTACGCTCTTTCATTTCCAACTGCTTGGAAGGATGTTCTAAGTGGTGTATATGAGCTGAATAGCTTTGGCACGTTTTAGACATAAAACGAGGTGAAAGATGAGAACGCATCGAGTAAGCGGCTTAAGCTGCCCTGATAGGACAGGATGTGTGTAGCGGGGAGGTCAGAAGGCACCACTTCCTGTGATGGGGCCTGGGAACTGCAGTCTTGTAGTCATCGTGACCCCCGGGAGAAGCCAACAAACCCAAATCTTTCCCTCCTTACGGAGGCGTAACCCCTCGGTCAGACGGCTCGCTTACTCATCTGCTCCTGGATATGACAACAGTCATCCTATTAAGCCGTTCGGAACTGCTTAGGGTCTGTAATGCGTCACGACACGACAATAGCGCCCCATCTTTGAATACAAGCGTGAGTGATATGAGCTATATGTTGCCTCGCGAAAAAAGTAACTAATTGTAAATCAAACAAGTCATTCCGAACACCCGATTTTCAATGAGACCGGGGGCTGACGGTATTGTTAAAGGCATTCCTGAAGTGGCTACCAGGGAGAATGGATGGGAGGTATGGACAATAACCTGAAAGCACCAGAGGGACTGGAGGAATCTTCCTAAGCATTCCTTTCTAATCCACCATAAAGATGCCAAAGAAAACACTAGCCCTGAGGTGCTCTGAACTAAGCCAACAATATAATCTGTCTCATTGCTATGGTCTGTCAGTAAATATGTGCCTTGGCGTGTGTGTATATTTCCACTTCTTAGTGAATTGTGTTGCTCGAAAAGGTATTTTTCGCTCCTTTTCTTTTTTTTTTGATAAAAGAGTGAATGTTCTTGGAGGTGCCACATTTTTCCCCCTTTGGAAAAGGTTGCGGCTGCCCATGAGAAAATCTGAATTATTCCTTATTCAATCACATTTACAGCCCTCATTTGTTTTCATAAAAAGTGAAATGAAGTAGGCAGACACGAACGCGTTACGAGACAAATAACACTCCCACTGTCTGCACAGCCTGCTCCCTATCAAAGTCAAAGATATCGTCTTTCATCATGTCCTAAGGGCCTGGGAGTTGCCATAGGGTCATAACACAAGACTCACAATTTATATGCTAACTCGGCTACTGGAGCCAAGGGCAGAGTATTAATAACACGGAGAGAGGACCACTGTAGGGCCTCACACGGCGGAGAAGATGCACATTTACTCCCCCATTCATCTCACGGGCCGTGAGAGGAAGGAGTCGGTCGTAATCTGCGATCCGCCACTGTGTTTGGGGGGACAGAGGATGAGCCGCCGGAGCCGGGACAACACGCAGAGAAAAAGAGAGAGAGAGAGAGAGGAAGAAAGTAGGCCCTGGCCGCCTCGACACTGTGAGAGAGGCAACATGTGCTGGAGGGACTGTGTGCTACTGGCTTCATTCCTCCACGAGCTTGTCTCTCACAGTATGGGGGCGGCAGACTGCTCAATGGCAGCACCTGGCCCTATGCTTCCCCTTTGTCAAGATCTGACTTCACTGGATTACCATCACAACATCCACCAGCTGTCCTCTAGGCAGCCCCCCCCCCCCGCCCTATTCCCTCCCTCCTAAACCAGTCTCCCCTTCTACCCCCTTTCCCTACCCCCATCGCAATTCCTCCAGCTGGATCCTTTCTGAATGACACCCTCTCAATCTGCCTAATTATCTCTCCTCTGGCCACGCCGCCGCGGCCCTCTCCGGGCGGCGCAGAAAAACCCAGGGGCCGGCGGCTCTTCAGCTGGACTTCCTGACTGCTCACCTAAGAAGGCCGCACTCTCGGTGACACTCGTAGCCCTCCGGTTCAAGGTCAAAACTCTGGGCCGGAGTACGATCGTGGAAGAAATTATTCCTAAAACCTTTACCATTGCGACAAGTTTGTATTTTAAGTCTGTGCCAAGATGCAGCAACATTTAGGACTTGCATGTAAAATCTTAATTATCATAAGAGTAGCAGTAGACAACAGTAAAGATTGGGATTTCCAATTGATTCAATTACTAAACTACTTTCTATGGATAATCACATATCTGTTCAAAAGTGTTTATACTCCTATTAACATAGGGTGGACAAGATATGCTCAATTTATGCAAATGTAGGCATTTTTTGTTGGAAGTCACTTAACAACACAACAGCCGGATAACAAAGCTGATCAGGAAACCCTAACAGGTACGCCATTTAGATTTTCATTTCAGTTATGTCAACCTCAAGCTCAACAGGCAACAGATGGGCACGTTGGCAGCTCAATTTTTCCATGACTCCAACGCTGATTAAAAATCCTTCCCTGGATTCCTCGCTTTAAAAGCAAACCACAAAACATAGGCTCAAAAAAAGCGGGATACTACAAAAATAAAACCGTGATAAGCGAGTTTATTTGGTTGTGTAGATACAATAGAGTGGTGACTCATGGGTGCAATTCAAGTGCACTAGTTATGTTATATTGTTCCGGTTCCACACTGACCCTTGGCCTCCACTGACTGGCCTGCGACTGCAGCCACATATTTAGCTGGTTCTGTTGAAAGCCTGCAGGTTTGCATGGTTTCAGGGCTAACTATTACACAGCTATTACTATTGGTAATAGTTGAAATGATATTTAAGACTATGTACCCCAGTGGTACATGGACATAACTTCACACCGACAACTACAAATAACTTTTTTTTCCATTGACAGACCCATCTGACAGAGCTTTAAAGATGAACTTGCCATACAAGATAATTCTTTCTTTATCCATTGGTCCCAGTTTGCCCTCCAACTTAATTCTATAGAACTGAACTACAGGTGAGCAACAGGTAATCACAGACAGACCTATGTTAATGCCATCAATAATGGCCATTATTGATGGCATTAGCCTATGTTAATAGGTTAGTGTGTGTGGTTTGTGCCTATAGGTGACAGCCCTAGTAAGTACTAAAAGGTGCTTCTGCAGACATTTGCAGTGTACTGTAGAGTTTGGATGTATATACTCCACTTAGTGCATGTGTCAACACAACCATTTGCAGACTCAGAAAGATGCCAAATAGGTATGAAGTACATATATAACAATTGGAACCATCTTATCTTCAAACTCTCCAGTCTTTTTTTTTTTACTTTCTTTGAATATACAAGTCAACTCTCATGTCCATTAAGGCCACTGGTCACTCATCTGGTGATTCAAGCTACCTTATCACTTCAGGAATGGTGAATACAACCATTTGTTCTACAGTACAGATCATATGCAATCATGGAGACAGAAATATATGGCTGATGGGCTGAGAAGTAGAATCCAAGATCGGTCAACAGTTGCAACAAGTATCAGAATATCTGATGACTTGTTACTGAGGATTACTCCTGTAATCCCCTACTAGCAGGTCAGGCCTGTGACCTTTACCGGGTCACCTGAAGAGGAAGCCAGCACACGCAGAGACGACTAAAGGAACAAGATGGCGAGAAGTCTATAGAGCTATAGCGTGGTATCACAGTTGCATTTGCAACAAGAGACTGGGAGGTGGGGGGGTGGGGGTGGGGTACGTTGGTATCTGGGACAGTAACAATGGCAGCTCCCATACATGGTATTACTGACACTTAAGAGGCCAATTGCCACAAGTGAAATGAAACAACAGTAGCTCGATGGCCATAAAAGTAAAGGGCAACAGTCTCTACATAGATCAGTGCAGAAAAGTTAGGGCATCGAGCAAACTTTTGAGTACTGATTCTCCAAATTCCTTACAAATACCAAAGCATGGATATGTAACCGCGTGTTGTTTTTCCTACACAGATATTGGCTCAGCTTTGCCTCGGCTTTTCTTCTCTCCTACTCTCTGTGCCTTGTTTCTGATGGTGCCAGGTTACAGCCAGGTATCTGGTGGAAGAAAGGATCTTTTCTGCTGTTTTTCAGATCTCCTGTTTCAGTGAGCTCCCGAGGGTAGGGGTGGGGAGCTCCCAGCACTCACCTCTGTCTAGGACTGGTCTGACCACTCTCGTGGCCAGGCTTCGCTCCACTGCTCTGCCCCTGTTATGGGACTCTTTTCTACAATGTATGACATTCAGCATCCCCTTGCATTTATAATGTGTTTTTTTCCCTTTGAACTTTAAGTGCTTCGTAATTTTCCCTTACTGAACCATCATAGTAATTGCATATGTCAAGCTCCCACACTCCTAAAAGATGTACACATACATGTACACAGCACAAAGGATTAGGCCGACACAACGAGGTGAAGGATGAAAGAACGAAAGCAACCACATTCTTCATAAATGCGACCACAATAATTCTAATGTGAATCTGGAGATTAACGTATACACACACGAGGATAAACTTTGCAAGTGTGTTCATTTCCACTAGTGACTCACGGAGGGAAATTCTGTTTATGTGTGGTGCTGCAAAAAGAAAAGAAAAAAAAAAAGATCTGGCTACGTGAAATTATACATTCACTCACTTAATGACACTCATCCATAGTGGCTCCAGGAAATGATTGAAAAAAATGTGGGTGGTAGTTACTCGCCCCACATGCAGCTAAAGTTACACATTGGCTAGGGCCTAACGTCTAGTATTGTCAGTGTAACCACTGAGAGTGAAACTGCGTGATTTTTTTTTAAGTTTACCAAATATATATCGGTAAAAAAAAAGATAAAGCCTTATTGTCCCCTTATTAATTATTAATTGCTCCTGCAGAACTACTTTACAGTGTTGGCTCATCTTTGACCTTTTACCACTCACAATAAAAACTGAGATTTTATCCGTGACTATATCTCCTCAATCTAAAACACTTAGGCATGTTCCCTAAACTACAGAGTTTGAAAAAAGGGAAAACGAGCCTCGGGCAAAACACTGTAGGCTATTTAACTTGACTATTGTAAGAGGTTCCCACACAAACCCCCCACCCATCCCTCCACCTCGCCAATTTGAAAAACAAAAGCCTCATCACTGTCAAAAGACGAGGGAGCTCAAATACGCCCGATGCAGGGAACAATTCATGATAAAACTGTCTTTTTAAACCGCTTTTCCCTAAGAACTAGTAAAACCTTATAACAAAGAGAAAAAAATCTTTGAAGAAACGGACAAAAAAAACTTTGTTCAGCGATGTATTATGTCTGACAAAGCTCTTTAACAGGTGCAGCACTCAAACACGCTGAGGCTTGTCGGGGCTCCACTGTGCAGGTTAGGCCTAATCAGTTTGTCTGACCTTTCATCACTTTTTTTTCCTTTTTTATGTGAAATTGTAAGTTAAAAGCCAAGAGGACACACACACACACACACACAGAAAAAACATATTCCCTTCATTGTTGAAGTATCACTATGAATATCAATGTTTCCTCTGACCCGTTAAAGAACCAACTGACAAGTAAAACAGCCTGTGTAAATCAATTTACACACAAGGGCCCACACTTTCAGGTTTTGAAATGGCCTTTTCAACAAGGCTTGCGCTTCTGGAGGAAGTCAGGATAGGCGCACTTCTCTGAAAAGGAAGGACCACAATATATATATATATATTGATATATGTTTCACTTACATGCATCGTGAGGCTGAATCTAAGCATGTCCCTCCGTTTTCACAAGATCTGTATTTATCCGTGCATCGGAACCCTGTGGGAACGTGAGAAAGCAGTTAAGAGAGAACCACAGAGCTGACAAATCACTTGATGCCCTCCGCTTTTCTCCCCCCCTTCATAGCGAAACTATACATCATCCATCATTGTAACAGTGCAGGAGTGCGGGATATCATGCAGGGACTTTGAAATTTGATGTGCCAGATTTAAAGTGCGTCTTTCCTGCAATGTGCCACTTGTGGCAATTTTGCAGACACACCCGCATGTTTGTTGTTTATTTTGTCACAGGCAGATAAACTTGTGTGTTTCCTTGATAGAGGAGGTGGATGCTGATATGTGCACGAATGAGACTGGGGGGGGAAAAAAACCCCCAAAAAAACAAGTTTGCATGGGAAAAAACACTGCCTCTCTCTCTCTCTCTGACTAAATCACTGCTCATCTGCTTCCAGTGAAAGAAAAAAAAATCAGTTGTTTAAAAGGTCTTTGTTCAGGAAGGGGAGGGGGGGCTCATCACCCCTGCTTCTGATTAAACAAACGTTCACACTGATCTTTACACACTATGGCTGCACTTTTTTCTCCTTCTTCTCCAACATCCTCCCACAAGTCCACACTTAATAGACAAACTTTTTTTTTTTTTATAAGTGATAAAGTTGTGCAGAAGCAGGAGTGGGACACTTTTCCCGGTGTTTTCCCACAGATGAAAACCACCCGTTGCAGAAAAATGTAATTGAATAGATTTCACCCCGAACATCTTCATAATTATGGGTTATATATATTATTTCCTATCATCTTCTAATAATTGTGGTCCAATTCGCCTGTTTTAGTGAGTTTATAACAACTGTAGCGTATTAGAAATAGAATGAATAACATAATAAATAGAAAAAAAAATCACGTTTAAGTAGTTCAGATTTGCACATGCTTCTCATCGATGGTCCATATTCTCTTTAAAAAAAAAAGAAGCGGGGTGGTGGTCTTGTCCTGACAAGTCCGGCTTAACTTTTTCTGCCACGAAAAGTTACCGAAAAAGTTACAAAAAAGCAGAGACTCACCTTCGCAAATGTGCATAAAGAATAAAAACGACAAAATAATCCACGGAATATTCCCTTCCATCTCGATGGAAAAGTTCCCAGCAATTCGTTGTTGGCTTCTTTTCTTAATTATTACTTTTATTTTTAGTAGACATACATCCTTTTTTTTCCCTCTCTTAAGTTCACGTAAAAATTCGGGGGGGTTCCGAAATCGACGGGAATTTTTGAAATTTGTTTTTTATGTCATATGTCAGCCCCCGGTGTGGGAAAAAAGCGTTTTGCTCGTTAGGTCCAATTCCGCGTTATTATCCTCCGGCAGCTCGGCCGCGGCTGCTCAGTCTCCGCTAAACCTCCTGGAACTTTTGAAAAACTTCGCTTTCCCCGAGTCTGTCCCAGCGTCTGGCATTACTCCGCCTCCTCTCCCTCTCCCTCTCTCTCTCTCTCTCAGACACACACACACACTCCTTCACTACACAGAGCCCCCCCCACACAAGTATGCACGCACGCACACTCAGACAGAAACCGCACGCGCACTCACACACACACACACACAACAGCAGGCTGAGCTAATCATTGAAAATGTGCTCCGACCGTATCAGATCTGACAACAGGCTCCTCTCCCTGTCTCCGGCAGCACTCTGACCAAAGTGGGGGAGCTTACACAGGGCTCAGGATCTGGACGAATCCTGCACCGCTCCATTTATCTGGGAGATTCCACAGAATGTTACAAAATAAAAATAATAAGGAAGTCATTGTGATGTGAGGTAACCGGAGACCTTGCACAACTTGCAAAAAAAAAAAAAAAATACAGTCTTACAGAACCCAGCACCAAGACAAGATTTTATCTCATATTTTAACAATAGAACAATCATCATGGGTGGTATTCTTTATTATGTTGACGATGTTAGTGATATTCAACTTTATGAGCCTGTTGCACTGTTAGGATAAGATATAAGATCAACTTTATTAATCGCTTGTGATAGCAGGAAATTCACCTGTTGCATCAGGTCACCACACACACACACTCACACACACTCACACACAGATCGAATAAAAGTAAATAGCAACATAATAATGATTATAAATGCACACAAATAACATAATCAATACAATAACTTTATAATAAATGGGCTATAGACTGAAATAAGAAGCTCATATAAAAGTCACATATAATGCACTATAACTGACTATTTTGATAGTCAATCATCAATTATTGAAACAATTAATCAATTAGTTGTGCAATAGTAAATAGAGTAAACGTTGATCTCTGTTTACCTGATGCTGAAGATGCAACAGAACAGGCCACAACCCAAAGATAAAAGATTTTCTAAAACCTAAAAGAAACCAGACTAAAGAAAGCTGGGACTCTGGACATTTTTCTCTGTTAAAAATGACTCAACTTGATTATATCGGTTAACAAAATAGTCAAAGAATAATTGAACAGTTGGTCACTAATCCATTTGACCATTGCAGCTCGAATGATAATGGCGTAAAAAACATGTTACACCTGATAACTGCAGCTTGTGTATATGTAGCTTTAGACCAGTGCAACAAGCATCGATGGCATATGTGTGATGGAGGTGTAGCTGTGTTGTGTGTGGTGGTAGCTGGTAGCTGCATGGATGGAACAGTCTGCTGCTAAAGGAGCCGTTTAAAGGCCGCTGCAGCCTCATGCAGGGGGTGAGAGGAGTTGTCTCATGAACGAGTGCAGCTTTGCAGCCATCATCATCATCATCATCAAATAGAATGACACATGAAAAATGACACATCCGCGGGCCTCTGTGTTACGGGAGCAGACTGGAACGTGTCCAAGGCGAACTTGTTTGTCTGTGTGTTTACAGATTGTGAATCGCTGATAAGAGGGCGAGTCGTGGCGTCCCCCCCCCCACGCCGCCCCGCTCTCCTCGTATAGTGCCTCGGTTGTTCTAGCGGCTGCGTGAGCCGAGCCTGCTCGCTTATAGAGACAATGGGCCTCCATTTGAATCATAAAAGGGGTCCGGCATTATGACACAGTTTCTCTCCGCAGGGGAGGGCAGTGCACTAATATTCAAGCGAACTGCCCCCCCCTCCCCTCTCTCTCTCCCTCCATCACACTACTCCTGGTCCCTCGGCCTTGAATAAATTACAGGCTTGGGTAGGGCCATGAATGTTGGAGCGAAGTTCGTTAGTGCTCGTGACGTCATCTATAGGGGTCAGTGAAAGGGGCTTGTTAGACCACCACAGACACCTGCTGCAATTTGGCACCCACCGTGTGATGAAAGTTTTTTTTCTTTTTCAATAGCCAGATTCAGCTTTTTTGTGCACGCTGATGCGATTACTCAGCTCCGTATACTTAACTACCACTTAACGGCAGCTGATTGAAAAAAAAGAACAACTCCTCCTTAACACATCCGTGATGAGTTTTCTGCACCAGAGAACGAGATGTGGACATAGAAGAAGGGTGTAAATACAGTTCATGTGTATGACGAGCTGGTGCAATAAAATGTATATGTCTCACATCTGTCTGTGAAATATGTCTTTCGACCTCCAGGAGATGAAGCAGACACACTCTGACACTCACACTGGCAAGTGCTAGCAGCTTTTTTTTTTTTTTTCTTTTTTGACTTGCTTCCAATTGGAAGAGGTCCAGGCAAAGATTTCTCAGTGTGCTCATGGACGGTATTTGCTATCTGGGCTCTCGAAAGTCTACAAATACCTCATGTGGCTCATTCTTTAAAAAAAAAAAACAAAAAAAAAAAACCTTGATCATTCCAAGAAAGCTTGTGCATGTCTAATAATGTTTTCACATCAGAAGAAACCAATCAAGATACTATTGTAACAAAATTCAGATAAAAATAGATTAAATATTATAACATGATCAGAACTGCAGAGATAGTTATTATAATTACCAATTATGAATGAAATTACAGTACAAGGAATTGGCATCCAGTTATATACAGAATTAATAAATGTGAGTGTGTAGGTATTTCAACAAAGATGTATTTTCCTGTCAATGATTTATCACTCCCCTCCAAATAATGGAGTAAAGTAATCTGACGTGCTGCATCATCTTTTGTAACATCCATAAGACTTGGATGACTATTGTGTTTATGAGGATTAGTGGCGCTGCTCCACTCCAGAAAGTAAAGAGCCAATCAGGAGCTTCCAGTTGGTCTTCCATTCTCCCTGATCTCATTAGTGGAAGTGGATGCTCCGGCCCTTCCCTCTGGAAACACAACCCCGCCTTGATTGTTTCAGAAATGAAAGAGAACATTGAAGTAAATCTTGTGTGAACCGCAGCCTCTGGTTTTCTTTTTTATAGGGGTCGTTTTGGTGCCCGCAATCTGTAAATTGTCGATTTCAAAGAATTCCTAATCATTTTACATCTCTCTTTTAGCTCTTGTTATCTCCTCTGTCTCTCACTCTCTTTCACTCTCTCTCTACACACACACACACACACACACACACACACACACAAACAGAAGAAATAGCACCGTGTTTTATTTGTGTTGGAGCGAAAGTGTGAGAGTGGAAGCCCTGGTGACAAAGTTCTCGCGCAGGGACTCGGTGGTAATCTCCAAACACACAAACAAAGATGTCAACAGGTCAGGATTTATAACTCTGTTCTCTGCAGGAAAAGGCAGCAGCCCTCCACTCTGAACAGGACTCACCATTTCTCACTCAAGTAGACCTGTGTTGTCCTGACTTTAGCACATGTTTAATGCAGAAATGGACAAAGTTCTCTGAGACTCAACCCACAGGGCAACTATTCTCTATTGCAGGGGTGTCAAACATGAGGCCCAGGGGCCCTAACCGGGCCGCTAGAGGGTCCAATCCGGCCCACTGGATCAGAGTGAGGCTGTCACTGAAAATCTTTCAGGGTTAAAAGGATAAAATATTAAAAGTTTTGATTTGTATATGGCTTGTAAGGCAGGGGATAAATTAACCAGCTGCTTAAAAAAGGAAATATTGTTCAATGAGTAAATATATTTAATTGAAATGTATGAATATAGAATAAATAAGACATAGTTATTCTATATTCCTACATATACATATACATGACTTTTTACATATACTTTTTTTTTTTTTTACAAAAACAAAGAGGAGAAATTTGTAGGTTTTTACATAATATTTTTACATTTATTTTACTGGTCGAAATTGTGAGTCAAAGAGGTCAAAAACTGATTTTGACGCCTCTATTGCGACACATGCTGAAAAAATTCAGGCTTTCTGTCGGGATCGCTTGTGAACGGCAATGTTGGTTTTCAGTGTTAGGAGTAAATAAAATAATAAAAGCATTAAGCTAGACCACCCATGGGGAAATGTCAAAAAAAGGCAATACTATCACTGTCCTTAACCCAGTCCCGCTTTACACTCACACAGCAGGGGAGTGTGTTTCATACACAGCGGGGGTCACATGGGCCTAATATATGTTTCTTATGATGTTTACATAAGAGACGGAGCTTGTGTGGCTTGTAGCTGTAGATGTACACATTTTATTTATTTCTGATCTATTTTTCTTTATTGTACACAATAAATAGCTTCTCCTTCAAAACATAATTTTCTTGCTCAGGGAATGTGGATGAAATTTTGTCCCATTTAGCTAATTTTTGCACAGCCCATCGCCATTGTCCCTGTTAAATAATAACATGTAGCGTGGCCAGACCTCACTACAGAGTGTGGTCAACCAGCGGCGCTCCTCCTTTTCATGCTCGTTGGCCTTTCAGGACTAGCACGCTCCGTGTGATAGGGGTGCTAACAGGCGGTGTGTGTGTGGACACAGTGTGGATGTGATGACTTTACCACCCAGGCCAGACTGATTTATGTGGGAAAAGCCCTAAGAGCACCCACAGAGAGTGTGGACAGGATTAGAAGCCCCTCCACAAACCCGGTCACGGCCAATCAGCTGCCGGGACCCCCTACAGATAGACGTCAGGGCCAATTGCAGTCCAGCATTTGAGTTTAATGATCTGGACTGTCCTTTTTTTTATCACTGATTCATAATTGTATGATCTCTTTATCATTCAGTGTTTTGTGGGTTTAAGCACTTCAAGTGTAGTGGAAAAAAAGGCGAGATTGGAAGAGATTAGGAGACACACTCCTGATGTTGTCTCCTGCGTGACAAAGGCCGCGAGCCGCCCCCATGCACATAACGCAGCGCAACACACACACTCAGCCGTATCCCACAGTGATAAGATAACCGCTCTTTGTTTCTGCTTTGTTCTGGGAAGCTGGGATCTTCAATTAAGGAAAAGAAACACCTCTGATTTTCCCAGGATTCGAAAATGTTTGCTTACTCGGCCCCTTTTTCCATGCATGTCTTGTGTGTGTTTTTTTTTTTTGCAAAAAAGAAACAGGAAGTCTTTCCTGTGGTATCTGTGCTGATGTAGATTTTTTTATTTGTATAGTTTTCCAATGCTGATTACTGTTTGTTTAAAGAGGAAGTATTTAGGTTTAGGCCCATTTTTGCCATTTAGAAGTGTTCATTTATGATGTCATTACATCCACATTTTTTTTAAATAATATCTGCATCGATGTAAATCAGGACATCTTGCTCTCTCACACTTTGCTTCCCCAGTCATTTATTAAGTAATTTGTCACCCTGCACAAGGGAGAACAGAGGTTAGTGTTGGAGTTGTGTGTTTATTCATACTTTCTGTATCCTCTTTCACCGTGCTTCCTTTCTTCTTTTTTCCTCCCACCCACTCTCTCTGACACACACACACACACATGCCTGCACACACACAGGTATGTGCACGCGCACGCACACACACACACACGCAGTGACTTAGAGCCTGGGGCTTTTTGCCTAAGGTAAACACATGTGAATGATGGATCTTTCGTTGGATTGTGGGAAAAAGTGTTTGACTTTCACACAAGCTCTCTAAACGGCTATTAAATCCTCCGTGTGTACACACGTCTTGTTTCTGCAGAAGACAGGGACAGAAGGAGAGAGGAGGAAGGAAATAGAATTTTTTTTTCTCTACAGGAATCCTCTGTTTTCTGAGCCAGTGTCTCACTGTCCTTAAAACATTGTCCGGAGAAGACATTCTGTCACTCTATTAATTTTTCGTCCCTTTGCCTCCTTCAATATAAATCGAACAGCGGGGTGAATGGCGGACTGAGATTCAGGGCCTCAAGCTCTCGAGGCGTTTGCCAGAACAGCGAGAATGAGAGGGCAGAGAGTGCATCAGACTTCTCTGTGTAGGAATGTGTTTCAGGCGAAGCTGGAAGACTGACCAGCTGGAGGAATTCAGAAAAACCATGACTCTGTTTCCGTGTGAAATAGCTACTTAAGACCCCTATGAACAGCTGCAGGACAGTGCCCCCTGCCCCCCCCCCCCCTGACACACACACACACACACCCCTCCTGCTTCCACCTCTTCTGTCCCCCCTCTGTGGGGCTGTAAATCTTGAAGGAGAACGGAGGTGCTGGTGACGCGCTGAAAGGGATCCAGGCAGGATCCTGGGGGTTTAGTGCAAAAGGTCAGGTCTGTATTAGCGGGCCCGGTGCCGACACTCTCGGGCCCGATACCCGCCGATGGCCCGACGTGGGTCAGGCCGGGGCACTGTCCACCCCTGGAAGGGAGCATGGATTTCCTCTGTTCGTCTGGATTAATTGAACCGGTGTAAGAAAGAGGGCACGGAAAGGCCTGTCGCAACATGGCGGCTTATCTTAACGAAAGGCAGAGGGGTCATTTAAGCCGTTTGACAAAACCGTGTTTCAATCCCTGTAATCTCGCCAACAGAGCAGAAACCAACTCCGAGATCCGTGCGCGGATATCGCACTTGACAGCCCCTGAAAAGTGTTTCAAGTGGCATATGCTCCACTAAAAATGTCAAATAAAAGACATATTGAGAAAAATGACTGAATTATAACTGCGAGCGATCCCCCCATTTGCCTCTGAAAACCAGGAGGAGAAAGACGCGGAGGGGTCCCCGCGCTCTCTGTTCATCCTTCGTCCCTCCTGAGTCAATTGTTGGGGAAGCATGGTGTCAACCCTGTGCCATCAATCACCCCCTTTCAGAGGAGGGCAGACAAGGCGGGGACCCGCCCCTCAGGACAGGGGGGTGGAAGTTCTCATGCCCTCCCCGCCTCCTGAAGCCCCGCGCCCCTACAGACAGATCTCCGACAGCTGGTCTGGCCATTAGGGGTAGGCCGAGACCCGAGGGCCCCCGCACAGCAGCAACAGCTGCCAACCCATTGCCCCCCGAAAACCCCACCAACACAGCCCTATGAAATCTGTATTAGAACAGCAATTTATTGTCATCGCGCCGCATTCCTCCACAAAGATGTCCACGTTACACATCGCAATCAATTATCCCCACTTGAACGCGGTGTAGTGCCGATGTGTATAAACAGTCCTGCGTGCAGTTTTCCTGCAGCACACGGTTTTGCGAACGTTAATCACTCGGGGAAGCCTCCTTTTTTTTTTTTTTTTTTCGCCATGGCACTTGACTAGCAATTATGTAATTTTGCTCTCAGTGGGTGGCTCAGTTTTAGTAGTTTTGATGCCATAATTCAGTGCTCTTCCCAGAGTTTAAGATGACAGTGTAATCTCACAGGATGTAAATAGGGCTTAATGACATGCCCATTTACTGTATATATATATTTTATATATTTATATATATATATATTCTTTGGAAATATACAAAAAATTTATATTTTGTTAGGGGGATCATACTCATTATCACGATACACATTTATTTGTTTATTCATTACACCATTTACCGATTAATTTAATGCTTTAATCTGATATCATAAAGACGATGTGTGCTTGCTGCTTTTGGAGAATCTTCAAATGCACTTTAACTCTGCAGAGCAGCAATAAGATGAATCTACGTTGACCTTACAGTACATCCATCAGAGATAATGATGCCCCCGCTAAAAACCTAAGCTCAACCTGAGCTTTCATGCAAGCTCCTTCGGCGAACCGACGCAGGCTGCTATTTACCTGGCTGTGGCTGTGTTGCCGCTACAAATACCGTCTGTGTCCATGCGATTTCACACAATGAGCTTCTATTTGAAGATTGCTGTTTGCAAATGCGCGCTGATTGACACAAAGGCTTGACTGCACCTCTCTCTCTCTGCTCGGAGTGAACGTGTGTGTTCTGCCGGGGCGAGGAGAAAGAGGAGAGACTGGAGTGTTAAGAGGAGATTACGCCACACTCCCCCTCAGGGTCCTCGTTACTCATGCGCTACTGGCGGCGGAGCGGTTCCCACACTTCCACACCGAGGTGAGAGAGGCTGCGCCCGCGGCCCCACCTGTGCCTCTACGTGTCCCAGCAGAGTCCCTCCTGAGCCGAGATCCTCCTTAAGAAAAGAACAGGGGGGGGAAAACACTAAACTAGACCAGTGCGCAATCAAAACAGCCAGTGCGTAACAACGCTGGTGCACCACTAACGTGTAATTACTGCTAAAGCTACCAAGAATGGGATAATTAGCCTGTACCTTCACACACACCAAATCCCATCTCCCGCTACATGTACACACACACACTTCATGGCCCCTTGTTCTTCCAAGGTCAAGCAGGTCAAGTAGCCGAGCAGCGGAGGTGATTGTTAATGGTGTGTTTTTGCCATTTTGACCCATCTGTTGTTCCTTTTTTTTAATCTTTGCTTCTATGAAATCATGGTTTTGTGGATGGACAGTGACTATTTGTGAACGTCTGGCACGGACCTCGCCGACACTGTCCAATATGTGACTGTCCGCCTGCCAAAATCAACAGGCCTCGCCGCCTTTGTTGGCCAAGCAGTCTCTAATCGCGCAATCCATCATGGAAGTGGCTGCCCTTTTGTCCGGGCCCGCTGAAGCGGTGTGAGATTACATGTGTGGTTATCACCCCCGCCGTCCTCCTCTTCATCAGAGTGGAGTAGATCAGTCGCGGGCGGGCAGGAGCGGGAGCTTGATTCACCCGGAGATGTTATCGCCCACAGACACGCCACGGCAGCTGTCAGACTTCATTAAAAAAGCGGCCAAGGACGCCCGCGTAGGGGATGAAAGCTTGGATCAAAATTTTTAAATTTTGGAGGGAAAAATGGGTAGGGTTTAAAAAAAAAAAGGTGTGCCACGCATTCCTTCCCCTCAGGTTGTGGCTGGGCCTGGGGGCACACAGGAGTGATAAGGAAAGCTGTATAGAGTAGACAGGGTGGGACTGGAAGGATGTTTGGGGGTCAATATGCCTTTAAGTGCCGTGTGCTGCAGGGCCAACTGTCCTCCTTTAAAAAAAAGGAAAAACCCTTAAAGGATTGTTGACGACTCTGTTTGTAGTTTCTCCGCATTCCCATCACACGCCGCTGAAACCACTCTGATAGGTTATCTGTGGCCTCCTGACGCTCACAGCAGGAACGGCTCCTGGGTTCATGTTTATAGGAGGGTCATTCTCATTTCATTGCCTCGGGATGAAACACGGGCCTGAAGGAATTTTATTTCTGGCTCCCTGTTTGTTTCCGACTATTTTTTCTTTTTTTTATCAGTCTGCTCTTCAATTCTGGGGCACATACGTCGAGTGTGTGTGTTCGAGGCAGGTATAGTGGCCCTTCTCCAGATTGGCTGGGTCACTGTTGCAGAGGGGGAGGAAGGAGTGGGGGTGAAAGTGGGGGGTCTGGGGGGGGCTGACAGCAGCAGACATTCCAACCCACACCACCCAGGGGCTGAGGGGAGAGGAGGGCTTGCGGTAATTCCACTTTTATTAAAACACGTCGGAAGAAGAAAAAAAAAATAAAAAGCCGGGTCTACGGCAGCGGGAGGAGGGAAAAATCAGCGTGACGCCTCAGATCCCCGAAAACCCTCCCTCTCGTTATCTGGGAGCTTGTGTCTCTTAAGATCTAGTGAACGTTTCATCCTCTCCCCTCTCATCCCTCCCTTTTCCTGCCTCGTCATCCCCGTCCACCTCCGTCCACCTCTGCTTAGACGCATCGCTTTCACATTTCGCTCCTGTAATCTCGCTTCTCTCGTTTATTCCATCCCGCCCATCCGCTCACCCCTACTCTATCGGCTTCTTGTTTTCCCATTTCCTCTCGCATGGTCCCACTATCTACTGTATATGTGGCGTCTCGGCCCACAGCTTTTTTGCTGTGTGGAAAGTCTGCGCTGCTCCTCCCGTGCTGACTAACTCGCCCCGTGTTTCCTCTGTTGTCTTTTGGCTTTAGGATGGAGTTTGTGTTCCTGGGTGGATCCGTAAAAGCCTGTGTAGTGCTAATCTCTCCTGAATGGCCGCTACACCATTATTGAGGCTGACTTTATTGTCTGGGCAATTTTACCGTGCCTCTGGCCACACTGACCCCAGTGACCCGGTCACTGTCTCCCCAGCAACTAATGAAGGAAGTGTGATAATGCACGGGGGACCTCGGGATGGCCTGGCTATTGGGCTCGGGGCAAACACCATCAGCATGTCACCAAAAGGGAAAAAAAGCCTGACATGTTCAATTCTTCTGCCCTCGCTCTTTGGTTATTAATCTTGCCAATATTCGTCTTTGGCATATGTGTCTGTCTTTAAGCCAGTTGAGAATATGTAGCCAGGCATACGAAGTCATGGATTATCCAGCATCCTGACAAAACTTTTGATTTAGCTGTGGCCATCTTCCCAGGACTCAGCGGAAGAGAAAGGCAATCCAGACAATCCAGACATTCCTGGGCCCTGTTGTGTTCTTTCATACTCTCTAATTTAAGAGCAGCTGTCAGGCCCTGCAAACCCTCAAACTATCAAAGCTGGGTGAAGGGAGGTGGGGCCGAGGTGTGCGAGGAGCACTGATGCCCCCTATCACAGTCTTCTTCCTCCGCGGCGCTAGCTCCTCACAGAACACCTGTGGAAGGTAGGACAGAGGCCAGATTACAGGATACGAGCTCGTCACTGCGGGCCAAATCAGTAAAACAGAAGGCATGTCATCTGATCGGCCTTTACCCCCCGGGCACCGTCATCCACCGAGACCTGAAAGACGAAACCGCATCCACATTGCTGATGCATTGTGTTATAGTCCAAGTGCAGTAATGGAGTAATTATTTTTCAGCCGACTTTTTGCTTCCACTCCTCCTTACATGTTCATGCAATTATCTGTACTTTCTGCTTTCGACTTTCCAAAACAGCGTTGTTGCTCCTCTTTCATTCCGGGCTTGTTTTCATGTCTCTACTCTAGTGCCAAAATAGTGTTTTTCTGCCAGAATAAGACAGTTCATATCGAAGTGCTCTCTGCCTAAAAATCATTTCTTGTCCCTCTAGGTTTTAGTTTTCATAGACTTTACCTCACTTAATACCCATTACCTCTTCAAATGCTTTTAAAGGTTTAATGAGATTGCATTGTTATAAAATGTACTCTTTTTTAATATATGTTTGAAACACAAGCATCTAATTTATTTTAACCATTAACATTATAACTTTATAGTCATTGTGGACTATAATTACTTTATGGTGATTATAGGCCTCTGTGGCCTAAGCTTTTATCCTTGTAAAAACATTTCCCCCCTTACATTACTTTTACTTCCTTCTATACTAGTTTTGTACTTCTTGAGTGAATGATACAGCCAAGTATTTATACTTCTATCCAAATAAAGAATGGGAGTACTTTTGACACTTCTGTACACTCATTTGTTCACAATGGCTGCAGGAAAAAAGAATACTGTGGAAATGGCGGTAAGGTATGATGGAATGAACATAAATACAGATCTAAGGCAGTTTAATTTATTATGGCAAATATTTTTTTTTACATTTTTTATACAGCAGCCATGGCCAGACTGTATGAGACTAGGTTGAGAAGTGCAGTGCTCATGTATACCTGGAGCTTTGTAGTGTTATTCAGTGGACAGTAGCTCCCTGCTGGGTTGTTTGGACTGAGGCAGGCACCTGCTGCTTGAGGACAAAACCAGGCCTGGAAAAACCTGTTGCTTGATTTGACTCATATTCCTTTAGTCAAAGCAAAAGTGATGATGATCTGAGCGTGCGTCATGAGCTCCCTCAGAACGCTTCGGGCTTCTCACGGTGCCATGGTGCATGCATAGCCCAAAACTCAGCTTTTAAAAAAAAAAAAGTCAAACTCTGTCATTTGATAGGAAAACTTGTCATTTAACTTCACGATGCGGTGCCGCGTTCGGAGCGGCCTTGTGTGTTTAGGTGTGCTTACGGGCTGAGGTTCTCACACTCTGGGAAAACATGTTGAGGCAGGTTAGTCCCCGGAGGATCCCAGATGTGGTCCACACACTCTGCTCTGTGCTAACCCCTAATTACACTATTGGTTCCATTATAGGGCATAATTAGTAGGACCCGTTCTGTGATTCAAACTGGATTCCAATTGGTTTATTTTCCCTCTTGTGCCTGCACCGCACATGCATGCACTCACAGACTAATATGGTAATTTTTTTAATGTGATGCGATCACATTCTTTGCTGTTGTCAGTGGTGCAATCATTGCAATAACGTGCTAGAATTTCTTATCTTTGTGATTCTGCAGCAAACAGGCGTTTTTCCCGCAGCGGGCTTCTGACGTAGATTTCCCACAGATATGAGAAAGGCCATCTCACGGGTTTCCCTGACCTGCGCTCCCATGGAGGTGCTGTTTCAACAGCTTGCTCTAATTCCCCCCAGTCCCTCTGCAAGCTCCTATAGGACAAACAGGGAAAAAGGAAGCAAGGAAGCCCCGCATTGCTACAACAAGAGCAGCCTCAGGGGCACGAGGAGGAAGCGGGTCAATGCAATCACAGCGGGACTCGAGGCACTGGAGTAAGGGGGTCGCAAATAAAGGGAAGTGCATCACACACCCTCATATATTAGGGAATTTCTCTTCTTTGCATGGGGTATGCTCTTTTTTTGTGGTTTTTACGCAAACTGGCCTCCAGTCCCAGACCGTTTGAAGTTCTTCTGAAACCTGAGTCCTCGGTTGAAAAATCTCATTCCTCAGAGCTTGCTGGTTCTGCCCTCAACGTTAATGTTTCCATGTGTAGCGTTCGTCCGGCGACAGCCCGTAGGAGTGCTCTGGATGAGGCAGCAGGAGACGGAGATGGAGGAAAAAGAACACCGCGGATCAGTTTTAATCCCCTCACAAAACAAACCACATTTCGCACAAGCCGCAATTAGGGAGCGTCACCCCTGTGGCTGCCGACATCGAGGCTAAATGAGCGAGTGCGTGGCCCCCGTTCAAATAGTGATCAGATCTGACACTCAGGAAGTAGATGTCAGAGTAGAGCAGAGTGTGGCAAGTCCTTAACAATCCTCTCACTTGCTTAGAGTCAGAAAGTCCCGTTTTTCAACAGCGCTGAAGGGGCCCGGGTGACTAATGCCTGGATTTCCTTTTCAGCACAGCCCTTTGCTAAATACATTTTCCATCATGTCATGTCTTGGGTTGAGTGGATAGTTAAATTAAATTAAGTGAATGACTGTGAATGTGCAGGATATAAAAAATACCATATCCGGTGTTTATAGTTCTACAAACACAATTACAAATATTGGCGTCCATTTGGGAAATGGCATATATATCCTGAGGTTTAACATGGTTTGTAATAATGCCAGAGAAGGTTTCAGTTCTTGGTTAATTGGTATAGTTGGAAAAGATAATTTTGATGTTGTGTGAGTTGAGTGAAACCTATGAACAGGTGGGGTGTTCCATTGTTACACAGCCTGGATTTCTGAGCTATTTGGATGTTTTGTCTTCCCTTTGCACGTGTGTCTCACACAAGCTCTTTGCCCCAGCTTTAACAAGCCCGAAAGCTGTTTCATCTCTCCGTGCCGATGGGTCCGAATGCGCCGAACGCTGGCTCGTTCAAAGCGATGAGAAATCCCAAAGTGACAGGCATCCAGGGCATTCAATCCTCCTGATGACAGAAACACATGCTCTGTGTGGGTCAGCGGTTGGCTTTATAGCCCTAAATGACTCAGCCTGGCATTCGGCGTCCTAACGTTTTCCACTGTTCAGTCACGTCCAGCCAATAACATCCTCTCTCTCTCTCTCTCTCTCTCTCTCTGTCTGGGCTCTGCTCCTCCTCTGCCCCAGATGAGACACTCTCTTAAAATTCTTCTTTTGCTTACCAGACATGCACATATCGCAGCCAGGCCAGGCCGCTCGTGCGCAGGTTTTTCAGAAGCCCAGAGATTCCGTGTGTTTGTTCTGCCGTGGGATGAAGGTGACTCTGTGTGGGAAAAGCCGCTTCTCCACGTTTGGGATCGATGGGGGCGAGATAAGGGCGCTCAGTGGCCTTGGCTGAGCATGAAGGCAAATCTTTTTTTGTAGTGTGGGAACATCCTTCTCATTTTCTCCATAATGTGAACGGCAAACACAGTCGGCCCCCGAAAGTAGCTCTCTAAAAAAAAATAGGCCGGCATTGAGCTTTACATTGCTCTGATACGTTCAATTCAAAATTGCTTGTTAAATAAACACCCCAAGTATCAATGGTGAAGTTTGTCGATGTAATGCCTGTTGCTTAATCTAGCGACGACCTCTTCTAAACAACAGATGTGGTCAGCAGAGGTCCAAAAATGCCATGAAATTACCACAAACAGCTCATGCAGTGTAATCATAGTCTCCTGAAGCCAAACATTTGCGCTCTGGTTCCAAAAGTGCAATACCAGTCCATCTTTTGGATCCTTACAATGCCTTCACGTGTTCTTATAAGCTCCTTCAACTGAAGACAAAAAAGTCTTTTTCAACTTTAAACCAAATATTCCGACGTCAGTTCATTTGCCGACTATTTCAGGAAGTGTGAAGGATGAAGTGGAAAATAACGGAAAAAGGAAATCTAGGATAAAGTAAATATTATTTGTCCCAAAATGCGAGTGCTCTGGCTTTCTAAACGCGCCTTTGAAACTTAAAAAAAAAAATGCATTCATTTCATAAACAGTGCATATTTAAGCCTTTGGCTCATTGAATGCAGCAACACGTGTCATTGAAAGATGTTTGAAAATAGTTTTTATGGGTTATGTAGTGTGCAGTCCACTACCACAAACACATGTGGTTTATTTTGTTCTGATCGCATTCAGCGGCCTGTTCAGTTTTCTTTGGGAAGATTGAAAGAAAGTTATTGCTGTGAGACACGTGCGCTAATTCGCTGTTTCACTGTCTGGCGGGAAATAAACCCTAAACCCAAATAATAGTAATAGTAGCATTTTCTACACTGAACGTAAATCTCAACATTATTTGGCAGCGTGCCATTTCCCTTCTTATTTCCCTTATTTACACGTATGTTCCCATCACAGGAATCCTGACACTGTGTCCCTCTGTTTCTGCATTTTTCCCATCAGCCTCGGTGCTCAGCGTGGGAATCAAGGGCACAGATAGAAGGATGTGGGAGATCTGCCACTCAAACACAAAACATTTACTGAGAGGAAAAGGGGCCCAGACCTCTTCATCCTAAATCTTCGTAAACCTCCTGCACTACATGTCGGCTGCTGGCCTTTTTTTATATAATATTTCTTAAGAAAGTGTGGAACGTAAAGCCGACCTATGGCTCTGATCCAGCAGAGTGGGGGCTTGCAGATAACATCTGTATATAATAGAATACTCATTCACACCTCGCATCAACGCTATTTATTTTATATGAACTGAGTGAGACTTGTTGTCAGTTTAGATTACTATAGAATCTAATGATCGCTGCTGAGTGCTGGCCCGGTGGTTGCCGGGTTGTTTTCTGCCAACATGCCTGTCGTCAAAGAGTTCTATCAGCCTCCTGGAATGTTCTTGCGAGATTGTGGCAGGACGATATATCAGGGGGTGGGGGGGGTTGTCATGTTGTCCGTTAGGTTTATATATTTAACTACATACAGTATAGCGCTTATAGTTGTGTTTCGCAGCTCTTGGCTCCGGGGCAATGTATGGAGCGTGAATGTGAGATCATGCTGGTTGCGTGTTGAGTGTCAAGAAGTCGCTGGGAACCCCAACGGCAGATGTGGGATAAGGCAGCAACCTGCCCGTACGTGATCTCCCATCTGCATCTTCCACTCAGATGTAGCGAGCTGATCGTAATCTATCACTTATCACACACTCGCTCCCTCTCTCTCTCTCTGTTGCGCCATCACACCTTCTTGCATGCCTGCTGCTGTCATGTTATTAGATTTACTACCGGCAGCCCCAACCGCACGAATCTGAGATATCATACATGTGCTCGGAGTGAAGGCTGAAGAATAATGCGTCTGGGAACTGGAATTCAACCTTGTTTTTTTCGCCCCTAATGAAGGCCTTCTCTCTCTCTCTCCCTTTCCTCTGTTAGCAAATATATATCACCTTTAGGAGGCACGCATTCCGGGACGAACACCATGGGGAGACGGAGCGGGACAGGGATAAATAAAGGTCAGGCGTTTTGATGAGGAAAGCTGAGTAATAAGAGAGGGAGAGGGAAAAAGCAAAAAAAAAAAAGAAATCATTTCTTAGAGCTGTGTTAATCAAGATAGATGCAAATGGCGACTTGAAGTCATGAAGGGAGCATTATGCACAGTTAGTGTTTCAGCCTCTGCTCTGGTCTCCCTTTGTGGTGTGTGTGTGTGGTCTGAGTGTTTCCCGTCCTCGAAGGAGCAAGCGGATCTCTCAGACACTTCAGACTGCAGTCTCACACGCTGCCTCCGATGAGCGCGAAGCAAAGAGCGAGGGAGAGAGAGAGAGCGAGAGAGAGAGAGGGAGAGAGGGAGAGAGGCCCAATAAACAAGGCCCGTTTGATCCAGCCGCAGCCCAGCAGCCTGCCAAGTTCCCTTTGTTTTAGCGAGGACACCACAGCCGTCACACAGACTGCCGTCTACCCACTGCTCTTAGCTGTGGTGAGGGGCATCATTCACATGCTGCCGTGCCAGCAGATTCAGAAAAGGGAGGGAGCGAGTGAGAGAGAGAGACAAAGACGTAGCTTAATGGAAAAAAAGAGAGAGGAGAGATGAAGTAGCACATAAAACAATTTGCATGCACATTGCTTCACTGCACAACCGAAAGCTAATGCTGGCGTTGGGGTTTTATTCCCCCCTCATGTTCCCCCCTCCCCCATCACGCTCTCTGAGCGGGCTACGTGAAGCCGTTGTGCAACCCGCACGTGATTAAGGTTGCGGATGCTTCCGCGGAGCCGCTCCACATGGTCCTCATCACTATCGCTGCTGCCCCGGCCCACTCGCGCTCGGGAGGCGCAGGAGGCCTGAGTTTGCTAAATCCTTGCGAAATAAGAAAAGCCGAGAACGCCAAACACATTTAATTCGATATTGCAGATAAGTGGAACCAGATTTGTGCCATTGTTCTTTTTAGACATAGATCCACTTTAAATATTGAATGTTCCAAAAAGAAAGGCAGTATGATCCTATTGTTTTATCTTCAGTGGGATGAAGACTTTTTAAAGAAAACAGATTACTTTTAACAATGCCAGCTGATGTAATGATTAGTAATATGTTTTAGTGGCCAAAATGACACAAAGAGGGACTTGTGCACCACATTTCCTTCCCTTTTTCCTATTTATCAACGGAGGCGGACATCTAATTTCTTTTGTTTCAATGTCAGGTTTTACATCAAGAACATCAGCTGTTAATTCATACCAACAGGCTAAAGAAGTTCACCCCACCCGACCCTATTGCATGTCTGTCCGCAATATGTCATTCGACAGAAACCATATTGTATTGTGAAAATAGGGGATTTTAGGCTGGAAAAAGTAAACTGCTTGGTTAAATTTGTGCTTTATGCCCCTTGGCCCAGTGATGGCTGTGGAGCCTCCAGTTGGATAGCTGTGCTTATCTTAGACGAAATACCATTTCGTTGAGTCAATCTGCTAAAGCTACACAAACAGATAAACTCAGTGATCAAACCTCTTTTTTTTTTTTCACGCTTAGGCTCTTATCTAACAACAACGCCTTTTATTGTTTCGTGATATTGAAAGGGTTACACATGCTTTTATCTGGTCCTGACGGGACTAATGTAATGGCCTTTATTTGAATGTGAGCCAGGCCTCCTCATGCTTGCAGGTCGAAATTGCAGAGGTTTTATTTCATTGTGATCACTTGTAAGACTTTGTCTGTAAATCATGGAATGGGCTAGCTATAACCTAACTGTGAGGTTTTAAACCCACACATCCTATCAAGGTCACTCGTGCCACTTTGCATCTTTTGCCTTTGTGCAATTCTAGCCCCCAGACCCCCAAGTCATCTCTGCATGTTTGGCAGGCTCCTACCCTGCTGGTTTTTAATCAAATCCCACCACACAATTTTGTTCCTTGGTGGCAGTATGGGCTACAATATGCAGAGTAGAAGATGTAGGTTGAGATTCAGGAAACAAAACCAGTCAACTTATAGGGAATATGTGAAGATACGCTATATTTCTAAAAGCTTTTGCTCACCCATCTAAATCCACCATCCCGTGCACAAAGCAAGGTCCATAAAGACCTTGATGACAGAGGCTGGTGTGGAGGAACTTGACTGCTCTCAACTCGATAGAACACCTTAGGGATGAATTAAAGTGGAGACTGAAACCAGACCTTCGTGTCCAACATCATTGTGTGACCTTACAAATGCACTTCTGGAAGAATGATCAAAAATTCCCATGAACACACTCCAAAACCTTGTGGACAGCCTTCCCAGATGAGTTGAAAGCTGTTATGGTTGTAAAATGTAGTCCAACGTCATGTTGAAACCCACAGACTAGGAATGCGATGTCACCTTATGTCACTTCCTATGCGAGTCAAGGCAAGGGAATTTGTTTCGAAATAGCAAATTGTAATAGTTCTTTAATGTAAAGGAGTACTGATCATGTTTCATGATTTTGCTGAGACTCAACGATAAAGAAATGCATGTTATGGGATTACCAGGAAATCATGGACATGGACATCTGCTCAAGCTTCCTTTTCATGCATTAACTCTGTTTCAGCAGAAAGTTTAGTTTTTGCCGTTTCTATCCAACCTTCTCGCACAATGCACATTCAGCTCCTAAGATGCACCCCCATTTTCAGTCTTCCTTGCAAAAATGGTATGCCAACGTTATAAGTAGTACAGTTCCCACATGTCACGTGTCTCATGTAGTTTGAACATCCTGGCTATTGGTTATCACATTTAGATGGTCTTGTCATGGGAAATTTCCATTGGTTCTCCCTGCTGCCCAAAACAAAGGTGGTTACATTTTTGTAGTCTGTCCTCATTGGTTTTCAATCTGTGTATCAGTCTCACAGTTCGATTGACTCGTGCATGGTGTCAATCAACCATTATTGTTGTGTCATTTTGCACATAGAAACGACTGAAGCATAGTATTGCTGTAAATGACCCAGCCCTGCTCCCCTGTGCCGCTCACAGCACAGTGTGTCTGGAAAGGGTAAAAAAATAAGTTGATGGAAACACCACTGGTGTTTAGAGTGCTTCCTGATAAGTCTCTCTTGCACTATGCAATTCTATCTGCCAGCAGGCGCAATTACCTGGGAAAATGGAGACTCAATTTACAGCAGCAGATTAGACCAGATTAGTTTAGATAATAGACTGAGTGAATGAACAAATTCATGCCTTTCCCCCAATGTTTTCTTCTAACAGTGCCTCTCCTCCGCCCCGATGCCAGCCCCTGCTGTGGGTGCTTGTCGTTACCACACGGTGCACATCCCTAAATACCTTTAGCTTGTTCCCAAATTCGATGCGAGGGTTGTCTGCTTCCATTTTAAATGTACATTATAAATACAATTTGACTTGACTTGATGGGTTTTGTGTGTGCTAGATCCCCGTGTAAGACAGGAGGAAACTCTAAACTGAGCCATGGATCAGGTGCAACCAGCACGGTTATTTCCCACATTTGGGACCCAGGTGGTAACAGCTAGATATCTGACACTAATCACCCATTAAAAGTATTCTGTTCTGTGCCAGGCGAGAGGGAGCGACAGTGACAGCTGCCGCTACTACGTCCAACTGAAGGATTCTAGGAACACGTTCAAAACTTCTCTCGGAAACTGGGGACTTTTTTTTTTTCTTTTTTTCATCCCAAAGTTGTAGCGCTGCTTTGTTTTTCCTAGACAGTTAGTGTGATTTAGATGGTGGAACAGTCTAGAGAAAATATAATTTGGCATGACATTTGATTGAGATAATCATATGAGGAAGTTTGCACTGCTACTTACTCAAACAGCGTAACACAAAAAGGGAGTAAATAGGAAGGTTTACTCCCATTTGTTCCGTGTTCCTTCTGTCACTTCAGTCCCTCGGAGGAATGTTCTTTTTCTTTCCATAATTGGTCTTTTGGAGCCCTGATGTTATGGTAGCCTGCGCTTTGGTCACAGATCAGCTTTGACGTTATGAGCTTTTGCCAAACAAAGTGCCATTCCACAAGCGACTGCGAGACGGGATGAATTTTTGAGCCAAAAAACAGGGAGGGCAGGGGGGCAGTTTCTGGGCAGTTTTAATACAGCACCTGTTGGAGCTCAAGCTTAGGCCCTGGGATTCTGCGGGACCCTGCCCATGCAGCTGTGGGTCCGATCTAAACCTCGGGCCAGGAACAGAGGCCAGGACCCACTCGGTCCCTCCCACTGGCCTCTGATCTGACACCACGCGCAACAATGAAGCTCCTCTGTGGGTGCTCTGACCTCGGCAGGCCTGTAATCTAATGATATGGAGCACGTCTGTGGTGATCTAGTGAGTCCAGGAATGCAACTTGCACAAGAATGCTCGATTTCAAAACAACCTTACGGGTTTGCAGTTCCAGATTGTGCAAGTGTGCAACTGGGCTGTTGCTGTGTTGACCGCACACATGTGTGCGGCTCAAATCTGAAACTATATCCGATTCTCTTGCTTGTTATCTTCTTATCTTTGGAGCTGTTTATCTTGGTTACAGTATGCAGGACATATAGAAAGAAAGGATGGTTAAAAAAAAGAAAATACAGTAAATCTTTACATCTGGAGTAGCCTCTGGGGACTAAATGTTTCAGGCAATCAGTTTAAATTACTATTGTAAACATCTTGGGTTAAACGTCCACTCAAAACATGCCTGTGTTTTTTTTCCTTCTCTCTCGAATGGAAAAATGCGTGACCCCCAGCAACTCTCCCTCAGAACTCCGGCCTCTTGAGATACGGAATATTAAAGAGGCTAATGTGACTGGAGCGCTCTGGGCTGCTCTTGCGGGGCTGCCTGCCTGTGAATGTCCATTTATAACCCGATTGGTCAAAATAAGCAGAGGAAGCGAGAGCTGCACTTTCCCACAGTGGTGCTAGTAAGAGGCCAAACACGACTTGTCCTTTATAGTCCATGACTGCATGGAAAACCGCACTCCCACCGTACGAGCCCGCGGGCTGGTGGACCGTGGCGGGCCCAGATAACGCTGCTCGGCCACCGCTGATTAGCCATCTTGAGACTGGCCATGGTCAGTCGATAGCGGCAGCGCTGGACAGAGTGGTGGAAAATCTGGTTCCCCTAGAAAAAGGTGTATAAATGCATCCCTGTGAAAAACAGGGTTGGATAGGTAGCAACCTTAAGCAGCCATCATGACAAAAAACTAAAATATACTAAAATATTCCAATTAAATTCAGGTGGGTGGCGGTTAAATATTTTAGTATCCTTTCAAAAGCACGTAGCTTACACAGCATCGCAGCTTCCAAGGAAAATAAAACTTCCAGGGAATGCCGGTTATAGCGGAAGTTTTTTTTTTTTTGGTTGTTGTTGGTGTAAAAAATTTACCCAGATACAGTAGAGTTTCTGTTTCTGATTGGCTACACTATATATATATATATATATATATATGGTGTATGGATGATGTGTTTTGTGATGCCATCCATCTATTATATATCATCTATTACACACTTGATCGTTTAATTTATTAGATTTTTTATTCTGAGGTTCTAGCCCATTTCCTTTTGGTTTGGTTAAGCAAACCATCGCTCTCCACGTAACTAAATCCGCTCGCCACCTGCTGCCACCCGGTTGTGCCCGTGCAGGCTTTTGCGCCCTACAACAAAGCCTGTGCGACGTCCACATCAGTCCAGCTCACGTTCCCTACCCGACATCAGTCCTCCCAGGCCCCTCATCTTTATGCCTATGCCTTTGAACCCCTCCTTTGTGTGTATGTGTGTGTGTGTGTGTGTTTTTTCTGCAGCGAGTCTATTTTGTGGATATCTGATTTCCTACTACGCAGTGGCTCGCGGGCAATGCGGCCGGCCTATGACGTCTTCCTTCTGCTTTTTTTTTTTTTAACTTCTGTGGCTGTACACGACATAGGTCGCGACCCCTGTGCGCGCGTGAGTGACAGGAAGGAACGGACTCTTTTAAGAAGGCTTACTGTGAATTAACACGCTGATTTGTTGCTCTTTCTTTTTTTTTTTTATTGCAGTGCTGCATCCTGCCCTGGATCGTGTGCAGATGGGCAGATTGCATTTCAACCACTTTTTTTTTTTCGTTCTTTCTTTTTTTAAAAGCCATGCGCACAACAGATATATTTCACCAATGTCATTGGTCAACTGTCACATCTGTCAACTTGTGTGCTTTTGAAGTCGGATTACAGTATGCATGTTCAAAAAGCCCTAATCTCTCTGCATCATATTTCACACTAATCCCGTCACATTTACCAACTCACAGCGCTTCACAGGCAGGAATCTGTCAAGTTTGTCGAGGGGGAGCCGCACACTCAATGTACAAACAGTGAAAAAACGCTCTGAGTAACGTCTCTTGTGTTCACATTTTTCTCGAGGATTCAGATTGGATTGAGGGGCACAATGGCTGCTGCTGAAGAGAGCCAGCTCCCTCTAATCAGTTTGGAGGGCAGCTGTGTAGCAAAGACTCAACAGTCACCATCCAGCTGGCTCAGACTCTGGGAACCAGCGAGAAAAACTAAGATGCTCTTTACACCATTACCAGCCTATGCACAGCTTTGTCTCTCTTCTTTCTCGCTCACTTCTCTCCCTCTTTTTCTCCTTCACACACACGCGCACGCACACACACACACATAGGGAGATCACGCCGGATTGGACTAAGTTTATGACATTTACCCCCTGGTTAAACTATAATCTGTGGTTCTGTTCCAGGCCTTCTTCCAGCATTTACAGCGTCATGTGGTCCAGGATTCCCACATTACAGAGAACTGCATGTGGTGTGGGCTGCATGTTCCGTTTCCTGCAGATTAACTTTGTGTGCCTGCCTCTTTACTGTGACAGGCTGAATCAATCTAATGTAAATAAGCATTCCTAAATTTCAACAAAACCTATGGCCCCCTGAAAAAAAAAAAAACGAAAGCCCCCCTTTAGTTGAAAGTGAGAGAATTCCACCAGGAGATCTAAACTTCCCCGTCTCACAGATCTGGAGGTTGCCTTCCCACAGACGCCCGGGGCTCAATGACTTTGACTTCCCACATTTAAGAGTGACTAAAAAAAGCATCTTCAAATTGAAACCATAAGTTGTCGCTCTTTCCTCCTCCCACGCGCACATGTTCTCACTATTCTATAGGGGGTCCTTAAACACTGGGAAACACGCATTTCTCCCGTGAAAAAAAAAACAAAAAACGGCGCTGTCGCGCTCTCCATCAATAACACAGAAGCCCACTTTAAGCAAAGCCAGTAATGTTGCTGCACATGATGCATTCTGGGCCTTGGAGCTTGCGCTGGAGAAAACAAGTGAACTGGAAAAGGGACGAATAAAGAAAAAGAAAATGAGAGCGCGGCCGGGTGCACAGAATGGGGTCACAGGTCTGGTCCCTGAGGACGCCTGAGTGACTCCTCCACGGGAAAGAAATTGATCCACTTAAGTCAAATCACTTCCTGTCCGTGTTTACGGGATGGTAAGAGCTTGGGCAACGGCGTGGCACAGCAGGAGAGCAGAAAATGGCCTTTGTCTGCATGTGGGTTGTGATACAGAGCTTGGATAAATATTTTTGCAAAGTTTGACAGTTAGTGTACAAACATTACTCTTTCTGCAAAAGTGTACTTTGTACGGATATGGCGTATTTTTTTATATACGTATATATATATCCGCAGTTCAAGCTTTATCTTGCTCGCTGAGTGTTTTTTTTTTTAAATGTTTTGATGGTAACAGCATGGAATTTGATCTCTGTGAGATAGTCTGACAGTTTATCCTTCGAAGTCATTCCAGCAGAGAGAGTGGGAACGGAGTGCGATAGGTGTGTGTTATTGTTGCACTTTCGGAAAAACTATGCCGGCCCATTCATGGGGCCTCGCTGATAAAGTCGACATCAGAAAGACTTGCGGCTTAACCACGGTCTTATCTCCAGTGCCATGTAGTAGGCCCACATCAGGGTTCATGGAAGTCTGTAAAAGCTTTCATGCAAGGGAGGGCCAGGGTCAGATTAGGAAGCACAACACACATCTCTAATAGACACCACAGGCCCGATGGGAAGGAGGAGGACGAGTAGGAGGAGGAGGACCTCAGGGTCAAAAGCGAGCGAGGTAGTAAATACTTTCACATTAACAAAAGCTGGCACACATTGCATTTCCTTTTCCTAAATGTTTACCGGTATTGGTGAAATTTGCGGTAAATATCTTTTAGGGAAATAGGGCAAATATTCCCTCGGATGTCACACAGTTATAGTAGAACTGTCATCAGCATCAGTGAGAGGCTGTCACACACCAGTGCTCCTGAAAGCCCCCTCGTCTCATCTGTTTAAATGAACTTCATGATCGTCCCTGTCAAACAGAAATATTTAAAAAACAAAGACACTTTCATCTTTTTAGATATAAATGAACCCGCTGACACATTGACATAGTGCACCAGTATATATATTTTTGTATCTGGTATGGTGTACAGTTTTATGGCTGCACAGTATATTTGTGTATTGGTGAGCAGTGAATTAATGTGTGAGTGTCTCGTTGAAACTGCTGATGGTCACCAAGGAATTTGAGGAAAGTGTATAAATATGCCAAGGAAAGTTATATGACCTTGTGGGAAATAATAACAGAGCTTTATAGCTGTCACTTCAATAGTGGTTGAGAAACAAAGTCGTCTCCAAAAATGTTGGAGCAAATACTTTTCCATTGCCACTGAAGCCGGTTAATCTTAGCAGACAAGTCAAATGCTAATAATTGCAAAAATAAAAGAGCGTTGACTAAAAGCTGCTCTTTATCCTTTAAGTTTTAAGTAAAAATCATTGAAAGGGCTGTTTTTCAACAGCTGAACAGCTTCTTGGCAATAAACAATAGTTTTGATATCTTCCAGGCAGCATTTTGACCACACAACAGCACTGAGTGCTCGTGCTAACATCTTAAACAACGTCAATTTAAACGCTGTGTGTTTAAGCGGCGGAATTTCAATTTTAATATTATGGGATCTCAGTGCTATATTCAGTTTAGTTGACCACAACATATCAGTGAAACCGACTGAAAAAGTGGTTGGGACTTTCTGACACAGTACTCTGGTTTGAATCCTCCCTAAAAGTACTACTTGTGTCTTTAGGCAAACACACATTTGAGCTGGCAGAAATGACATGTGGAGTTCCCCACGGCTCCATTCTGGGGCCTGTTCTGTTCAACGTTTACATGCTCCTACTGGCACTGATTATGAAAAGAGCAAAATCTGTTACCATAATTTACAGATGACACCCAACCTAAATAGATGTATCATCAGGGAAATATACAATTCAATACAAGTGCATAGTAAGTGCAATGACCGGATGTGCCAAACAAAGACAAACTAAAGGAATTGTTTTTAGAACCCAAGAATAATGATTAAAAGTCAGCACTCAGCTTCTAATAAATTCAACCTAGTATCACTTGTCTATGCATTTAAGATAAATCAACTACTGTAAATGATGGCTTTACAGGGATCTCTAAAACAACATTTACAGCTGATTCACAAAGCTGCTGCTTGAGTTCTCACTAAAACCAAGAAAGTTGATCACATCACTCCATTACTGAGGTCTTCGCACTGGCTTCCTGTCGGTCACAGGATTGTTTTTAAAATACTACTTTTGGTTTATAAAGGGTCTGGGGCCAAAATACTTCTCTGATCCAATGCTACGTTATTTGAACCAACAAGACCTCTGAGATCATTTGGGATAGGTCTGGTTTGTGTTCCCAGAACAGAACAAAACTGAACGGGGAGACGCAGCATTCAAGTTTTACACAGCGCATATCTGGAACGATCTCTGAGAAAAACTGCTGATCTGCTGCGACTCTCAGTTCAATCAGCAAAACCCATGAATTGAACATGATGTTTATTGTGCAACGCTGATTATGAAATGTCTTTGGCGCCTTGGGCTTTGGGGATATCTGGAATCAAGAGGGCCTCATCCCTGATGCTCTGCAGATAGATCCGTAAGTCCAGACACTGGTGGTGGTGGAGAAGGTGGACTATAGGCCGCCATGGGGGGGGCAGGGAAGGACTAGCTCTGGATCAGAGGATAGAATCACGCTTAAACCGAGAACTCTAAGATGACAGGTTGACAGGCGGGAGCTTTGACATTGATTAGAAGAGACCAGGCTTTTCTGTTTCCTGCTGACTTTTATTTAAAATTATTTAAAAAAAAAACAAAAAAAAACTGAGGCATATTTCTTACACTGCATGGTAACTTCTGTTCTCATATATTATCTGTCTTATAATTTTTATGTTCTTTCGTCTTAACTCTGTTGTATTACAATGATTGCATTTTAATGTCCTTTTATAATGTGTTTATTTCATTCTTTGTCTTAATGCTTGTGATGTATTGTGTAAACCACTTTAAGTTGCTGTGTGTGTGTGTGTGTGTGTGTGTGTACTTTTGCTTTACACCCGCAATCAGAGAAAAGGCAGAAATTCAAGTTATAACCCCACTCTTGGCCTTCAGAGGTGGGGTTGAGAGAGAAGGTTCTTTCCCCGGGGTCTCTCCCACGCCTTCTGCCCCACTCCCCCTTTCCCTTCTCCGTACATAAGAATAACCATAAATCACAGCCACATCCAGCGCAGAGACCAGTGCAGAGATCGAAACTCATGCTGCTACGCTAAACAGCGTGGGCGAGGCACGCTGGTGTTGCACACACCTTTTGCAATGAGCTACAGATATGAAAGTTGAGTCATAGCGACGGTTGCGCTTTGGGATAAGGCTCGGAAAGCGCCAAACGCAATGATTGTTCAGGCAGTCACACACACACACACACTCAGACGTGCAGACACACTCGCGCCCCTCCTCCTATTCTGCCTGACTTAAAATGCCAAAAACAACTATGCAACGACGCTCTCTTGGGCTTCAATAATTGAAAAAAAACTTAAAAGATAAATAAATGAACTAACCCCAAAAATTGTTGTGCTTGCGTGGGAGAGTTCAGAATGCCCCAAAATAGTCTTTCGTAAGGCGAAAGGAATGAGGGTCTGCATCATTTCACCATACAAGGGCCTGTTCCTCGGTACCCTACTCCCTGCCGAACGCTCCACCACACTGACCAGTCTGCTGCCACGGGGACTATAGGCGGCCCACTGCGTGTTTTTGTTTTGTAGCATTCTTTCATATTACATGTGTGCGAGCACTTAAATGCGCGCGCAGCCACATTAGAGGTGGCGTCCAAGTTTGTTTTTTTTTGCATGCATGCATCTGCAATACACATGGTCCCGTGTTGAAGTAGCTCCCTGTAGGCTGATTGTGATGAAGCGTGCGCGGACAGATAGGCACGTACGGTTGGGAAAAAACAGGTTGCACACAAGCATCAGTTTCCCTAATAGCTAGAGTTCGTTTTGAAGGAGTAAGCCGAGGAGTCATTTGACACCACAGACGCATGAAGGGAAACAGTACTTCACTTTGGGGGCCAGAGACGCCCACACGCCAGACAATAGGATGACTCACACACACACACACACACAACACACACTGATCCACTCTGGACAACCTTCTGCTGTCGTCACTCTGATCTCGCCGCGTTGTCACCGTGCCCACATACATTATGCGTTTTTTTTTTTTTTTTAACACACCTTCCGAGGCTATGATTCACCGCTTTCTTTTACTAGCGAGCGTCTGTTTGCGACTGCGCAAAAATCAGATTTCTATGATATCAACCTTCAAACATCATCGCCGCGCCGAGATCGCCGTGTTTATCGCCGCCCGGCAGATGGATCCAAGTAACACAGGAGAAAATAAAAAATAAAAAAAAAGCATATACAGTCAGAGCCAACTGAAATACTTGTCTGGCTCATGAGAATCATAATCCTGTGTTCCTAGACCCTCTGACCTCCAGACGTTTAGTAGTGTTGGCACGTAGCTGGAGCTGTCAGCCCAGCATCTATGGGAGATCTGTGTTTAATTTGCGCAAGGGGACTTTGCCAGAATGCAGAGAAAGAGAAAGGGGAGAAAGAGAGAGAGAAAGAGAAAGAGAGAGAGTGAGTGGGGGAAATGAAGCCAGTACTCTTGTCTTGTGTACTGCGGTGCCTTACAGGGGACACGTTTGTGTATTCTACCATAGATGATAATGTTGGAGCTGGACATTGCTGAGTGAGAGTGACATTTTGAGCCTTCTCATGGTTCTGTATGCCCGGTGTAGAAAGTTGGTTTTAGCATATGGGTGTGTGCAACGGTCCAGGCAGGAAGGAGGGGGGGAGCGGTGCTGTTAGGGCGGGGGTTCCTGTGAAACCGAGTTGTTAATACGCCGTGTTTGTCTGCAGATTACTCTGGCACGGGCCTGGGTCCACAAGCCCGGGAGAGCGCGGCGTTGTTCGCGATTACCCAACTGTGAGTGCTACGCATCACAAACACCTATAGTGCCTAATCATGGAGCGCTGCATGAAAACAAAACACACACACACACGGAAGGAATAATCTTGACTGATGGTTCCTGATGTCGAAATGTTGTTTTACTCTCGGTTTCTTGGGTTTTTCTGTGTCCAGGCTTGTGCGAGCGTGTGTGTGTGTGTGTGTGTGTGTGTGTAGAGCCGGTAAGCGGGGTGACAGGTAACGGTTTCACCGTCAGGTTTTTCTGGTTCTACTCAGCGACTGAGACGATTTCAAGCTGGGGCCTGTCCCTGCAACCCTCCAGCCTGGGAACCGGAGCAGTGATTCCCGCTCGCCTGAGTGCCTGGCTGCTCTGGCTGGGAGCCGTTCCCATCCTACTCATCTGTTTATTATTTTCCTGTGAGGGCTTGTGTTGTAAGAGGAAAGGAGGAGATAGGTCAAGAAGAGGGGAGGGGGGGGGTATTCTCCCATGTTTCATTGACAATGATGGCTTTCTGACCAAAAAGCCGTAAATATATCTGAACGGGAACTGATAAACGCACATCTCCCGTGAGCGGATTTCGTTTTCAGGCCCCTCAACACTTACGTCATAGCAAGTGTTTCGGATTTTGGATGGTGGTGGTGGCCCGGACCACTCTGCATGTTGGTTTCGCTTCAGAACAAAAACATCGGAGGCCACTGTCCCCAGGCAACAAGAAGGAGAAAACAAAGCAGCTGAATAGAGAAAAAACAACACATGGCGCATAATAGGCATGCAAGGATATCCCAGCTTACCTCATGTCCTCCTTGAACACATTTTGGCTGCAGGTTTCCAACACTTACTTTCACGTGACTGGGAAGATATTACTCATCTGTAATAGGCATCCTACTTCTAGCCGTGATGAATGTATAACACCCGTGCATTGTCAATAAATCTGCCTGCCTCAACACACACGTATTTGTGTTTTTTGTCCGACTGAGCACGAGACAAATTGTGCAGCGGGGCCTGTGTAGCCGCTTGTTTGCAGCCCCGGGGGCTTCTTCTGGACAGAGTTGCAACATCAGCTTTGGGGTTTTTGTGTGCAGCAAGAGAGTGGGCACCGAGTACAGCTGACCTCTGATCTTCCCACAGCCCCAGGAAGAGAGGCGTTTTTTTTTTTGCTGAGAAGGGTAGACCATCTTCTGCCTGGTCCCACATGGTCCTCTCAAAGTCACATTCCAAGGGATGCTTTTCCCACCACGGACCAAACACATCACTCTGTTCTTTCCTGGCGTCGGTCCAGGGAAGTGGGCGATCACATGAGTGGGGTCCTGCCCAAGTACTCATGGTAGACCTGACCTCTAGCACATGCCACAGTTAGGACATTCTCCACAGGTCAGGGGAAAATATGGAAGGGGCCTGGATCTGGGAGAAAGGTCTTGCCCGCTAATACGGCAAAGAAACATTTGGTCCCGATTCCATCGAGTGGTCGCACTGTTTTAAGATGTTTGAATGCATAGTACGAATACAAGTAACTTTGTGACGGTGGGGCAGAGAGGTCACGCACCAATGGGGAAGTCAGACGTTCATTTCCCAGGCCACATGTCGGCGTATGCTTGGGCGAGCAATTTTACCCCGAATATTTCCTAATTGGCCACACTAATAAAAGGTAAGGTCAGGTAACAATCTAGTTTTCATCATTAGAGTATATTCTGTAATTATATATTTTTTTAAATGTAATATTAAGTCATTCTTTATTAATATAAAATATGTCCCCTGGGTTGAACCTGATCTATTTTAGCAGCAGCGGGCAGCCATGATAAAGTGGCTGGGGATAGCCGCCAGTTCTGCGGCCAGTTGTAGTTCAGGGTTCGGTTCCTTTTACCTAATATGTTCGTATGGTTTTCAGGCTGAACAGTGAAACCCAGGAGAACGCAAAGGCCACAAGTTCCCATCCACATTGCCCTCTCTGCATTCTCATGAAAACGATCAGATATTCAGGGTTCAGTGTTTGTCCTTTTTATGTTGGGATGAGTTCACGTTTATATAAATTTTAATTTCTTCTCTGTATTGACACAAACAAGAAATAGTACGAGAGTACAAGAAAACATATACCAAGACAAGTGTATGTAGTAAGTCGGTCTGTTTTTTAACTCTCGAATATATTTTATTACTGTAATAAAAGTCAATTACTGTCAAACACAAATGCAAACGTAAAAAGATTACAAGCTTAACGCCAAATATCTATGATTACAGCTAAAAGTGTTTTTTTCCCCATTTGACATTTAAGAAAAATCTTGCACTCATGTGTTTTGTATATATATATTTTTTTTTTTTACTGTTGAGTAATCTTTTGAAAAACGATTGTTACAGACTGCTGGGAATACACAGTGAACCCACAAACACAACACTGAAACAAAAGCAACTGTAAAACTATAACCAAATGTGTACATAAACGGTTGCGTGCACGGTGCAGTTCAGTGAGAACGTGCTTTGGGTCGTGCGTGCTGCACAGAGAGCCCTGTAAGATGCGGCTACTAACATCGATATGACCGCACTGCTCCAGTAAACTATCATTATGAACAAATATGAGGACATTTTTATATTTCACCAGAGTACAATGTTAGTCAGCAATTATAACTTTTCCATGTTCCGAGACTTGTTGAACCATCTCACTTAAACCTACATGTGCCACAAATATTCAGGTCATCATTCTGAATGTCACTGTACACTATTGTAGATTTAATTGAATTAAATATATTGTAGATTTAAGTAGTCGTAAAAAAATACCCTAAGATAACCTTTTATTTTCCATATCCTTAACTATATATGAACTAGATATGAACTGTAGAAGCATATTCACTCACAGGTCTGATCACTTACTTAAGTACATATGCACACAGATATGAATTATATATGATCTACATATAGAAACATGGAAACACTTATATGTAGAATAAAGGATTCATAGGATCATACGTCAGTTCATTCTAAACTACTAAATACTCTGTAGTATATAGTACATAGACATTTATTGAATGGTCTCCAAGTTTACTGTGTAAATATCTGTAATTGTAAAAACTGTAATCTTTAACTCCTAATGTAAAAGCTTTTAGTGAAATGGAAAGAAAACTTTTCCTTTCTGTGACGTAACTCAGTAGTAGATTAGATCTGGAGGCAAAGCGGTGAGAAGGCTTTTTGAATGTGTTACGGATGTGACCAGCTTGTGTTGATCTGTCGACTTCTCCCTCAGGGATCCTCTTAACATCGCAGCGTTTCCTCCCCAGGCAACAAAGACCAGGCCCTGCACAGGCGAGCGGAGGTAATGTATGCCAGGCTGCGGCGTCTCTGAGGGAGAGACATGAACCATCTAGATGAGTAGATTAGATAGAAGGCAGATGAAAGGGAGATAAAGAAAAAAAAATCATAGGCCAGGGTGGGCGGAATAGCGCTGGAGAGGGGAAAAACAATGTGGTGTGATTTTCCTTCTGCACAGATAAAGAAGGGAAGAGGAAGGCGGGGGACGGAAATAAAAGGTAGTGAAAATTGAATTAAACATGCAGCGTTGGATAATACGAGACAGGTTGAGAGGGAGCGCAGCCAAATGACAGAGGAGTGTTTGTGTTCTGATTAGGCCGAGCCAAGTGCGAGCGGCTCAGCAGCGGCCACGGCCAACAAAGGCGTCTCTTCAGCTGGGGACGAATCTACCGACATCTTTTCACGGTCAATAGACAGAGGCATTCTTTTGTTTTTGATGGAGGAGGACAAAACAAGAATCTGCCTCGGTGGATACATGAACAAAATAAAAAAAAAAAAAATAAAAAAACCTTTCATCTGCTACTGAATTGAAACGGACGAGGAAAAAAAAGGATTTTTGGGCGCTCGGAGGCGCGTGAAAGAGGCATTTTTATGACCCCCTCACGTTACGACAAAAAAAAAACAGTTCTCAAAAGTGCCGTTATGAATCATAACTTATGATTATGTGCTTATGAACTGACATTTTGAATGTCACTCTCACCCCCCCGTCCCCCGCCTGCCAAGATGTGATGCACTCAAGCTGAATAAACAATGATGTGGACTTTCGGGGCTAAGGCAGGCTTCCTGGCTTTGGGTGTGCCCGCGCCCCGCTCGCCTTCTTTTTCATCTCCACGGTTGGCGACAGTGAA